>JAKSZP010009274.1:0-224247 GCA_022478985.1 Massospora cicadina
CCTGTTCCCAACCTCTTGGGACTTCCCCTATGTGGACTGGCCTTGGGAGGTTTCTGTTGCATGTTGGGTGAGACACCATTGCACTAACCATCAAAACTGTGGCAGAACCGCAATTTGGGCATCTGAGGACGAACTGACAGCAACTTGGCCTGCCACCAACTCTTTTGAAGTAAGTTCAAATTAAGTTCATTTCCTTCCCCCCAGCTCAAAGTACATTGAGTTAGGGCAAATCTTGAGGGCCCCAATACCACACTTTCCTAAGCTATGCTACAAATAAATCATCTATTTATAGCAGTCATAACGCACTGAGGATATTGACAGTCAATTTTTAACTTACAATTTATTAAAAACCTTCCTGTGCTTCAATTTATTTGATTTATTTCGAATTTTTCTTTGCAGGCCCCCTGAAACCCCTCCAATGTGGCCTCACGGGCCTCCCATCAACTGGGCAATCCCAATAATGCTAGTAACTCTAAATCCTATCATAGTCAATTGGGTTTATTGTGTGAAGAATCTCATGGAACTTTCCCTTATTGCAGAAGCCATTCGCCAACAGAATATTGGTATCCTGTGGGCTCAACTATTTTCAATCCAGGCAAGGATCCGCCCCCTTGCCCAGAGTATGTCACCAGTATCTTACAGGGAGCCCCAAACTACCTGATCCAATCATGCAACTCCCAACTCTTCAGCCCACTAGTTCTGGAGTCTCAACGGCCTGGTTTACTGAGGGATTCCATTTTATGCTTGTGGTTCACCAGCCCCACTTGTTACTCACCTTTCTGTATATCATAACGTCATTTGAGTTACAATGCCTCTGTCATTCTGGCTCGCCTTTTGGTGCTTTTGCATCCAGACTGGCAGGCCAGGAATAACAATCTGCCATTTCCCTGACAGAACTGCGCAACAATATATTGCAAAAAATCTAACAACACTATAAGGGACCCTTTTAGCATCTCCAAAGTCCTACTTTATGGCAACTACAACCCAAAAACCCTCAATGGGGTTCCCTATCAATACACAATCAATGGGAACTGACTCAGAATTTATCATCATAAAAAATGAATAGGGGAGTGTCAGGTTACCGCTGAGAATGACAATCCATTGGTGGGTATCCCTCCCCTTGTCTCACCCCTCTAACCCTTTAATTATTTATAGCTGAAATCCCTTTTAACCCATGCAGACTTTTTTCTCTTTACCAATTTTACCACCTATCAGGTATATAAGCCTGTTTTTCAATTCCAATAATATAAATTAAAATATTTTGCTAAGATCTTTTTGTGCTTACCTTTATAGGATCTATCCCCACAACAACTCTTCTGACATTCTAAACATAATGTCCAACAACCTGAACCTGACCATGCCTACTATGCCACCTAATAAATTGGCTATCTGAGTTGTCACCCAATTCTCCCATCATGATCAAACTGGGATTTATGAGTTATTGCGGCACTACCAACCACTTAGCTAAAACCATGTGAACTTATAAAGCAACCAAAGAATACCAATCACTTACCAAAACCAATTAATCTATCAAATCAAGGAAGCAATACCAAAAATTCAGCTGAAATGATATACCAATTACCATCAAAGCTTATATATTATTTTTAAATCTTGTATAAAACTTTCGTTGATATTACTATTGTTGAGGATTCAACTGATATGACCATAATTACTCAAGATTGAGATTCGGTATCTTAGTCTAATGAGATTTTAAGATCCCTATTGGTGATATTGTATTCTCATATAGACCAATGATCAACCCTTTGGAGCTATCAGCCTCCTCTGAAGGATGATGCTAAGCAATTTGATGGGAAAAAATATCATACAAGAAGGTTGATCTCATCTAATAGGAAATCTATCAGATCTGACCATCTCAAGTATAGCATAATAATCAGCAATATTGGTCATCTAATAGGAAAGATTTTACCCCAAGTTCAGCCCAAAAATCCTCAATAAGAGATACCAAATCTACCACTATAAAAATCCCTCATTTCTAACTAATAAAGTACCTCTATTTTTGTCTTGTGTAGCTCAATTTAGGTCTATTCTTACAGAAATCTGTACTTCTGATTGGAATCAATTATAGCAATGGAACTAATAACTTCATTGCACTTGTGTCTATCTCTTCTAGAGCCACGGAACTAATAATTTCATAGCCTTCATAGCGCCTGAATATCATTATTTCTATTAAGATCCCAATACTGGTGCTTTCTGCCAGGTTTGCTTTCAAGGCTACCTGATGAAAATATACTTTCATGACGATGAATATGTCTAGTAAAGAAAGCCCTTCTTCTGAGGAATCAATGATTATCACCCAATGGGTACACTCCAACAGGCAGGAGATGCCTTCCGCTAATATCAATAATCTTCAATTTTGAGCTTCTATGGACTTGGCCATTGAGGGCCCTGACCAAAAAAATTATAAAATTAAAGCTGCAGACGTATAAGAAATGGTCAAAGGCTTAATAAGGGGGGCTATCCATCCTGGTGCCCATTCTAATTGCGACTGATCATCTAAAGTTGCCACTAATATGATCAATTTATACAACAAAGCGGTGTTACAACGTACTGAAGTTGGTCTGGCTAGAACTGAGCAGTATCTCTAGCAGTACATACATCCCGCTATTCATCACATACTCCAGATTTTGGGGTTGCATCATCTTGGGATCCAACGCCAGTTGACCCTGGCACAACAATTTCATTCTCAGTTATCCTCATTTTATTATATGGCTTCTGACTTTGGTTGGGATAATCAAGAAGCCATACTCAATAATAGAAGTGAAATCAACAATCTACATAACCATTTGGTGATAATTGACAATGGAGTTGTGGGGTACATCAGCCAAGAAGTAACTCAACAGATTAGTGATTTCACTAATCCTATTCACAACTGAATTACTGCCCTTGAGGATGAGATTATTAGACAACTAGGAAATTGCGGGCCCAACATGAAGAGCACTTTGTTGATCTTGACGGGTTACTTCAACAACTTTTTCAAATTGTGAATACTATCAGAGAAGGTAGATCCGGCTCTTCTGGTCCTCCTGGACCTCTGAGACCACCTAATTCTCTTTTGGTAACCCTGGGACCCCCTGGTGAACAAGGTCCTCAAGGCCCTGCAGGTCAACAAGGCCCAACTGGGCCTGCAGGTCGCGATGGTTTGCAAGGACCCCTGGACCTCCTGGTCCCCCTGATTCCTTGCTTTCAATTCATGATTCTGAACTTATGAGTCTACTAGTATCAAGAGTATAGGAGTTAGAAACACAAATATGAGCCATAGCTCAAGGGTGTTTCCTAGCCTTAGAAGGCCTTCCAACTGACCCAGATCACTCTTTAACTAACTTATTGGATGGCGTTGATAATGCTCATCTTCTATGCGATGCTAACCAAATTACACGAGAAACCCAGTTTGAAATGTTAAACGCTTCCATTAAACGGTTAACTGCTAAATGCAGAGTACTTGAGAACAAGATGGAAGAGATGCTCACTGCGATTTCTAGCTTAAATTAACCACCTGCAAATGATCATCTTGCTCAATGGGTTCAAAATTTACTGGAGAACCTCAATCATTTAAGGTAAAAAGTCGGCCAAATTCCCACTCAAGCTCATATCCCAGAGTCTAAACCCTCCAAAGCTGATCTGGTCATGGTATTGGGTGTACATGTCTTGAGCAATGAACCCACCACATTCAAGCCTACCTTTAAGGATAAGTTTGAGCCGGGTGAAGGTAGCATCCATTCGTTTCTATTTGTCTATGAGTGAGCCATAAATGTGGTGACGGTTGAAAGAAAGTACGGCATATTATTTCTTGTCTAAGCCAGTTTGCTCAAGAGATCATGGTTCCTCGCCTTAAAGTTTACAATACATGGGCTCAAGTGAAAAACGCCCTTATTAAGGAATTCAGGTGTGATCAAATCCTATCTAACCAAAAGCAAGCCTTTGTGAGCATCCAAATCAAGTGAGGAGACTCAATTCAAGATTTCGCTAAGAGATTCTAACATGATGCCCATAATCTTGCTACTTGCAATTGTATTACTATAGATGATGCCATTTTCGCTGTGATGGTACGTTTGCTTCTTGTACTCAGTTACTACTGCATTTAAATCACTTAAAAATTTCAGATCTATTCTTGACATCAAAGAGGCGCTTATGGAGATTCCTAATGGCGTGGTACACCCAACCTCTGCTAATAACCCTCATTCTTATATCCATGCAATGCCACCTAAGCCCAAACCTAAACTGAAGAAGGAGCCATGCAACTATTGTGGTCTCGTGGGTCATATGGAATCTCAATGTTGGAAAAAACAAGTGGAAGAATTGAAAAAAGAGGAGTCAGCATAGGGCATGAGGATCCCTGTGCTAACAAACCTCCTGTGCCCCCATCAAAATCTTTTAACGCTCCTAAAGACTGTTATGTGATATCTACTCCTGGTGAAATTGATATCCCTGATGAATTAGCCAACAAATATAATATTTCTTCTTATGCTTCTGTTTCTTCTTCTAATTCAATTTGACCTACTAGTCCCTCAGTATTTTCAAACCCACACTTTTGCACTGATGTGACCCAGGTGGAAGCCAAAGTGCACAAGGTGAAAGTTTTGGCTATCATTGATATGGGATCGCTCATAAATGTGATCTCGTCCAGACTTATGAAAAAAATCAAAGTGGCGCTGGACTTAAACCATTCTAAGACTACAGAAATGCTGTTCCTTCATATACTAAATCCATAGTAGCTTATTCTTCCCTTCCAATGCGCTATGGAAAGTTGAATAATTTGGCCCCTGAAGAAGTGTTGGACAATAACTGCTATGAATTGCTTTAGGAACCAAAATTATTGTTAACTTTGAAGCAATAATCAGTCTTAAGGACAATTATCTTTATTTAAATTGGTGTAAAAATTTACTTTAAGTTGATTATTAGTTGTCAACCCAGTAACATTTTTACTACACAAGTTTGATTTCATTGTGCACTTTGTGTTGTAAAGAATGTATTATCCAAAAATAGTATGGAGACTATTATCTGTAGTTGAGTTTGAACTATTATTAGGCCCAACGCTACAGCCAGTATTTCTAACTAAATACTCTATAAGTCATACTTGTAGGGATTCAATCCTATATTCCTGTCCACCCAATCTTCATCTAGATACCCCAGTAACAGTCTCTTTCAGCCCAACACACAGTCGGCAGATATCCCTGATTGTGGTTCACTTCATCTCTAGATCCCCGCTCAGATCTCTACTCTTCTCTCTGAGAGTCTTCCAATTATTGCCTTCTGCAATAATATCCTTGAGATGGAACGTCACAATGGAAGCTGATAGTCTAACTATACACTGAAATGATAATATTACTGTAACTCTAAGCTCTTTAAAGTACTGTAAAACACTGTTGGTAATATTACTGTCTTTATTATAGTGAATCCTAGGGAATTATATAGTAGGGGATTCAGCTGTCTAACCCTCAGTTGACACCTCTTCGATGAAACAGCAGCCGTTGCCATTAAATCACCCTTCCTTGTCTCAGCAGCAATGGTCTTCCCCATCCTGGCTAGGATTCCGTCATTGGACATCCTTGAGACCTCAAAATGGAAAGAGTCAAAAAACGTGTCCCTAACATTTTCCTCTCGATCCAAGCAAACCAACCATAATTGGCTAGCGACCTGCTTAGGTAATGGGAATTGTTACCCATTATGGCAGGTCACTTCACCAACCAATTGATTCGCTAGTTGCAGACGGCATCACTCTCCTTGCAACTCACTATTCATTCCCAATCAGTCAGTGATGAAACCTGACCAATCCCAATCAGTACACCTGATAGTTAATCACTATCAGATGCCCCTATTTCGTTGGTCACTCTGCCCAATGAGATATTAGGTATTCATCTGGATCAATCCCCAATGGATATGACCAGGTGAATATCCCAAAAACCCCCCAAACGTAGTTCCTCCAAAACTTGGGCCAACCAATTTCTGATTCACTTCACCTTAAGGAATTTTTCCCTAGTGACACCAGGTAATCTAGCATTCTGGGAATATGGGCAAAAATCCCAACACATCCCCCCTCTTGCCTAGATTTCCAGTGAGAAAAGGACCGGGGCATGAGAACACCACTTCAGGCACCTGGTCAAATACTTCATTGTTTCAAGCGGAGAATACTTGTCAATACTCAACACTGCTTGGGATGACCTTTGACATATGGCGTTCTTACTCTTCCTCCTTGCTACCACCTTCTCAGAGCGCGGTCCCCATGACCTTCTGCCATGTTGGGCTGATCAATTTACTCATGATGATATTAGTCCCGGGATCCAGTTTTCCCCCCATCAGGGTATATGACCCTCTGTCATATTCAGGATTCTTGGTCCGGCGTCCTTGATTTCCTGATTCTCTACTTGTCCTAGACAGGAGACTCTTGCTGTCGATGTTCATTTCATGGCTTGATTAAGAATACTTATTTCTAGTCACCCTCATTATTTCGCTCATAACCTCTTGGCTGTAAGTCATTCTTAATTCTTCTCTCAGAAAGCTTATATCATTAATTTTGAGATTAATTTCCCTGAAATTGGAGCTTAATGGATTATAGAGTGCATAATGTCAACTTCTATATAAGTCTGACATTCCCCCTCTAGTCCAGCTCATATGTCAAATTCAGAATCTTGCTACCAGCAGCTCCTCAACAGTCTGTCTGATCCAGACCTCCGCCTCTTCCAGTGGATGAGTTGGGATGCTCAATGGAACCTCTTCTATGGTCCTTCCAGGACTCATACGCCTAGTCTGGAACCAGCAGCTAGTCCTTCCATCTATTTACCAGAAATGGTAACCAATCTCTCTGAAATCAGGCTTGTAATTGTTTCAAACAACTCTTGGCCGATTCTTCCTCTGCTATTGATTTCAAAGTTGGACTTCAAAACCATCCTGGATCAGGCTCCTTTTGCTGATGCTCTGAACATCATCATTGATACTCCAGAGATCATGCCAGTCGCTCTGGATTGTTTGTTCTTGGCCAGGTCAGACTTGCTTCCTGAATTCCTCTTTTAACTCAGTCAATTCTAAAAACCCGCTGAACTGGCTTCTGAGCTCTCAATTGGGAACAGCATACATTTTGAGCTCCCCTACGCTGAACTCCATGCCAAAGTCACCAAGGCTTTGAAATTAGCACTGAATCTCTCTGATCTGGATAACCTTCTGGATCAGGATACTGCCACTTATGCTCTTCACTTTGCTGGCCAAGTTCTTCAAAGTTGGTCAACAAAGCTTCCAGCCTCGCCTGGCTTCCACCGATCATTCAGCTTTAGCTTCCATGAAGCCCATAGTCACCATTTGCAGGGCGCAATCCACTCTCTGCACAATTACCTCTTCTCTGGAGCTTCCCATCACTATCTTCCACTGATGGCATTAATTGGGGGCATGATTTGACAGCCCCCGTCAAGTATTCCTTCTTTGCTGCTAGCTCACATGTCTGGTGTCCTCAATGAAGCCCGTCAACAGGCGCTCAAGATAAATCTTCCAGCTCCAGTACCTTATTGGGATTGCTCGGGGTTGTTCGACAATTGCCTCTTTCTTTATTGCTGTTTTCCTCCCTGCTCCAGGGTTTTGCAATTGCATCTTCCGACATTTCAATTTCCCTTCCCCTGGTCACATTTTCTCAGGGCTCGGCATCTGCTCAACAAACGTGGTTTTGTGTAGGTCTTGCCCTTGCAAGCATCCAATCACATATCAATTCCGATGGGCTGTTTCTTCCTACTGCGATCCATCATCCCTCCCCCAAGAGGCGACATAGGCAGAATCATCCCCATACTGAGGACGACCAATAAAAATAAAAATTCTAAAAATATATATGCTTTTTTATCTATGCAGTTTTTATAATCTTTTTTCCAATATATTTTATTAATTTTTTATCTTTATTCTTCTTTTTTCCTATGGGACTTGACCTTGTTTCAGTTCAGAGATCCATCTTTTCCCCCAAACTGGGTCCTGGGTACTTAAACCTACCAGTTTTCCATGGTTCAGAGGTCCTTTTTCGGAATTAACCATCTAGATTGGTTCAGAGGTCCTTTTTTCAGACTTGATCTAATCATCAGGACATGGCCAACTTAATGGTTCATTGGTCCTTCAGGAACTCTTTTATTTTTTTACTTGATCTAATGCTTTAGATACTTAGCGTGGACTCAATTTATGACTCTTCAATCCAAGAGATTCTTGATGGAATAAGCATCAGTCGCCATCTTGGCAATTATTTGAATGGACCCAACCACAACGCACCTAATTTGTTTCTTCACCCAAAACCATTTGTATCACAATAGGCGACTCTTTCACCTATTTGATATTCTTCTAATGCCAGTCAGTTTTTGTCATCCATCGATTTCACTTGTATCCTTTTCTTCAAGGTTGTATCAAATTCTTGCAATTGCATATTGATCATGATACTAGTCAGTCAGTTCAAGTATTGCTTGGTACTCATCTTCAACATAGGTTCTACTACCGAATATAATATCAGCAGCAACGCGGCCTTCCTCCCATATAGTAATTCAAATGGCGTCTTTCCCATTGCCATATGATGACTAATGTTGTAGGCGAATGTCACCAAACTCAGGTACGTTCCCCACATGGAAGTTCTCCCTGCGACTAGCTTCCTAAGCGTCATGGCCAGCGTCCCATTGACCCATTCTACCAGTCTGTTCATCTCTGGCCGGTATGGTACTGACATGTCTACTCAGATCCCCATTATTTCGTTTAGCCTTGGGATCACATGAGATGTGAAGTTGGTCCCATTGTCACTCAGTAGGACATGCAGAGATCCATGCCAGTATACTACTTGATACAGGATGAATCTCGCAGTACTGGTAGTGTCAACTCTGGTTAGGGCTTTTGTTTTGACCCATCTTATCAGATAATTGATGGCTACTATGATGTACTTGACTCCTCCTGTGCTCATCACCAGCGGTCCCATTATATCGATGGACACCATGTGCCAGGTGAATCCAGGTTGGACCAGTCAGTATCCAGTTGTATTCTTGTGTGGTTTGTGCAGCTGGCACTCCACACAACAGGACAGATGATCTGCAACATTGTAGTTAATCGATTCCCAGTAATAATACTGGCAAATATGATCAGTTGTTTTTCTCAGGCCTTATTCCTGACAACCTTGTGAGCTGCTTGTACTATTGCTGCTCTTTCTGATAGTTTTGGGAATAATAGCAGCTTCCCATTGATCATCTTGAATACTTGTCCATCCATAGTTTTGGTGTTTTCCATCGCTTTTTGAAGTGCACCTTGGATTTCTCAAGGCTTGTCCTTGATTCTTCCTTTGACCATTCTCTGGAATAGCTCATCCACATGTGGGTATACCAACTGGACCATTAGCAACCGTGATAAGCCATCCACGTTATGATGAGAAGCCCCCACTCGGTGGACTATCTCATAATTGTAAGCCTGAAGCTTAAGTACCCATTGGACCAGTCATCCTTCCAGTTCTCTTAAATTGTGCAGCAAATGCAGCAAAGAGTGGTCTTTCACCACCTTAAAGTGCGTTCCATGGACATACACCTGAAACTGCTTCCAGGCATAAATGACCACAAGGCATTCACGCTCAGTCACGGTGTAGTTCCTCTCAGCGGCTGAGAGTGTCTGGCTCACATATGCCACCAGATTCTTGTCCCCAAGTTCGTCTACCTGGCTCAGTATGGCGCCGATCACCATCATTGAAACATCATTTTGAATGATAAACTCCTGATCAAAATTCAGATATTTCAAAATTGGCGAATCTATCAAATACCAGCGTAACTCATCAAAGGAGTCCTGGGCCTCTCCATTCCATATGAATACTTTTTTGGATCCTTTAATAAATGAAATAAAGGCTCAGCTATTCAGGTGAAGTTCCAAATACATCTTCTATAGTATCTGACCATCCCAAAAATACTTGGATGTCTCAAACATTCTTTGGTACAGCCATACACTCTATAGCTGCTATCTTCTGGGTTTGCAGCTGCAATCCATTTGCGTTGATTACAAATCCCAGGTATTCCAACTCTTGATTATAGAAGTGGCACTTCCTTGGCTTGATCTTCAGGCTAGCCGCGGACAGTCTCTTAAAAACTTCAACCAAGTGATGGAGGTGATCAGTAGATGTTCTACTAAACATATTGATATCGTCCAGATATATCAGGACGCATAACAACTTCAGGTCGCTTAATATCGCGTCCATGGCCCTCTGGAACGTCATGGGCGCATTGCAAAGACCCTGGGGCATCCTCATCAGCTGGTATAACCCCTGCACGGTAATAATCGCACATATTTCTTGGTCTTCTTGCAAGTCAATATGCCAGTATCCCAAGATTAGATCCATCACAGAGAAATACTTTGCTTCTCCTAATTGATCAAGCGCATTGTCAATCCTCAGTAGGGGATACAAATCCTTCTTCATAATTTTGTTCAGCCTCCGATAGTCAATCACCACCCAGTTCAATCCATCCTTCTTCTTCACGATCAGAATTGGACTCGCCCAGGGGCTTGACGATGGAACTAGAAGCCCATGCTTCACTAGTTTGCTGATCTCATCCTCCACTACTGCTTTGGTGGCTTTCAATTTTTGGATTGGTCTCATTCTTATTGGTAGATTTTCCCCAGTGTCAACCTTGTGAATTACATCTCATGTGCATCCCAAATTGTGGTCATCCTGAGCGAACACTTCCCAATATTTCTCGAATAATTTGAGCACCTCCTCCTTCTCCCTTCCAGAAGATCAGCGAGCTGCTCCTGATCAATCGATTGGGTGATGATTTTGGCCACTCCATCTGGTAATCTCATTTCATCAAGAGACCCAAAATCATGTAATCATCTCAATTCTGCCATTGGGATCAAATGAATAAATGCGATGATTTGATTCCTCTTGATCTTCATCAGTTTTTCGCTCAAATTCGCCAAGAGAACTCGTATTTCTCCATGGCCTGGCATTATTATCCTGGGAGCCACCCATGGCTCCACTCTGGACTTCTTCCAGGGGCTTCCAACTTCTCCATACAACAGCTCCAGAATCTCCAAAGTCAACCCGGTGTCAACTATTATCTGTGATCTGGCCGGTATGGTCCTTTCCTTCTTGATCCTTAATGGAATTCCCTAGTTTTCTAGGATTTCCTGCCGGCATCTCTCATTGCTTCCTACCAAATAATTGATATCAAATTGGTACAATGTCATCATTGTATATCAGATTAATGAAGTTGTTTCTCCATTTCAACGGAGCTTCACCATCCTTCTGGTATATTAATGGTAACGTCTGACCCAGGTTGGTCAACATGTTATCCTCAAAGCTACATTTAACTCCTTACTTCCGCATAAACTCCATTCCAATCAGGATATCATAGTTTTGGTTCACCAAAAAAATTGCTGGCGTGGATACCACCAATGACCCAAATCATAGTGGCAGCGCACTATACACTCCACAGGAAACGGTGGTGTTCAGCCCAGCTGTTCTGTAATCTCTGTTGTGTTCCAAGTCCGGGGAGATCTTCATCCTCTTCACCAGCTTGGTCAACACAATATTAATGGGCGCTCCTCTGTCGACAATCGCCCTTACTCTTACTCAATTCACCTGAATATCTATATATGTACACTTGGAGTATTGTAATATAGTTATACTAAGTGAATAGTGGCGTTATCAGCTGAACCTAGGGTATGAATAATCTGCGCCAATAATTTAGGAAATGATTCCTTTATTGTGCCAAGGGGATCGACAGATTGGCCTCATCTAAACAAACATCTGATAACTCATCAGGATTTTTGGCAGTCCTGATCTTCTCTGCCAGTTATCAGAGTATGGACGGGCAACTTCCTGAATTATCTCAGAGTCAAACTTCTTCACCCCAGCTCTGGTCATGGCATTTACATCCATGTTGACCACTTGGTATAGCTGATCCTGCTCATCATCTATGAACAGATCACTAATGTCTATCTCTTCATTCATAATATTGGGAGGAACAGGTTTCTCCGCCGCTCTAGACTGTTCTTTGTCTAGGCAGCAGGCCCTTTCCCAAATCTTTAGCGGCTGCTGTTTCCTTGCCTGGACCATGTTAATTTGATCCTTTAGCTTTTTGCAGTGTGCAGCAAAAATGTCCTTTCCCACCACACTGAAAGCAGACCTTCTCTTTCTTGCTTGACCATCTGAATTCCTTGGGCTTATTTTCTTTCACGGTTTGGTTAGTAGCCTCTTTTGCTCCTTTGCTTCCCTTTGTGGGATTCAGATTTCAGACTGGATTAGACTTGAAGCTTCTATTTGGGGAATCAAATGTCGCTCCCAAAATCTTCAGGTTGTCTACCATTTGTGAGGTAGTTATCTCCATTGCAAATACAGAAGACATCATT
The DNA here is from genome assembly GCA_022478985.1 of Massospora cicadina. Taxonomy (NCBI): domain Eukaryota; kingdom Fungi; phylum Entomophthoromycota; class Entomophthoromycetes; order Entomophthorales; family Entomophthoraceae; genus Massospora; species Massospora cicadina. The sequence continues at coordinate 12,349 of JAKSZP010009274.1, forward strand.
TAATGCAAATTGTAATAGGGCCAAAGGGCCGCTTGCAAAGCGATTCAAGCATCAAAGTCATCTAACACCTTCGCTCTGGCCAGGATCTGCGCCTCCTGGCAAAATTGATCCGCGAAGCTAGCAAGAGACTTGTCTTTATGGGATTGAATTCTCATAAAAGCTTGCTTACATTTCAACATGCGGGTTGGACTCCCAAACTCCTTCATTATGGCTGCCTTAGCCTCAGCATATGACCAGCTGTCCCCCTCCAAGTGGGGTAACACTAGGTTCTGGCAGTTGGTGTCCAAGCAGTTCATGACTGTCAACGCCTTTTAACGATCCTCATATCCATTCATAGTCATGTCAAACAGTTGGAAAAACGCTGGGGCGTTATCCTAATGGAATGTTGGCAATTTCAGTTTTGCTCTAAATCCTCCAAGTCATTTTGGGATGATTCTCTCAGTTCAGCTACTCGGCTAACTTGTGGAGTAATTTCAGGCATCATCTCCAAGATGCATTAAAGGCGGGTAGCATATTTCTCAGGGTATTCGACTTTCCAAGTATTGTGCGAGGACTTATCTCTTAAGCATCGCTGGCCATATTGGGCTCACATGCACATCTGTGGGCTTTCAAGTTCTTTACTTTTTTTTTAGTACTAGATGGTCCCAACCCGAGGGGTTCAAGTCCTTTACTTCTTTTATCAATTTATTAATATCTGCACCAAACTTTCTTAAATGAACGCGATATGCTTCTCGCTCCATTTTCAGGAATAGGACCTCTCAAATGAGGTCTCCTTCTTTCTTCTTCAACGAGTCTACTTTGCCGAGTAACTCATTCCCAAAGTTGGCTACATTTTCTACTCCTTCCTCCACATTGGTGACTCATTCTTCCAATGCTGTTAACTCCCGATGGTCCACTGAAATAAGGCATTCTGATTCACAGTGGCGATCTCAGTCCACAACTTGCGCATTTCTTCTTCATACAAAATTATTAATAGATTCTTTACTCAACTACCCCTGTAGTGAGCACCAACCTATAAAAATTTACTTTAAGTTGATTATCAGTCATCAACACAGTAACCTTATTACTGCACAGGTTCAATTTCCTTATGCACTTTGTGTTGTATAGAATGTATTATCTGATAATAGTATGGAGACCAATATCCATAGTTGAGTTTGAACTATTATTAGGCCCAACGCTTCAGCCAGTATTTCTAACTAAATACTCTATAGGTTGTACTCATAGGGATTCGTTCCCTATATTCCTGTCCACCCAATCTTCATCCAGATACCCTGGTGACAGTCTCTTTTGGCCCAACACACAGTTGGCAGCTTTCCCTGATTGTGGTTCCCTTCATCTCTAAATCCCCACTCAGATCTCTACTCTTCTCTCTGAGAGTTTTCCAATTATTGCCTTCTGCAATAATATCCTTGAGATGGAACGCCACAATGGAAGCTGATAGTCTAACTTTACACTGAATCGATTATACTACTGTAACTCTAAGCTCTGTAAAGTACTGTAAAACACTGTTGGTAATATTACTGTCTTTATTATAGTGAATCCTAGGGAATTATATAGTAGGGGATTCAGCTGTCTAACCCTCAGTTGACACCTCTTCGATGAAACGGCAGCTATTGCATTGAATCACCCTTCCTTGTCTCAGCAGCGATGGTCTTCCCCATCCTGGCTAGGATTCCGTCATTGGACATCCTTGAGACCTCAAATGGAAAGAGTCAGAAAACGTGTCCCTAACGTTTTCATCTCGATCCAAGTTAACCAACCACAATTGGCTAGCAACCTGCTTAGGTAATGGTACTTTTTACCCATTATGGCAGGTCACTTCACTAACTGATTGATTTTGCTAGTTGCAGGTGGCATCACTCGCCTTGCAACTCAATATTCATTCCCAATCAGTCAGTGATGAAACCTGACCAATCCCAATCAGTACACCTGATAGTTAATCACTATCAGATGCCCCTATGTCGTCGGCCACTCCACCCAATGAGATATTAGGTATTTATCTGGATCAATCCCTGACGGATACAACCAGGTGAATATCCCAAAATCCCCTGAACGTAGTTCCTCCAAAACTCGGTCCAACTGATTTCTAATTCACTTCGCCTTAGGGAATTTTCCCCTAGTGACACCAGGTAATCTAGCAGGCTGGAAATATGGGCAAAAATTTTAACAATTGGGTACCAAGTACCTTTAATTTTACAAGATGTTTTAAGTAAGTAGAGGCAAACTCAAATGATGCGTTTGCTTATTGGAATATCCCACTTCTATCTCACGTCTTGAGTACTGCATTTTGGGATCAAGGACTATACTTCTAACTCCATCAGCTTTTGCCTCTGAAGGGATGCCCTTAAATTCTAATAATCCGATTACAATTTCTCCAAAAGCTCAAGTTATAAATGATACTGTACTACAAGTATTTTTACCTACTGATCATGTACTAGAGATCTCTGGTAACAGAAATCCATCTCATTTTGAGACTTTAACCTGCCCAGGTATCCTTGATCCAGCTTACAATGGGACTGTTTTAGTCTTACTAGCTAAGCTCACCTCTTGACCTATGATATTGAATCAAAATAACTCTTATCACTTATGTGCAGCCTACTCCTGTGAGTGAAATATTATCCATCTCAGGATGTGAAGATTCAAGTGATTTTGTGTTGGAAGATCCCCTGATCATTGCTAAAATTGATGTCAAATTTGGAGATTCACTCACTCCAGAACAACAGCATGAAGCTGAGGCTCGGATTGAAGAGTATGCGGATATATTTGACAATGGTCCTGGATATTTTGGTCTAATGAAAGAGGTGCAGCATCAGGTGAAAACTGGGGATATTCCCCCTATTTGAGTTTGGCCCTATTGCAAATCTATAGTTGAGGAGGTTCATGTCTCAGTGGAATAAAAACAACTCCTCTATGTGGGACTACTAATGCCTTCTAAGAGTCAATGGGATTCTCCTCTTCTACTCATCCAAAAAAGGATGGGGGTCATATAGTGGTTATGGACTATCATCAAATCAATGCTGTTACCCAAAAGAATTCTTATCCTCTACCTCACATTGATGATTCATTAAGACTATTGTCTGAATCACAATTCTTCTTGGCTGGGGACCTTGCGAGTGGCTATTGGCAATTGACCTGGCTCTGGAGGACCGTCAAAAATGTGCCTTAATCTCTATTGAGGGGTTATTTGAGTCTACTTGTATGCCGCAGAGGCTTTGTAATGCCCCTGTTACTTTCCAATGAGCCATGGATGGCTATTTGAGGATTTTAAACTTTCTTGAGTTTTTGGTATACTTAGACGATGTTACTGTTTTCTCTTACACTTTTAAAGAACATTTGGCTCATTTAAAGGAAGTATTTGGTCAGATGTGTCACGCTTTGCTTAAGCTAAAACCATCTAAGTGTGCTTTGTAAGACTGAGATGGAATCCTTAGGCCATAAAGTTAATTGCAATGGAATTTTACACTTATCTAATCAGATACAAGCTATTTTGGACATGCCTGTTCCTAAAAGCTTGTGCGATATTTAAGTTTTATTGGGGATGGTTGATTATTACTGACAATTCATCCTCCATTTTGCTGAGATTGTGGAGCCTTTAGTTTACTTGTTGCACAAGGAAGACCATTTCATATGTGAAGAATTGCAGCAGCAAGATTTCGATCTTTTGTGCCAAGCCTTAGTTAGTGCACCAATTTTAGCCCATCCTGATTTTTTCAAACCCTTTATCTTATTTACTAATGCTAGTGATATTGCTATTGGGGCCATTCTGGCTCAGCATGATACCAACCTGGTTGATCATCCCATTGCATACTATAGTAAAACCCTTTCCAAGATAGAATGCAATTATAGTGTTACCAAGAGGGAATGCATCACAGTCCTATCCACCATCAAGCATTTTTGCCCCTACCTCTATGGTAGCCATTCACTATCATCGCGGACCAAACTTCCTTGAAATGGTTACAACAGATGAAGGTTCCTGATGGACATTTAGCTAGATGGGCATTAAAGCTCCAGAATTATGAATTAACCATTCAACATTGCACTGGAGCTATACACCAAAATGCTGATGGACTTTCTCAATTACCTATACTAACGTTATTCTCTGCTGAGGAGGATCATATCTATGATCTTATTGGTAGATATGAGCTCTGGTATCGTGAATCTATGGACGTTATAGCGAAGCTACAATCCTTAACTGAGGATACTCAAGTTAAATAAGGTCCCTTATACAAGAAGTTGGGATCTAGATGGTTGCTCTTATTCAGCCCTCTGCAAGGACTGATACTATTATGGAGGTTCATCAAACTGTAGGTCATAAAGCTGTCTCTAAGACTATACCGTGATTGAAAAATCATTGTTACTGGGATAACATGCTGGAAACTGTGCACAATGTGTTATAGACATGTATCACTTGCCAACATCAGCGTTGTGAAAATCTGATTTTCTAACACAAAATTGTGGGGCCTTCAGAACCTTTTTCTACTATGAGTATCAATTTGGTGGGACCTATCCCTACTGCCAATAATTAGATCATTTTATTATATTGGCTATCAACCATTTTACCAAATGGATTGAAGATGTCTATGTTTCCACGGTCACTGCTAAGGCTACTGCATCATTCCTTTTTAAGCAAGTTTTTACCAGGCATGGTAGCCCAAAAGTTCTATTATCTGACAATGGGACCAATTTTATTTCTCAGGTGGTATCTAAGCTTACTAAATTAATGGGTACCTATCAGTCATTTACATCCCCTTACAATCCTTCTACTAATGGTGCGGTCAAATGAGCAAATGGTACTTTTGTAGCCATTCTTTGAAAGATGGCCTCTAATGATCTTAGCAGATGGAATCTATTTACCTAATGTGATGTTAGCCTATAGGGTTAGCTACCATCATATAAATGGAGTGTATCCTTTCAAGGCTCTTTTTGGTCAGAATCCTATTCTACCCTCAGGTGTACAACCTATACTTGATGATGCTACCTTGCAAACTACTGATTTGGCTATGAGGAGACTAGCTGATGGAATCATCTGAGTACAAGCTTTAGCTTCGAGTTCACTTGCTGCTACCACCTTAGATGGAACTAAAACCAACGTTAGTCGACCTACACTACCTGCATATGAAGTTGGGGAACTTGTACTCTTCTATCATCATAGACCTGGAGGAAGGTTTCAAAAACTTGACACCTTATGGGCTGGTCCTTACTGTATTATTTATCATCAGGGTATTAAATACTCCATTGCAGCTATTGATGCTGGTACTGTTATCATTAGAGTGCATAGTAGGTTTCTTCGCAAGTATGTGCCCCCTAGGCAAGATCTTGAGGGGGGCATTGTTGGGGATTCAACTGAGATGACCAAAATTACTCAAGATTGAGATTCGGTATCTTGGTCTAATGAGATTTTAAGATTCCTATTAGTGATATCTGATTCTCATATAGACCAATGATCAACTCTTTGGAATTATCAGCCTTCTCTGAAGGATGAGGCTAAGAAATTTGATGGGGAAAATACACACAAGAAGGTTGATATCATCTAATAAGAATTTTATCAGATCTGACCATCTCAAGTATAGCATAATAATCAGCAATATTGGTCATCTAATAGGAAAGACCTTACCTCAGGTTAGCTTAAAAATCCTCACTAAGAGATACCAAATCTATCACTATAAATATCCCTCATTTCTAACTAATAAAGTACCTCTATTTTTGTCTCATATAGCTCAATTTAGGTCTATTCTTACAGAATTATTTAATTTGATTAAAATCAATTATAGCAACAGAACTAATAACTTTGTTGCACTTGTGTCTATCTCCACTAGAGCTACAGACTAAAAATTTTGTAGCCTTTGTAGCTCTTGAATATCATAATTTATATTGAAATTTCGATTTATTTGAGTATGCCAACCAGGGGATGGACAGTACTGATCACAACACTCAAAACGGCAAAACAAACTACTAACCAGGTGGGAAGCAGAAACTGCTTAATCCACCATGGTAGAGGGTGAGGAGGGGTCGGGGGGTTGGTTTTCAGAAAGACCCACCTCGATCAAGGGGTGTTGGTTACAGTACTGGATCAGAGCAGAGAGCCAGGGCGTTGGGGCATCTGCATAGTGGGGGCTGAGGTCAGCGTAGTAGGAGTTTTCCACTTCTGCATCAAAAAATAATGATGTGAAAGTGTTTCAAAAAAAGCTGCAAGGAGAACTTCAGCTTCTTTGCGGGCTTCAGGAAGTTGGGTGAAAAGGGAGATACTGTGGCAGGTGATTTTGGCTGAGGGGTTGAATGAAGCAAGCGTTGCGACATTCATAACAGCAATTTCAGCATCATCAAATAGTTTTGAGATGTCACTGCAGGGAGATTCAGGGAAGTCGGGGGAAGAAGATGGTGGGCAGGCCATGCTGGAGCTGAGCTACTGACTGGGCCACTGCGGTGCGTAGTTTTGGGCAATGAGGAGAGGCCACCGCAGCTAAGGCGAGCTGGTGGTCACTTTGGAAGGGGGCTGTATTGGGTAGAGGAGCAAAATGGCGAGGGGTAGGGGTTTCATCGAAGTCGGGAAGGAAAAATTCTGCCCAACCATAATTGCCATGGCAGAGAGGTTGACCTGTATGCTTACTAATGAGGATATTACCTGATTAGTCAGTTTCAGTCAATAGATCCCATGGATTTTGGTTCACTGGAATAGTGGCGTTTAAATTTGAGTGGGTAGGATTGGGCGAATGGGCAGCTGCTTGGGTGCGAATGTTGGTCCAAGCATTGCTCTGATTGGCTGGCGTAGATTTAGGTGGGAGAGTGAGGATGGAGGTTTTGGGTGGGGCTGATTTTCCATGTGGGCCCACTGAACGAGATTGGAGGGTGGGAGGGGGCAGCAAAGCGCCCCATACTGAACCTCCAGAGGGGGGCTCAGAAGCTGCATCAGCGGATTTGGCCTTAGGACATGCTTTTTTTGCATGGATGAGGACAAAGCAGAGGGAACAAATCTGCCTACCATTATCGACCTGAGCCCAAAAGAAATGATCAGGCGCTGCAGCCACACTAGCGCGGGGTGGGATTTGTTGGGCTATGGTAGGGTGGTGTGGTATGATGGTGGCTGTTGCACGAGGAGCAGCAAGGCGTTCTGCACCAGATGGAATGGCAAAGATGAGGTTGGGCTGAGTGCCATAAGCCATGAGCCCCGCAACCAACTGGTCATTCAAAACCTGGGGTGGAAGGTGGGATGGGAGATTTGCAAAGGATACCACTAGCATGGTGTCTGAAGGGAGGCGAGTACAGGTTGTGGGAATGGGGTTTTTTTTTATAAATTTGAGGAGTTTGTGCTGCCGCTTCAGCATCCTCCTCAGATTGGAACCCAACGTCAAAGTAGCCCTTAAAAGGGCGGAAGTCTATAAAGCCAGCTGGCGCAAAGGCTGTAGTGGCTAGGTCAATAATTGCCATATCAGCATATGGGAACAAACGCCCATAGTCCACTCTGAGGCAATAGCGAATAGCAGAGCGAGGGAGGGCGAGAGGATGGGGGCGAGAAGGGTGGACGCGCGCCAGGTGGAGCGCTAAGTCTCATGGGGGGACAAAATGGTTGGAAGCAGTGGGTGGGCTGTTTGAACCTGTCCAAACGCGCTTGCCTGCAGGGCGGAAAACGCTAGGTGGGGGTGCACTGCTGCCCCACACTGGGGTGGCAGGCGGCAGAGCCAGGGACATCAAAGAATAGGTTTGGGCAGATGGCTGTAGATAAATAAAATTAAATTTAAAATCGCTTAAAAGTGACTTTGAGCGGTTAAAGAAGATTTTATATTGAAATTTCAATAACTAGGTCTTTTTAGATATTACTCTATAATACTTCCCAAAATCATAAATTATTTATGCCAAGGTTGGCTTATTTGTCCATGAGATAATATGTTTTAGACCCACATATACAAACAATTATTTTTATTTAAACAGAACTACTTTTATACATAACTGATTAAATATGCCAAGCTAATAATTAACACTAGAATGTATTAAATTTTTTTTATTCTCTTTAGTTGGTTATATCTAGCTTAAAAGAATCAAACAACGTTTTTATAAAATTAGCTATTAGTTAAAGTTTTCATTTCTCTTTTGCTATAGTTCTAATATAGTATAGACATAGACTAAACTAGACTGTATCTATTTATTATGACTTGTCTTTTAAAAAGTTTTTATCACTCACTGTGGTGTCTGTAATATTATCTTGCAATTAATTTTTAACTTTCTTCCAAACTAGCTAGAACTTTTAGATTTGGCACATTTATGTATCTCTAATGAGAATACAATAGTCCATTGAAAAATTTAGTTTTAGTCAAGATAAAAAGTTCTATATAACAAGTGAAAACTCTATATACTTTGGTATTAGTTGGTATATTGTTATGGCTGAGCAGTTTAATATTTGGGTAATTCAATAGCTTTAATGGTTTTGGCAAGCAGTTGATGGTTTTAGGTTGATTAATAAGCTTTATTATTTTAGTAAGTGGTTAGTGATTAAGTAATATAAGATTAAACTTGTTTTGGTAAGTTGTTGGTGGTTTTTGGTTATTAATTAATTTGAAAGTTCATAATGCTTTCACTAGATTTGCTTGGGTCTAAAATCTTGTTTACTTGCTTTTACTTATCTCACCAGCTTATTTTTCCTGGAATTTTGCATCTCTTTAATTAACACACTTACTGACTTACCCTACTGATGAAATTTTGCACAGTTACTAAGGTCAGATGATAATTCAATACCCCATCATTTCTTTTGATTCTCATAGTAAAATGAAAAAGTTATTATGAAAAAAGTAAAATTCTAATATGTTTTTAATTGAAATTGGTAAATTGTTTTGGTTGGCATTTGATATTAGTTAAATTTGATAGTTTCAATGGTGTTCCAAGCAGTTGCAGTCACTTAGCTAATTAATAAAATAATCAATAAAATAAGTAGTAAGTAACTGGTTGATTCTAATAGTTTAAATGGTTTTAACAAGTGGTTAGTGGTTTTAGGTTGATTCAATAGATCCAATTTGTTTATAGTATTTACCAATCTCAAACTACTGAATCAATTCTAACCAACTGTAACACAAATATTTCTATACTGCAGCGAAACAACTGTAAAATTTTTCATTATGATAAAGTTTTTTAATAACTAATTATATACCTCTTATATAATATATCCAGATAAAAATATAAAAGATAAATTACCTAGATAACGTAAGTATGCTATTTTACCTTGACATTAAGATATCCTGCTAAACCCATATATATACATATATATATATATATATATATATGATTGATATAATCAAAGGGCTAAAACACTTTATTAATATATTTTAAGGAAAATTACTCACAAAGTTTTGCTTATAATGCAATAATGATTAAGTTAAGCTCTTATATTCAACTATAGCACAAACTTTGTATTAGTCATTAGTAGCGTTATATAGTTTTAGTTCACCTATTGTTATTTTTTATAGATTATATTTGATAACTTTCTAAGAATCAACTTATAGTTTGAAAAGAGTATTTGCTTTTAAAGTGTTATAGTATATATGGTGTTATGAATCTTAAATGGGTATCAAGTTTTCAGATTTTATTGTAAAATATTATATTATGTATATAAAGATATGAGTACTACATTTGAAAAACTATAATATAAATTTTTAACAAAAAGATTCATACCACTTTGATATACTTTTAAGTTAATTTGACTATAATAGAATACAAATTTTTATTATAATTTAAAATTTTCTTATTACTAGTTAATACAATTGTCTTAGTATTTTCTATCAATTTTCTCAAAGATTTACACATATCTACTAAAAAGAAGAGTTTGGTTTTACAATTATGTTTTTTAATTTTCCTTGATTTATTTTTAGAGCATCCCATGGCAAAAGAGTGATAAAAAAGATTATATAATAGCAAGCTATTTAGGTTAGAAATTTTTATATATAATATTTCACTACACTGAAACTTCTTAAAGGTGTATCTTATAGTTCTTAATTAAGCAGGGACATAAACTGTAAAAATAATCACATACATTTAGCTCCATTGAGAGTATATTGATGTTATAAAATTTTTACTACTTGCTTTAAAGAATTAGGTGAGATATTAGGCTCACAATATTAAGAAGATGGGGTATTATGTCAACCATTTTGCTAAGTGGCAAAATATCTCAAAATAAAAAAAGCTTTTAAAATATAACTTTAACTTGCAAAAGTATATAACACTATATTAATTTGAAGTATAATAAACTGAAACAATATATTAATAACATATTAGGTATCCTGAAAGAATTAATATTTCTATAAACTATAAAGCATTTTAATATCATGCATAATTCATTATCGCCCAGTTTTAAAAAAACTAATAAAGTTATTAACAGTATTAATGTAAAAATCTTGTTATTATAAAAAAGTAAGTATATGTATGTATACTATTTTTATAAAAAATAAAGTTATTTGAGTGAGTTTTAATATTAATATTATTACATCTATGGGCTTTTCTTTCTCCTAAGCATCACTTTTATAGTGCAAAGGAAGATTCAAGTTGAAATCAAACATTGTTTAATCAGTAAAGGAGGAAAAGATGCACAACTCCAATCAGAAGTCCTAGGCAAACATTGCAAAGGGTGGTAATTCCACCAATATGTCATTCCCCAAGGGCATCAAACGCTCCCACAAGGAGCTCCTGGTTAGCCATGTGAACCAGACCAAACAACAGATGCAAGTCCCCACTGAGGGGTACTTGAAATTGCTACACCAGCATATGCTCTAAAATAATATACGCCACTCACTCCCTTTTTCCCTGTTAAACATGGGGTTAGAGGGAACTTTGGGGTCAAACACTCAGAGATCTTGTTGGCAATAACTGAAAAAATTTTATTTTGAAAACGCCATTTTCATTAAACAAGAATTCTGTCAAGGATTTTTAGATATTGGCTTTGCCACAGTGGAGCAGGTGGATGCCGCGGCGAAGGTCATCATTGAAGTGACCATCAAAGGTTTATCCCACTGTGTAAAGTTACATCACATCCGCTGGAACAAGGAGAATGACCTCTTCATCTCTTTTGAAGATCTCCCAACTGATCTCCCCCATGACTTCGTCAAAGCAGAGCTAACCAAAGGCCTTGAGGAGTATAGAAGAGTAAAGCAGTTTGAGCTGCAGAGCTTCCACCTCATGCCAGAAATCTGCAGAGGGAAGGCAATCGCTGTTATTGGTTCCAAGCATGAAGTAGAAGCTGACCCCAACCTGATCCCATGAATTGCACAGTTCATCTTTCCAGAGGGACAAGCATCCAACCCATTCAAAGTCACCCCAGAGAAAAACTCCTCCCATCCGCCAGCACTGACAGGCGCTTGGACATCAGGCTCACGCATGCCTTGCTGTAGGCAAGCAGCAGGAGGAGAACCCTGAGGAAATGGACTAAAATATGAAAATTTTAGTAATTATAGTTGGCAACAACCACATTCAACTGGGGGAACATGGTGAGTATCAGATCATTGAACTGGTCACTGCAAAACAACGCAAAGCAGAGGAGAAAGTGAAGAGATGAGAAGAGGCCAGAGAGAGGGCTGAGGAAGCTAAAAAACAAACCAGATTCTAGAAACCAATAATGCTGGAAATGCAAACTGTTTTGAAAACCTGAGAGAGACCCCAAAGGAGCCAATTGAGGGGGAAGCAAATGAGCAGATGCAGGCGGTGACACAGGGACAAACGCAGCCCATGGGAGCAGGAAATGAACTGGCGCTGGTTCAGGCCAGAGTTCATGACTCCGGTCACCTATCTATAGTCTCAACGAAAAATTTACAGAACAAGGGTTACAAAAAATTTATAAGATGGTCCAGCTACTGAGAGAGTGAGCGCTACCTCATCTTGGCTCAGCTCAGCGGCGCAGAACTCCCAAATGGGTACTCAAAGCTCAAATCACTTGAATTGTAATAGAACTGGGTCAAATGGCCCAGAACTATCTGATTAAGGCAGATTGGGTGGATTGGGCAAACTAATCACAATAGGGATGTCCAATATTGCAGGGCTGAAGGCTGCCACATCCCAGGCCAAGAAGATTCAGCATCTGCGAAAACCTCCAGCTGACATCTTGGTTGTTGTAAAATTGGCAGTATGTGAGGGATACATTGAAGGGTTTTGGCATAGAGTTTGACCCACTGAGCAGCTAGGATCAACAATGTGAGGATCGTTGTCCTGAAAATAAAATGATAGACTTATAAAATAAATATGGAGCACTTGCTCCCACAACTCTTCTTTATTAATATATTTATTAAAGCTGATTCCCGCTGTTCTGCTAACTTCAAACTACAGAAACCTAACCTTCCTCAATCATCTCATCCTGCTTATATTGTACCAATTTTGGATGATAATACTTACATGGCTTAGTAACTCAATTCGCCATATTTCATTGTCTACATCAATTATTCATTTGTTTTTCTCGCGACGCCCAATTCAAGGCGATTTACCAACAACCTAATATCGCCTAATTTCAAGGCGCTCAAATTACCATTACTCATATCAATCTTAGCAGATCCATCCATCCCACCCTCATGACCTAGGGCTTATCATCCAGTCATATCAGAATCGCAACATTACCTCCAACTTGACTGGATGATAAGGCGCCTATTGCTTATATACCCAGAGGAACTTTGCATGCACTCAATTGATGATCTGACCACTAGAGGAGTCCTTGATAGTATATGCATCTATGCCTGTCTTCTAATGACTCCAAATGATCCAATCCAGGTATTGGCCAGCTTGCGTTTTTGGCCAAACCCATGTTGATCATGGAATAAGACCATATCTCCATCCTTAAACTGTGATAGTCACTCTGCCATACCTGATCAGCAGCCTGGCTTTTGATTCCCTTGGCTAAGCTGAACGAGTATGCTTCAGTTTGTAATTTGACTAGCATATTCATTAGAATGGTCAAATAGTGTTGCAGATCAATTCTGCAAAAGTCCTCTACACAGGCATATAGGAGGGAGGGCAGAGTGGATGCCGTCTGTAAAGCAATTGAAATGGGCTTTTCCCCCATGGCTGAATGGTAGCTAATGTTGTAGGCGAACACCGCAGTAAAAAGAGGGTACTCCAATCAGAGGGCCTGCCCATGACCAACTTCCAGAGTATGTTCACCAGGGTCCCATTAGCCCATTAAACTATTCCGTTGGACTTGGGGTGATACGGAGTTGTTAGAACCCCATGGATGGCCATCAGCTCATTTAGCTTAGGTAGAATATGTGAAGCGAAGTTTGTCCCGTTATCAGTAAGGATAAATTGGGGACAACTGTGTCACTGAATTATACACTCTATAACAAAATTGGCCACCAATAGTGTCCCCAAATCTCGTATTGGTCGCGCCTCAACCCACCTGGTCAAGTGGTCAATTGCTACCAGGATGTCTTTGCACCAGTTTGCCCCTGTTGGCAAGGGACCCACCACATTGATCAAAACAGTGTGCCAGGCGAAGTGCGGCTTCACTAACTGGTCTAAAGTTCTCTGGTGGAACGGCTTTTCCACTTGGTATTGGTGACAGGAGGAGATAGTATCAATATATTGAAGTTCATGCTTTCCCAGTAATACTGAGGCCGCAATAATTTCATGGTCTTATGCACTCCACCATGTCCAACTGCTCAGTGTGCACTCATAAATAATAGTTGGGCGGGTGGAAGGTCTTAGGATATTCATGGTAGTGTCCCCTATCCGCTTATATAATTCCCCATTTTTCTGAAACGTATTGGCCCTTATTCCGTCCAATACCTTGATGACTGGGGGCGGTTCATCGTCGTACTTGCCACTAAGAATCTTATCAAACAGGATATCACTCAGATCCGCCATAACTGCAATCATAGATAATCTTGATAAACAATTGGCATTCTGGTGTTTTGCTCAGGGTCAGTGAAGAATTTTAACATTATATGCCTGCAATTTAAGAGCCCATCGGCCCAGACGCCCTTCTGGTTCTTTCAGATTTTTAACCAGCATAGCGAGTCATGATCCGTTACAGCTTTGAATTTCACCCCATGAAAGTACACCCAAAATCGCTTATAGGCGTAGATCACCACCAAGCACTCCCTCTCAGTCACAGTGTAATTGTGTTCATGGCTGCCTAAACTGCGACTACAGTATGCTATGGGGTTCTATTCTCCTTCCTCATCTTTTTGGGATAGGACTGCCCCTACAGCGGAAAGGGATGCATCCATCTTTTCATTGAACTCTTTTTAAAATTGGGATAGCGTAACACCGCTGCACTGCTTAACGCCATTTGAAGCATATCAAAAGTGCATTGCTGATATTCCACCCATTCAAACATAGTGTCCTTTCTTAATAACTCAAAGAGTGGGCCCCAATACAGCTGAAGTTATGGATGAAGCACCGGTAATATCTGACCATTCCTAAAAAGACCTGTATATCCCGCTTGCTGTTGGGTGGAGTTATTTTTTGAATAGCTTCCACTTTGGCTGGTTGAAGTCTCAGCCCTGTGGCATCAACCACAAACCCCAGGTACTCCAGCTGGTCCTTAAAGAAGTGGAATTTCTGGGGTTTAATCTTGATGTTTGGGTTGGGACCATCTAGTACTAAAAAAATCTTGATGTTGGCCTCAGCAAACCAGCAGAATACAGCTTCTAAATGGTCAAGGTGTTTGGAGAAGGTTCAGGAGAAAAAATTAATGTTGACAAGGTATACAAGGACACATGACAGTTTTGGGTCCCCCAGAATAGTATCCATTACTCATTGAAATGTAGCTGGGGCATTACACAGCCCTTGTGGAATCCAGGTTAGTTGGAAAAGACCTTTAGATGTGATTACCATGCACTTCTCCTGCTCCACCGGTGGCAACTCGATTTGCCTATAGTCTAAGATCAGGTCCATAGCTGAGAAGAATTGAGCTCCCCCTAGCCAATCTAAAGTGTCGTCAATCCGTGGTAAGGGATATGAGTCCTTTTTAGTGATGCTGTTGAGCTTTTGGTAGTCAATTACTACACAGTTGGTGCCATCCTTTTTTTAACAATCAGAACGGGTGAAGCCCATGGAATTTTGACGGTTCAAGCATCCCTTGCACTAATAGCTTTTCAATTTCCTCGGTTACTACTTCTTCTGCCACCCTTAATTGGAGGATCAGCCTTGACCTGATGGGTGGATGATCTCCAGTGTCCAGCCTATTAACCACCCCCCACGCGCATCCTAAATCATGGTCATTGACAGCAATAATCTCTTTATATTTTTGAAATAAAGTGATTGCCCTATCCTTCTGTGGTTCTGACAGCCCCATTAATTCATCACGCGATACAACTGCCATTACACTGTGATGCGGTTTGAAAGGCAGACTAAATTCCTCCAGAACCCAAATTCATGAACCTAAAGAACCTCCTCAATGGGGATTAAGTGTAAGTATGCCACTATTTGGTAGCGGCAGATTTGCAGTGGTACCATTTGTAGATTTGCAAGAAAAACTTTGAATCTCCCCTTGCCCTGGTAAAATAATACCTGGGGCCACGTGGGGCTCAAACCGTGATTGCTGATATGGCCCAATAACCTCCCCATAGAGACCGTCTGGAATTTTAATCACCAAGTCAGTGTTTAATATAACTTGATGCCCAGATGGAATAGATATAAGTCCAGAAGCTCTAAGCGGCAGCCCTTGATATTCATATATCTGTTGAGGAAGGGCCCAGGTTTTGCCCTTTAACTGATGGTAGCGCACTGGAATTACTCCGTCGCTATAAGCTAGATTAATATTCCCCATATGCACCGGATCATTTGGTACTCCGTTAGAGGTGAAGTGACTGGGATTCGCTGACCCAATATTTCAAATGTCTCATTTGTCATATCAATAACAGACCCATAGTGCCGCAAGAAGGCAGTTCCAATTAACAGATCATAATTACTATTTGGTAACACTATAGCTGGGGCTACCATGACAATAGAACCAAACCTCAGCAGAAGCGCACTGTATGCTCACTCAGAGACCGTATTCTCCACTCCAGCAGTGCCATATACCATCCTGTGTTCCACATCTGGTTTTTAATGCCAACCTGGCCACCAGTTTGGTGGAGACTATGTTGATGGGGCATTGGTATCTATGATAGTACGGACTCAGGTCTTAGCTACAACCAGGTCACATTAAGTACATTCATACTAGGATGCATCTCAACTGTTAATAAAATGGACATCTAAAGAATCCCTGTTTCCAAGGAAAATGCAATCCCCTCACCAATTCTGGGGTGTTGGATTATAATAGTTTTGACTGGAAGAGCAACGTTTACTTCTTGCAAAAAAGATGCATCTGAGGAGGGGTCTAAATTTTCAGGGGTTACTTGGTAGAACATTTGACAGGCATATAGCTCAACATGCATCTGATACCCCTTTTCTGCCATAGTCGCTGACTGTACTTGTGTCAAAACCTTCACCCCTCCAACTGGCTGCTGATATAAAAGTGACTCATTGTGTAAGGAAACTTCCACTAAATATTCTAATTTGAGTTCAGGTGGGACGTCTTGGTTTGGTATAGCGGAGATAGAGAGTCCCTTCTCTACTCCGCTCTGACTTTTCACTGGCTGTACTGTCCCAGCTGTACACAAGAGACCAGTTGATTAGGGCAACATCATGCCAGATGTCCCTGACGACTGCATTTAAAACAGCTAACCCCATAGGGCTCACGTCTCTGATTAATGCGATACAAATCATGATGAGAGTTAAACTGGAAGTGATCAGCATAAACAGGTCTAGGGCGATAGTTGGCCCAGGGATGATAAGCAGGAATGGGTTGGACGTTTAACTGCTGATAATAACCTGGTGAAATCTGCATTGGACTGCCATTGTTCTCCAAATATGATGTTTCAGCAGTTATAGAAGAAGGGCCCTGTTCAGCATTAGGTGGAGGGAAGTTGGCTGATATACGGTGAAAAAACTAAACAAGTTTAAGCAAAAGTACATCTTCATCCAACAGGGTGGCCATAACATTATGTAACTCACGGTATGGCTTCACAGCAGAAGTCATTGCAATACACACTTTCACTTTGGATAAAACTCCAGCCCCAATTAGCACATGAGCTTCTGCTGTAAATCGCTCAGCAAACGCGGTGAGGGTTTCATTCCGCTGAAACTTAATGGTCAAAAATTTGGTTTTCCACTGTGACATCTTTGCAGTTCCGCCAAACAACCGCAGCATTGTGTCTTTGACTTCTTGGTATATAAGGGAACTACCTGGAAGATAACAGACAACTTGATCAGCACTTCTGACATCTAAGGAAGATATCAACAGTTTTGCTCTTCATTGATCTGAGACTCCTTCAGTTGAAATCTCAAATCACTTAAAGTACCCATAAATATTCCCTTCGCGATCAAATGAGGGCAGCTTATTGCAGTAAACCTCCTGGAGCAGCTCATCTTGTTTTTTAAGCACAGCATCCAACGCCAGTTTCAGCTCCACATAGGCAACTTGAGGCAACATGGCTGGCAACTGAGTTTTTATCATATTATAATTGATCAATGGCCCCCTGTAGTGAGCACCACTGTTGTAAAATTGGCAATATGTGAGGGATACACCAAAGGGTTTTGACACAGTTTTTGACCCACTGAGCAGCTAGGATCAACAATGTGAGGATCACTGTCCTGAAAATAAATTAATAAACTTATAAAATAGATATGAAGCACTTGCTCCCACAACTCTTTTTATAAGTTATTTGAGGTGGGTTGACCTTGGGACAAATATACCATACCGAGAATGTTTTCTAGCCAGTACAGGTTTTAAACTCAAAACCTACACTAGGGGTGGAAGCAGTTTTACCCACTCGGCTAACCACCCTTCCCACAACTCTTCTTTATTAATTTATTTATTAAAGCTGATTCCCACTGTTCCACTAACTTCAAACTACAAAAACCTAACCTTCCTCAATCATCTCATCTGCTTATATTGTACCAATTTCAGATGATACTACTTACATGGCTTAGTAACTCAATTCGTCATATCTCATTAGTTACAACAATTTTTCATTTGTTAAACTCATGACGCCCAATTTGAGGCGATTTACCAACAACCCAATATCACCTAAATTTTGAGGCGCTCAAATTACCATTTACTCATATCAATCTCAGCGGAACCATCCATCTCACCCTCATGACCTATGGCTTATATCCAGTCATATTGGAATTGTGACACTGGTAATCTAGGAGAGTCACTGCCCGAGAGGGGAGGAACCTGAGTGGACCTGGATGCTCCTCCCAAACTTCTCAACTTGGTCCACCCTCTGCAGGTTTGTGATCAAACCAGGCAGGGGCATCACCATCACATCCTCAACTGAACACCTAGGAGGGAGAGTCCTGGCCATCACAATCACCTGGCAGGGAAACCAGTACACCCTAATCAATACCTATGCCCCCAAGATCCCCAGCGACCATGCCAACTTCTTTGAAGAGGTGTCCATTTACCACTACTGAAAAACAGTTTCCTCCCAGGGGATATGAACTGTTGGCTCACAAGGGCCACAGACATATAGCCCCCAGACATTGATCATCCCTGCGGACACCAGGAACTTGCATCGCTCATGGCTGTATTGGGAGTCATTGATGCACACCCAAAGGGTGTGCCAATCCTTGAGCACATGATGAGGCCACATGTCAGAGAGGATGAGCTGCTCTCAATGACATGTATTGACCTAATCTGCATCCCAGCAACCCTTAAGCATATGGTAGAAAACTTTGAAACAGTTGGTTTCACCCACTCAGACCATTGGCTGGTAAGGATTACCTTGAGGTCATAGTTGCAGGCATAACTGCGCCTAGAAATGGGAGAAATTCACTCACAAATCATGAGTAACACCAACTTTACCCACTGGTTAGCAGTAAAACCCTGTCCAGTGATGTGAGAGACCCCCTCAACGATGACCCAATCCAGACCTGAGGACGCTTGAAAGCTGAAATGGTTGCCACCACAAAATGTATATCCTCCAGGAGGCATGTAGCCGAGGCATCAGCGCTTTAAAGGGTGATTAACCAATGAGCACATCTCGAGAGGAATGCCCCCCTAGTGGGCCACAGCACCAACAGGACAAGGGAATGGGTCCGGTTGACCCTCAAAAACCAAGGTATCAGCAAGCAAGCCCAGGAACGGCTTGCATTACAGGTGGGAGAAAAACAGGTGGATGAGGACAAATATATCATCTAGATTCTTCATGTTCCAGTTCACCGCCTGGAAATCCCAGACCTGATGTGACGCTCTGGATTTGCAAGATGGCACCATAGCGCGCTCCCCAGAGGCACTAGCGGACGTAACCCATGAATACTACATGAATTTATAATCAAATAAAGGCGCCTTACCTCAGGACATCAAGTCCTTCCTTGCAAGGGCAGAGCTACCCCTGACCCTGGACACGTCAGCACTCACAGCGCCAATAACAAAGGAGGAACTCAACGCAGCAATCAAGAGCCTTCCCCAGTGGAAGAGTCCAGGACATGACGAGATCCTGTATAAACTGATTATGACATTTTCAGACCTCCTCAGCCACATCCTCCTCACCGCATTTAACAGATGCTTGGAGAAGACCAAGATCATGCCTGGAGGGGACAGCCCTGCTTGTTCTCCTTCACAATAAAGGTGACACACTTTCACTTGACAGCTGGCGTCCAATCTCGCTGATAAACTCTGACTCTAAACTGCTTTCAATATCCTGGCATGTTGTATGGGGTCCATTGGGAGGAATATGATCTCAACAAACCAACATGGTTTTGTCCCCAGCAGGAGCATCTGGGACAATATCCACACGTTCACTAACGTCAATTAGTCAAACTCTAGTGAAGCATTAGTATTCCTGGACCAACAGAAAGCTTATGACAGGGTATACTGGTCGTACCTACCTTATGCATGGAGAGAGCACACCTTCCACAAAAATTCATTGACTGGGCAATGAAGCAAATGACGATGACAACAATGTCATTCTAGGCCCCAGATTCCAGTCAGCTGCAATCTCATCTCAATGTGGGTGAGGCAAGAGTACCCATTGAGCCCCCTGTTGTACAACCTGGCTTTTGACCCAGTGTTGCAGGTGGCAGAGGCAGAGCTGGAAGGCATTGGCATGCCAGGCAGCAACCGCTGAAAGCTCTGGCATACGCCAATGATGCAGTCATAGGAATTGCATTCTCAGAGGACTCAGAGAAACTCAAGTCAATCATCCGCCAATACAAATCAGCTAGTAATGCAAGAATCAACAAATCAAAAACAGAGGTCTTACCTGTCAGTGGCACAAAAATCACCCACCCAAACTGGGGTGACAAAAGTCGAACCAGGGTTTGCCAACTGGCCCCAGCTAGAGCCACCCTGCCACCTGCCGCCCCCACTCAGCCAGAAATGGTATCTGGGGTGGGTGACAACTGGGCCTTGTATACCCAGCGCTGTGGATGTCCAAGGAAGATTGACATCATGGTGAGTCACAAGAAGTAAAACTGAACAAATTATAATCTCCAGAAAATGCATTCAGAAAACTCAAAAGCCAGATTGATCTCAGATGCAATGAATCAGAATCCAGCCTTTGATGTCAATAATGACATCGTTGTCACATAATCTGACCTGAATTTAAATGCAAAAATCAGTTTAAATAAGCAAGTAAGTGATAAAATTATTTACAGGTTTCAGAATTCACAGCAAAAATGATGAAATCAGCAGCGAGTCATTCAGCCAAAATGATAAAATCAAATCAAATAATTCCATGCAAAACACCAAAGTTTCAAGCATTAATATAAATGACTTAAACAATTTAAAACTGCATATCAAAAACTGAGACCCTAAACACAGATCTCAGATCACCCCTGAGTATGATGTAATTGGTGATGGATCAGCCAGCCGCTCTGATGAAATTAATTTGGATAATTTAATGCACAATAACAATGTCTCAGAAACTAATTTAAATAATATAAAATTTTAATTACACCAATTGACAGTTGAGACCTTAATTGCAGGTCTCAGATCATCACCGAGTATGACAAAATTGGTGATGAATCAAGTGGCCAAACTGTCAAAATCAATTCAACTAATTCTATGAAAAAATTCTAAAGCCTCATATTTTAATTGAAATAATTTAAGCAATTTATTTACACCAATCAAAAGTTGAGACCTTAATTGCAGGTCTCTGTACATTGCCAGGGACAATGTAACTGGTGGCAAATCAATTTTCCAGCCAAATCCGCATAATTCAAACAATTTAATGTGCAAATCAAAAGAATTGAGGCAAACCAAAGCAATAACTCAAAAATTGAATCAAATCAAATAAAAGTAAACTTATATGGCAAATTGCATACAATTCAGCATGTAAGGACCACCCCTGCCACCCTCCAAAATCCACAAAAAAGACAAAAATTTAGACAGAATCTGGGCCCCATTTGGGGTGGCGCCTTTGGGTGGCCCAGTGCAACACCTGGGTATCACCCTGAGCCCCAACGGGCTGGACCTACCCAGGATTGAGGATGGGCTCATCTGGAAGCTCATATCCCACATCACCTCCCTCAGGGAAAGGCAAACAGGACTCATGGGGTAAGTTGTGGTCACAAATTCCCTCCTGCTTTCAATCCTCTGGTTCCCAGTAGCAATTGTCCCCTTCTCCTCAGAATTTCATAACCGCATCAGGGCCTTATTGTAGTCATGGTTGTGGGAAGGCAGAAGAGCCCCAATACAAATAGGCCTGCTCCACAGACCATGAATGGAAGGAGGCCTAGGCCTCACTGACCCTGTTGCTCAATCGGACAAAATATTCAGAAAAGTGGATAGTTAGAGTGACAAGCCCAACCCCTGAACCAAACCACTGGTCACATGCCGTGCACGTCAACCTGGCCAGGGACCTCAATCTAGCCAACCCCACAGCATAGAACACCCTCATGTCCTACCTGGCAGCCAATCTGAATGCTAACAGCCCACACCAGTCCTTAAGCTTCACTTGCGCAGTACTGAAAATTATCTATCAAGATGCATGGCTGTTCCCTCTCAGCATCACAAGGTGACAATGCAGTTGAGGGTTTGCAAACCATACCTATGCTCAGGAATGCAGGGGCGCATGGGTCTCAGTGGTGGAATAGACCCTGCCAAGAGCACAAACCCTAGCTCATATCGACCTCCTGGACCATAATGATCAGCTATATGATGAAAAAACTCAAAAATATTTTTGGAAATTTGTGACCCATGATTTACTTCACCTTAAAAATTAGGGTGCACATCTGGCAATTCTTACACAGGGCCTACTGAACAGCCAACCAATCCAACTCAACCCAGAAATACTGTAAAGTATGTGGCGCAAAAGGTGCCCTGCTGCATAGGTTGTAAGAGTGCCCAATGGCCCAACTTGTATGGAAAATAGCATGGCCACTGATGACACCCAATCACATACCTACTGAACTCTATCCTATTTCAAATTTCATGGCACTTAATATTGACTCACCAATCCCAGAATTTCTCTTAGCAGTTATTTTCATATTATCCCTATGATCATTTCACATGATTTATCTTGAGGCAATTCAAAATTTGGCCCCAAATTCCGTTGAGATCAGCAATTGATTTAACAAAAACATAACCAAAGCATTCAATATTTGGCTGTTCAGGGAAGCGATCCCATGTTGACTTTTGAGGATGGTGCAGAGCTGGCTTCTGCTCCCCTTCTTAACTGTTGACATGAAAATGCAAACCTGTCTCAACATTGGTGAAAACTCGCTGAGCAGCTCAAGAAAACTCCTTCTAACACTGTCAGGTTCCATGAGAACACTAGCCACATTGTTCTCCCCCAGTACTCAGGTTTAGGTTGTGGCTCCCCTTATCTCATTTCATTTCTCCCCCTCTCCTCAGTGTGGCATATTTGTCCCAAGGTCGGCCCACCTCAAATAAAATTATTACATCTATTATTCAATTTAAGCTGTTATAATTAAAACATTAATTAGCCTAGAAGTTTTATACTTAGCATGATATATAACTAAAATTTATGTTGACTTACATAATCTTTATTCAAAACTCTTACTATTTTTCAAAAATTGTAAAAAATATAAATTGTGTCTTTCACATGTTATACTACAAAGATGTTATCAGCCTTGGTGCTAAGGAATTACTGAAGGTTTATCTCATTTATAGATTCCATCTGGAGGAGTGAAAGCATAGTGGGGTGGTTCCTGCTTCACTCTGGGTTGTTTTGATTGAAACAAGTATAAAACTAGCACAGGATATAAAAACTTGGTGTGGTATATGTTTCCCAAGGTTGATCCGCCTCATTTACTTTTATAGAGTCCATTTGATATCTTAAAAAGGTAAGCGTAATGAAAAAAAACATGATAAGTGCTTAGGGATAAATTATATCCTTATACCTAAATAGTTTCAGCATCTTTTTTTAAAGTTTATTTTTATTGCACTAATGATGTTTTTAATTTAAAAGGCAAATAAACTATTGAGTTTTCTGTTTAGTTTTAGCTATAATTTCTTTAATCAGATAAACTATAATAATTATCTACTACCAACTCAGACCTACTTGCCCCTATTGTCCAAATTTTATTGAAAAATTTATTAACTTTTATATTAATCCTCCATCTAAATTATATCAATTGCCTAAAAAAGGGTTATTTACCTCTTTAGACTATAAGGTTTTCAAGCCAAAAAGGGCTTACACAATTAGGCGTATTATATTTTTTTATAAGTTCCCTTTAATACTTTTTATTCAAAATTATAAAAATGAAGTTTTCTAGTAACATACTATATCATTAGAATATCATCGATTATGGGTACATAAATCTAAGCCTGTAAATTAAAAATAATGATTTCATATACATACAAGCTTGCATAGTTTGTACACTGAAATAAATACTAATTGAAGGAACTAATGATTACTTCTCATATTTTAAAAAATTCTCTATACTATTAGATAGATATAACTAGACAACATCTGATTATTTAATTGATAAATGTAAAAAATACAATTACAATGTAATTTAGAATACTTCTAAAAACACAGTTAAAGCTTTTTTAAGTACTAGATATTTCTAATTGAGTATATTCTCAAGATACAACATTTTATATTGCAGGTAAGGTGCCATATTCTAGTGTAGTTAAAACAACAAGCTTTCATAGATATTATATTCATAAGACATTATTACAAGCTATCAGATACACTTTTAGACGAAGATCTTGAATAGTTTTTATTTGTAAAAGTTTATAGATATATTTTTAGTTATCCATCTAAATCCTTCATATATGTATCTATAACATATAATTAGTAATATATATGTTTTTGTATTGCACCATGTAACAGTTTCTATACAAACACATATTCTATACTTTACTTCTTTTCTTAACATTCATGATATGCCAATTTTAGGGCAAATATGCGCACCAAATGGTGAGCTCAAGGGTTTTCATTACTTGTTATATTTTTGAAAAATTATTTAATCTCATCATAAATATTGATACTCTAAATTTAAACACTACAGCTTAGCATCCTTATACAATCGTCAAGGAGGAAGACTTATAAGTCAATAATTATGATGATCAGAATATTAATAAAACAAGTACACTAATGTGACTTTTACAATCAAGAAACTAATTATCCATTTAGAATAAGGAGAGTACAACAACCCATTACAAGATTATATAGGTAAAATTTCTACCAATAAACTTAAGGCACCCAAGACTTAATACAAAGCTCTTCAAGATATAAGATTATTTTTCCTTAAATAAAACAATTTAAGGTACGGCAAAAATTCTAAGCTTCACTATAGATCACTTTTATTTTAAATACAAGTTAAAATGTAATAAATTATTGCACTTTTAACAATGTAGTGTGCAAATATAACCTTACCTTGGTTTTTAAATATGCACTAAGAAGGTTTCTGACTTACAAAGGTAGTTTGATGTACTAAGGAATCAGCTACTAAACTTTATTCCAGAAATTTAACAAATAGTGCATTTTGACAAGTATTTCCAAGGCTGCACAGTTTAAACAAATTTCATAAAATTTAAGTATCTCCAGCAGTTACTCACCATCAACTGATAAGTCCATAAAATGACCCAGATGGTATTTTACAACAATCATGAGATTCCCAATACTTTAACATTATGAACTTTATCTAGAGCTTTAATGAGCCTTACTACAGCCCCACAGCAGTTCCACATATTATATCAACCTTTAAACGGTAAAAAACTTTTTAAGCATTAGTCTATGTAATACTCCCTCATGGAGGCTGAATTAATTAGATTCATGCTTACAAGGTTCTCCAAAAATGATGTACAATAGTTAAAAGCTACACCCCCAATCCTGAAGTATTAAAGTCTCAGATCAAGTTTTAACTTTTGACAGTTTATACATACTGACTTTTACCATTAAATATAAAACCTGGAATTTATTAAAATAAAATTAATAACGATAAACTTTAAATAAGCAGATTTACTATCAACTAGGTGAACAGCAAAAAAGTCAACAATTTCCTTTAACACAATTGGGATGTGAAAGTTAAGAAATTACGATTGTTAAAAGAATTAAATGGCCATATAATCTGAATCAAAGATGAATTAGGTGGATATCTACAAAATGAGATGTTGCATCAAATCAAACTTGCTACCACTATGCCTATTTATTAATTGAAATGAGCTATAAGTAAATTAATTTACTAGTGTCAATTTCACAATTTACAAATCTATAAAATTTAAAATCAAATATAGAAAGTTGGTTAACATATTGAAACACCTTACATTAGCGAGGTTTTTATTCAGGAAGGGCCATCTAGGCCTTCTAGGGCTTCTATATTGATTGTACCTCCTGGATTAATAATTCCATAAAGCTTCTGGAATCCTAAGATCAGTTGGCCCCATTGATCATATTGGATCTACCAAACCACCTAGCCCTCATAAACCTAGCATTACTATTATGGGCCTATAGGATATATGGATCTGATGGGAACAGTTGATCCCCCAGACCTCTTGGATCCCTAGGAATCCTTCTTCTTAGCCTTTAAAATCCCCTTTGAAGTGGATTCTGACTATTTTTAGAAACTGCTCTAGTATTTTAAAATAAAAATTATAGGGAAATTATAAATTATGCTGTATGGCTCACAAAACTGAATCCTTTATTGACTATGATAATGCTACATATAGAAGTTGAAATCTCAACGAATATATGATAAGACAAAGGCTCACCAAGTGTCACAAATTATTAACATATTTATGGCATAAAGCATCCAAAAAGTTGTTTGAAAAAACTAACCAAAAATGACAACAACCCATTTAAACCCATGATGACCTCTATCTGATTATTTAAAAGAAATATACTGCGGTGGAACTTCTATCTGGAGCATTTCACTAATATAATCTTGAAATAAAAAAATTTAACTTTACTAAAACAAGAAAATTATGATATATAGTATAGCTGAAGTGGCCTACTTTCTCAAGGGGTGGTGATTGAAAAGGTGATTCAGCTAAAATAAGTTAATATTTTTTACAGTGTGCATCACTAGGCAATTTGGAGAGTCTTCTTCTTGGGTATGTAAGACTTTTACTCATGTTTCCAAGCGTGTCCAACCATCCTTTAAGCTATAGAATAACTATTGGTAATTTCTGTTACTAAGCACAATGGAGCTCCTCTATACCTTTTCTGGTAAGACCAGTCTAAATCAAACCTCTAATAGTAATTCTTCTATTGTTAGTTTATCAGCAAGAAATAGAAACAACAATAAAAAATAAATCCTGTAAAGAAATTTACTTATTAGAGAAATATGGAAAAAAATATATATAGTATGTGAGGATTTGGGTTGCTTAAAATAGGACTTGGTGTATATCAAATTAATTTATTTCTCAAAAAGTGATTTTGTGTTTTTATCTTAGTTTCAAGGTCAGCGGAGTCCAATTCCCCTATCCTCAATGATCTTCTGGTCTTCTTCCACGGATTATACTGTGGACCTCTTGATTCTTTTTTCATAAATTTTTATTTGTTCTGTTCCTAATAATGAATCTTGTGGTTCCTTTGAATCCTGTGGATCCTGTGGCTGCACATCTACTTTGGTTTTTCAATAGATTTTGCTTTTTAAAATAAAAATATGATTCACAATTGGGTAATATACTCATTTGCTAAAGTTAAACAAATGAGTAAATACTCTTTGGACTGAGTTTTAGTAACTTTATCCATCATTAGGTGGAGAATTTAAAGGTATAAAAGGGGGTTCCTTGGTGCATTTTTGTGACATTGCAATTATATTCTTTTTGACTGGTATATATACAAGTGCCTCCTTTGATGTCACTGTAAGTAGCTGTCATATTACTGCGGCAGTCATGAATTATATAAAAGCCACCATAGTCATGATTCTTAGACCAACCAAAGACTATAAAAATGGCTTTGGAATATTTATAGAATTGTTTTGTCTTCTGCCATAATAGGTGAACTTTGATGTTAAGCTGGAAAGAGTAAAATTTTCTAATGATTAGGGATCAAATTAGGTTAGGGTTTTCTAAAGATGGCTTTCCATAGGGAGAGGAATTAACTCTTTCAGGTGAGCTTTTCTCAACAATACCACGCCAAGACAGGACTTATGGAAAAACATTAGGTATACAAGTGGACTTGGTTGTATGTGGTGTGTATTGTATCATCCCTGATAGAGTTCTAGGCACCTCTTTTCAATACAACAGTCTCAGGTCCCATCCAGACAGCGTGTAACTTATCAGGTTGTTTTTAGAGCATGTGGTTTTCATCATTTTTTGTCCCACCTTGAATATTAGCGACAAAGGTCTTTGTCACTCTCTTTAGTACTGTCCTTAAGTGATTTTATAATGTTTATTCTGACGTTAAGCTGAAATTTGTCAACAACTCTGCTAACTCTTTTTATATCTTTCAAGAGGATGATCTTCTTATATACATCCATCATTTGGACTAACATGCTTGGTAACATGGCTTCTCTTTTGTATAGCACTTTGAATGAAGACATGCCAATAGTCCTATGGTATCTCAACCAGTAAGCAAACAACTGATAACAACAAGATGTCACAAATTGATCTGTGGTTGACTTCAATTTTTTAAAGTTGATTCAAAAGTTCTGTTCACTATTTTCGTTTTTCTGTTGGTCAGAAGGGTTATGGCATGGTGAACTGCTGCCTGTTTTCTATAAAATACATCAAGTTTTACAGCATCCAAGATGCAATTATATACATTATTTGAAAGTAGTATCTGAGGGAATCTTTGGTGTGTAATAATCTAGTTGCAAACAAATCTCTCAGTAGCTCTAGAATTAAAGGCCTTGACTACAATTTCTTCTTTCCACTTGATATAGTGATCTATTGCAATAACAATAAACGGATACTTATTGGATGACTTCAGAAAATGTTTCTATAACTTCAACAAAAACATTACAAAAGAGTGCAATTGTTAAGACAGGCTGAAACTCAAATTTATTTGGGAGTGGTCTATATTGGGCGCACTCAACATAGAGCTCCAGAGCCTAATAATGTCGTCCACATAAGCTCCTAGTAAAATCCTTTCTTTAGGCGCTGGTAGGTCTTCTGTAGCCTTCTGTGTCCCATTTGATGGTATCATCACATATTATTGCCATTTGTTCGCTCAGATTCATATAGGGTATCCATTTCTCATGTACTAGCTTCTTTACCTGCCCATCTCTGAACTCATTGCTCTTAACCAATACTTGATAATTTTTCTTTACTGCATTATATTCTTCTTCCCTTTCCTCATCTGGCTCTAATTAGTCCATAAATTTTAACACTCATGCATGCTTTCGAGTGGAAAATGGGTAATTGTGACAAGCCTTCAGCGTTCTGGTTCTTCTCCCCAACTTGGTGCAGAATCTCAATTGTAACATTACAACTTGATGGACCAGCTTGTAAGTTTATCATCTGAGACTTTAATCTTCATTATCCATCTCAGTGAAGCATAATTTGAAATTGTCTTGTATTGTATGCTTTAAACATAAGATCATAAGTGGCTTGCTGCTTTGATAACCACTTGCATTTATTCTCTGTGACAGTGTACTTGCGCTCAGCTCTGGTATGTCTTTGAGTAGACCTCTATAAAGTGATCTAGTCCTTCTTTGTTTAAATAAGCCAATATGGAGCCCATATTCCATTGCTAGTGTCAAAGTACACATAAAAGTTCTTTGCATAGTATGGGTATATCAGAATTGGGGCTCCAATCAACTTATGCTTGAGTTGATTGAAGAATTTTCTTTCTCTTCGCCCCAAGTGACCGGTACTTCTTTGTTAAAAAAGGGCGTGAATGGCTGTGAAATATCTGCAAAGTTTAGTCCAAATTGGTGGTAGTATCCTACCATGCCTAAGAACACCTGAAAACTCTCTATACATCTGAGGAACTCATCTTAGGAATAGCTTCAACCTTCCCTTTATGGGTATACTACCTTATTGGTTTACTTCATCGCCAAGAAATTTTAATTGACTCTTAAAAACATGCACTTGCTTTTCTTCAGCTTGATAATGTTCTCTATCAGGTGGGTAGAAACTTCCTTTAGGAGCGCCAGGTGATCCCTGAAATGTTTTTCTGAACACCATAATTTCGTCCAAGTAGATAAGTATACATTACATCTTTTAATCTTTCCAAATCTGGACCATAACTCTATGGAACGTAGCTGGGGCGTTGCACAAGCTTTATGGAATACATGTTGTTTTGTAAAGTTCTTGGCTGGTAATCAGATCACACTTCTCATGGTTTTCTGGTGACAGCCCACCTTCTAGTACCCAATTTCCAGGTCCATTGCTAAAATATAGCGCAGTCCTATAAGCCATTTTAAGAAATTGTTAATGCGTGGCAGTGGGTACAGTTCTTTCTTAGTCAATTCGTTAAGCCTTCTGCAATTCATGACTATTTAGAGTTCCATTCTTCTTCCACACCAGTGGAAGGGGCGACGCCCAAGGGCTCTTGGAAAGATGTACCAGGCCTGCATCCCCAATTGTTGTCAATCCCTTGAAATCGCTTCTTATTCTCTCTTGTTTGGAAGTAAGTCTTTAAAGGAAAGGTATGGCAAATCCAGTGTCATTCTAATGAACTCTCCTTGAAAAGGCCATAATCATTAGGTCTGTTGCTAAAAAATCTGAATATTGATCCAAAAGTTCGAGTAAGTTACATTATTAATATTATGCAGTTGGCTCTTTCAGCCAAATCTCTTAATTCCAGAAAAATCATAATCTGACTCGTACTCAGCGCAGTAGTACATCTTTACTTTTGCAATTTTTAATCACTTTTTGACTTTGACATAGTGCTTGAATATGCTTCCAAAAAGGACTTTGACTTCTCCTTGGTAGGTAAAATTTTAGATACCAGGAATCACAGTGGGTCCCTGTTCTCTGACTCTTTTAAGTCTGTAAATCTCAAGTACTTTCTGTTCAGTTATATCAATATTGATGTTAACCAGCATAACCTTTTGTTCTCCAGGTAGTAATACATCTCCTCGCTGGCATATAAGGGCAAAGCAGACTCTAGTTCTACTGTCAGTGGTCGCTTCATCATTCTCTTCTTATTCAGAATATAGATGACTAGGTTTTGAAATGTTTGGTTTTGACTATTCATACTAATTTATTCCATTTCTTCTTCTCTTCTTCCTGAAACACAAATGGTTTCCAAAACTTAGCAGACTGACTATAACTCTGGTTAAAGTTTATGATTTCTCCAAACTCAACTAGGAAATACGTTCCTAGGGGAAAACATATTGATCATTTGCAAGTACCACAGCTAGAGCAGTCAAGACAATACATCTAAATTGTAAGAGCAATTTATAATAGGATCCTAGTGCTTAAGTTGACTCAGACCCAGAAGTTCTAAATTTGCTTGGTAACCAATGTCCGATGTTTTTTAATCTCTTCATGAACCTGAAAGACATAATGTTGAATGGAGCACCGGTATCCATCATTTCTAATACTTTAAATTTGTGTATGTAACTCCCAATATTGTAATATGATTTCCAAATGCTATGATCTTGATAAGGATTGCACCCAATGCTTTACTGAACTTCTTAACTCTTAAGGAAGACAGGTCTCCTTACAAGCCTCAGGTGACATATAGTATATAATAAAAATCTTCTTGATTGTGGTTACCATGAGATTCTTGACATCTATTTTAATGTTTACAGTGTGAGTGGGCTTTGTAGCTTGATCCAAATAAGAATGCTATGTATGCTAAAAGTTCGCTTGGTAGGCCTGAGGTAGGCGGACGCAACCACTTCACTTGTTGTCCAATGACATAGTATCCTGACTCAACTCTTAACCAGTTTCATTTTCAATAATTCCCTTAGTATGGTGTGACAAATTTAATTGATCCTGAGACCTCCCTTTTGTAGTTCTTCCTTCTTATCTTCCTTTAGAATAAGACAACTTCTCCAGAAGTTCACTTCTTTCTTAAAGTTGTTGCATTTACTCTTGCAAATTGTGTACTTTTGTTCAACTGGCTGAAAGCCTTCTCCTTAGGCGTATTCTTGTGGATCTGAGTAGTATAAACGTCCTTTTGGTTAGTGCGTAGTTTCTGATGGCTCTGATTCTTGACTCCATCTTATATGCTGCTTTAATGTCAAATAAAAGCTTTAGGTGGCCCACAGGATTTTTGTAGTTTCCACGTTCAAGGTCATGTGCATCAGGGGTTGCCAGTGTAATTAAGAAAACTATGTAAGAAGGTTTTGATAACTAGATCTAAGGATCCAGTCATCCAAAGCTATTGAGACTCTGGATAATACCAATATCAATAGTTTACACCTGACTCAGACTCCCCATTTTGAAAGTGTGAAACTTTTTTATATATATTACATATCATGTGCACTTATTAACTTGACATTAATAAATTTCTTAACTTCAGACCAAGTGCAGTGAGGTCAAAGTGTGACTCCATAAATTTCCTATGCTTTTCCATCCATGCATTCCTGAACATGGCGAGCTTTCTGTTTGTTTTTGGTTCCATCCATACTATTATTAAATAGATAAAGAGAAAAATTATATTATGCACTCCTGGATTGAAATTAATCTTGAAGTATGGGGGAAAAATTGGGTACTCTTCAGATTCAATTAGTAGGGTATGTTGCAAACCCATTTATATGGTGTTTGCACTGGTAGTGCGTTCTACCAAAGTAGAGCAGTTTAATGGGAATTAAGTCATCTGACTTTCATAATGTCCACATCCTCCTAAGATCTAACTGGTCATTGTAGATTTCCAGATTAATAAAGCCCATTTTTAATATCTGTATGGTTTCATTAATATCCTTATTTAGGACATCCACTCTCTTAGTCAGATAATTTTAGGCCAGATCTCTAACACTTTCTTGTGCTAGTGATGTTCAAATCTTCCTAGCTTGCTCATCCATTTAGCTACTTTCTGCTTCAATCTCTAAGCAACTTAGACATACTCTCCAGATCTCTATCATAAGGAAGTTTCTCTCTACGGTACAATTTTATGGTATTGTCATACTACATTCCACTGTTGCTTGATGATGCCCCCTGTAGTGAGCACCAATTATTTTCTGAAATGACCCACTTTCTTAGTGGTTTCTGATAAAAAGGTGCTGCCAGCTGCAATAAGTTTATATCTTTTCACACGGTGCATCACTATGCAGTTTGGAGAGTCTTCTTCTTTGCTATGTGGGAATTTTACTCAATTCTCTAAACGTACCTAACTGCGTTGAAACCTAATATACATTCTAAACAATGGTTGTTCCTACGCACACCAGAGCTCCATCTAACTTCTAACAATAAATCAGGTTAAGTCCAGAACTTCAAAGCAATTCTTCTAAATTTGGATTTACTAGAACCAAATAAAAATAATAATGCAGATCCTATTTAAGAAGGTAATTTTAATTAAGAAATTTGAAAAATAGATAGTATGTGGGAGATTTGGGATTTTTGAAGTAAAAAATGCTTAATATCAAAAAATCTTTCTCATAAAGGCAATTTTGTATCTGTATCATGTTTTCAGGGTAAATGGAGTTTAAATCCTTGATTTAATATGATCTTCTGGGTATTTTCTGCGGATTGTACTGTGGAGATCTTGCTTTTTTAATGCGTGGATCCTGTGGCTCCCATAACTCCTGTGGCTCTTGTAGCTGCATATATTTTTTGGTCTTCTTGATTGTTTGTGCTTTCAAATTGGTTAATTCTTAATTTGGTTATGTGCTCTCTTCTAGAGTTGTATAAATGGGGAAACTACTTTCATTTTGGTATTTAATAATTCATCCATCATTGATGGGAGAACCCAAAGATATAAAAGGGTCCCTTTAAAGGCGTAATTTGCAATTTCATGCTCATACACTTTAACACTGGTGTTTATACTGATGCATACTCTGAAGTCATTGTGATAAATTGTAAGATATTGCGGTGGTCAGGGGGTATATAAAGTACTCCATATCCAAAAATATTAGACGCATAAACCCTATAAAGGAGCTTGAGAATATCTAAAATTGTTTTAATTGCTGACCACTAAAGAAGGGGCTCAATCATTAATATGGAGAGCTAAAATGTTATTACCAATAAAGTATTAATTAAATTGGGGGATTCTAAAGGGTTTTATAGGTGAAAAATTATTTCTGTAGGGCTTCCCTTTTTTGTGATGCTTAATGGTGCTATTCCCAGGAAAGCACAACAGTAAATACTTGTTTAAATCTAAGACTTTCACAGATACCTTGTTATTTAATTGAGGAGGCTAAATTTTGTTTAATTCCTATTAACTATAGTATCCTCTATGGTATAAGGTGAAGGGACTTATCCAAGTAAAGTTATCAAATGGAAATTTAGATACAAAAGTGTAACTCTTTTATAAATTTATTCCTGAAATCTATATGTTATTTATAATACTATAATCAACAAAAGGAAAGGGAACTATATAATGCTTCAAGGAATATATATGAGTGGGGGCTCTTCATTATAATAACATCCTCGTTTTTGAATGCCATTGTAGCCTAAATTTTTTAGGTAATATTAGAAAGCTAAAATGCCCATTCTGAGATGAGTTTAGATTAATGTATTTTTTTAGCTGATCTAGATTCATAACCTTTAAAGGGTAATTTTTAATTTTCAGCCTCTTGAGTTATCTGGTGAAAGCATTACTTTACATCAGGAGATTCTGTTAACTTGGCCAATTAATAAATTAGCGCAAGAATTTGGGGCCTTAGATTGGATCTGAGAAAATCTTCCATCATTGATTCTATCATCACTATCATTTAATTTATCAATATATTGATTTGGGTAATTACTAAAATTCCTAAAAATAGGCTTGACCATCAAGTCTTTTGGTGGGATTTCTGATTATGTTTATTTTACCTGATAACATGGTATCTGACATCACATCCCTTCAAAGATATTGTCATGGTAGTACTGACGTAAAAATTTTCTATGTACTTAGTTGATTGTGACCACAGTTTTTTCAAGACTCATTTGAGTATTCATCTCAACTCTTATAAGTTGACATAGGTTCTTTTAATATGGAATCCAATTTTCTCAACATGGCGCTATGCAGTTGTAGTAGTATAGTACCATAATCAGAAATCTCAAAAGTTGGCAAAGTTGGAAGGTTACATTTACTTACTGGCCTTCTTTTGTAACTATTTTAGCCAGATTCATCATAACATCATACTAGAGATGAATTATTACTTGTACTAATTTTTATTACCACCTTTCCAACTCATCTATGTTATCACTGTAAATTCTTGTGCCAAGTGGGCAAAAATGACAAGATCTTCCATATAATGCTTTGATAGGTCAATTTGATAATTTAACTATGGTTTATATTGTAAGCCATAATTGAACTTAAGAAGTATCATTATAAGTCTAAAGATTGGAAGTAGCCATATTTATCAGTATTGAAAAGAGCCCCGTTTGATTATTTTACATTTTCATTTGTTATTGAGTTGTAGGGAACTGAGAAGAGCTTTTATGTCCCCATGAAGGTTGCAAAGATCTTCACAACTCTTAAGATAAAGTTTTTCCATTATTTTCATATCAATATCTGAGGATAACCATGTCAAGTTAGCATATTGTTACAAGAAGCTATATTTGCTTTGGCAGTTTGCGCAGGAATTAGAAATTACTACAATTCATTTTGTGAAGTGATTGATTCCTATAAGGATATTAATTTCTTCTTGATGATTTTGGAAGCGGACCTACAACATCTAAACTGATGGTATGGAATGGCTTCTGAGGGGTCTTTAGCTGATAATTTTACTTATCCTTATGTGGCGATTGTTTCAGACTGGTTTTTCTAGCAGCAATCTAACCTCTACTATAGAGTCTAAAATTCCTTCCCAGTAGTAGTGATTCATGAACCATTCATACCATTTTGGGCCCCTCCATGTCTTAAGGTATTCTGGCTTCCATTATATCTGGTTTCCAGTTCAAAGGTCATAAGTAAAGTAACCAGTCTATTCTTACTTCCTTGCATAGTGTCCATCAAGAACTAACATTGTTAAATTGTTGACCAGATTATGATTATCTCAATGCTATAATTAGTGAATTATTAACTGGACACAATTGCTTTTTTTCTAGCTAATTTTGAGGGGTTTGAATTTTGTTACTAAATGAAATTCCACTTGTTGTATTAAACCATGTTGGCACCCTTGCTAACTAATTTACTTAATACAATATTCCTTGACTCTTTGTCAGTCATATTTCAACTCTTCAATTTTGTCAAAAATCAGCTCTTTTTTTGTCCAGAAAACTAGAAGCATTAGTCAAATTACCAATAGCTTTTCAATATTTTGATTTACTATTAATCAAGGCTGAGGGAAATCAACAATTAAGTTTTAAAATTTATTAGGATTTACCAACTGTTGAGAAAAATACTGGACCTAATTGTTGTATATTTGATCATATCAGATATCAGCAATTATGGTTCAAGTGTATACTAAGTATATCTGGACTTAGTAATTACGGCCTAGTGATTTTACTTAATTATATTTAACTATGATGACATGGGCTCAAGGGCTTTGTTGGTTAGGTCAGACTTAGATTAAGTTTTGACTCAATGACTTGGGCACATTGGCTTTGTTAATCTATGTCAAAATTAGTTTGTAATGTCAATTGAGTTTTTGATCAAATTAATTACTAATTAGTGATATGAATCGCCTTGGCATGTACTGCCAATTGCATGTGAAAGTGAATTGGTTCAGCTAACTTGAAGACATGATGAAAGGCCATCTCAAGAATGATGATGATGTTTACACTGACCCTGAGGCTGAGCATGATGCCTTGAGGTGAAGTATATGTAGACGTTCTTACAAACTTTTTACATGGTTAAGTGCCACTGAAATTAAATTGTCATGGGTAAGATGTGGTGAACATTGAACCCTATAAATAACCCTTAAGTTGACACTAATAAAATATATTCAACTACCAGACTTGTTTATAATTTAATTTATAAACTTTTTTGTGTTTAGTAATTTCTTTTGTATTAGTCAGCTTTTACTTGGGATCAGTAAGATCAGGGCGGCGTGCCATCATTCAAGTAAAAATGACAGGGAATATGAATTAAATACTACCAAGAAGCTATAATTTAAATTCTAATCACCATCCTGTCTGTTGTCTTCACACAATAGATCCTCAAAACTGCATTTCACACCTGAAAAAGAACCAGCCATCAGACAAAGCCCAAAATTAAACAAATGGCGCTCATGGCTGGGACTGCAGATGGTGACCAGTATCAACATTTGAGCGACCAAATTTTGAAGATGAAGGATGAATAAACCAGAAAAATCAATGATCTCAATGATGATATTGATGCTATTAATGAGTCAAACAATAATCTCCATGGAGAATTGAACCAGTGCAAGAAGGCAATAAAAGAAAAGGACCAAGTGATTTCCACCTTGCAGCTACAAGCTACTAGCCTGAATGAAGAAATTGCAGAAATTAAAATTAGAAAACCAAAATTGTGCCAATTGGGAAAATGAAATCAACGAGCAAATTTTAGCTCTGGATGACAGGCATTATCAGTGTGCTACAACCCATTTGACTGGAAATTCTTCTGAATATTATGAGGACAAAGCTTCAGAAATAGCTACAAAATGGACGCTGGGCCACGTCAACAACTGCCTAGCAAAATTGTTGCTTTGGCCAACCCTATCACCTCAACACAGGATATGATGCCCCAACGCCCTAGTACGCCTGGCTCTAGTCAACCTAGAAATAATCGTGATAACCAGGAATGGGGAAGTGATAATTATAAACCAGCAAACCTGCCAGCCTTTGACAAGAATGGAAGTATTACCACATTTGTCAAACGTTTTGAAATGGCCATGCATGGGGCCAGCGACTGCAACAAAGCAGCCACCATGATTAACTGCTTGGATGAGTGGAGCATTGAGTTGATTATGCCTCACATTAACAAAAATCCAACATATGCTGAAGTCAAGGAGGCCGTGCTTCATGAATTTGGAGGTCCAGAACGGATGTCAACCGGAAAATCCAAGTTTATGAACATCATCTTTAAGAAAGATGAAGCAATTGACAAATTTGTGAATCAATTCTATTGCGAAGCTCAAGTTCTCTTAGGCGCATGGGCTATGGTCAATTTTGATGCCAAGATTGCACTAGAGCATGCAGTAGAACCTTACCCTAATCTATCAAACACTCTATTGCCTGCTTTTGTGCAAAACCTTGTGACATCTGAATTGGTTGACTATTTATGCAGATGCTCAAAAAAATTATGGCCCTTCTAATACTGGTTACAGATCGGGAACTGCTGCCTTTGCTGGGAAGTCCTTCAAAACCAATAAGAAGGATTGACACCCCATAGCCAGTGAGTGAAATTACTTGCTTTAATTGCAATCATAAAGGTCACTATGCTTCCCAATGCTGTCAGCAAAATGTCAACATAGTCCTTCCCAATACCGTGCAGGAAGAGGGAAAAAAACAAGCACAATAGATGTGGGATGCTCTATTGTGCCTAAGACACTAGTCCCACCCAATTGACAAGAAAATGATGGCCATGGGGCCTCATTTGACAATGAAATCAATTCTATTTTAGTATCAAACGAAGATTCCCCAAACGTACATGTGGTAACTCGCTCCCAGAGTAAGGTTGTCACACTGAATTCTCTGAGGTAGTTGCTAAATCCTATGTGCAACAAATACTTGAGAATATTCCAGCTGATGGGCTGAGCAATGCAGCAGATACCCCAAGCCTGAAAGGGGTCAATATAGCAGTGCCAATTGACACATTCATCAATGAATGTCCCAGTATTGGGAATACTCTGAAGCTCACTCTTAACTCCCTGATTCTTCCCATATTCACTTAGTAAACTCTATTGATTCTTACTACTCTGAGTGCACTTACGTGGATATTCTGGTCAACAAGGTTAAAGTTGTAGCTATTGTCGATAGTGGAGCACCTGTAAACATTGTTTCCACAAAGCTGGTTAAGAAATTGAAAATAGCTCCAGACATTGACCATTATCAAGAATATGGGACCGCAGGCCTT
This sequence comes from Massospora cicadina, assembly GCA_022478985.1. Classification (NCBI taxonomy): domain Eukaryota; kingdom Fungi; phylum Entomophthoromycota; class Entomophthoromycetes; order Entomophthorales; family Entomophthoraceae; genus Massospora; species Massospora cicadina. The sequence continues at coordinate 50,742 of JAKSZP010009274.1, forward strand.
AACAATACTAAGAGTGAAGGAGCTTACAGCGCTTTGCCACTGCGATTTGGAGCTTTGGTAGTTGCCGCACCCACTATAGTGCTTTCAAACGCCAATTATGACATATTAATTGGAACTAGTTTTTTAAGGATTTATGGGATCTCATGCAATTTTAAAGAAAACATCTTGACAATATTGAGCCAATTGCTTCCAATTTATTACTCATTCAACAATACAAAGCCCACAAGCTGTCGTAGAAATTTTATCAATATATCTTATGCCGATGGGATAAACCAGTAGGATATATTCAGTGGGGGAATTGAAGTTGCCCCATGCCAACTGCCATAAACAAAAATCAAGGAATACCTCTACATGTGAATAAGGATTTGACAATAGCTCCAGGCCATCAACTGGTTATGAGGACTGGGACCACACTGGATATTCCAGAAGGACTGTATGGGGAGGTTGTATCACTGTAGCATCATTCTCCAATGAAACATAGTGTGGCGCCTGGAATACTTATACTGGTGGCTAGAGAGATTGATGTCTTACTAGAAAATTTGACCAGCCAAATATTAAGGTCAAAAAATATCAAGTGCTTTTGTGCATCTGTTTCTGGGGACAAGTTAATATCAGCTGTCAAATTTGGTGACTTATCTGAGTTTGGCTTACCAACTGAAAACCTTGGGGCACTTACTGTAATATCCTGAGAATCATTTACTGGATTATTATAACAAAAGAAAGATAGAGCACTAGAGCTGTTTGAATAATACTCTGAAATTTTCGCCAAAGATGACCAAGATCTAGGTTGTGCAAAAGCAATTCAGCATTTTGTTGATAATGGGGACCATATGCCTACTATAATGAGGCCAATTTGGCGCCCCAGAGCCAGTGACAAAATAGTTGGTGAAGAGTTAGACAAATTGCTGAAAAGTGGAATGATAGTGCCATTCAAAAGCCTGTGGGCCAGCCCTGTTTTAATTGTAAAGAAGAAAGATGGCAGCAATCAATTTGTGATTGATTATTGATGCCTCAATGCCATTACAAAAAAGGATTTATACCTGTTGCCCAGAATTGATGATGCTCTGGACCATCTGGGAGGGGTAAAGTACTTTACCGCAATGGACCTCATCTCCAGATATTGGCAAATTGAGTTGCCACCAGAGGGGCAGGAAAAGTGCATGATGATTGCTGCTCAAGGGCTTTTTCAACTGACATGCATGCCACAGGGGCTGTGTAATGCACCGGCAACCTTTCAGCACACAATGGACACAATTTTGGGGGACCTTAAATTGTCCTGCGTTCTGGTGTACCTGGATGAATACAATATCTTTTTGCAAATGTTTTCTGAACATCTGGAGCACCTTGAGCAAGTGTTTGAATGTCTATTGAAGGCCAATATGAAGATAAACCTAGAAAATGCCAATTCTTTAAAGAACAATTGGAATACCTTGGGTTTGTCATTGATTCCAAGGGCTTGCAGCCTCAGCCTCAAAAGTGGAGGCGATTAACAATATGCAACCTCCGACAAGTATGAGAGATGTTCAAGTGTTCTTAGGCATGGTAGGATACTATTGAAGATTTGTGGAAGGGTTTGCAAAGATTGTCGAGCCTCTATTCCACTTGCTACAAGGAGGAGTTCATTTTGCTGGGCAGAAGAATGCCAACAAGCCTAGAGGCTTTGAAAAACAAAATGAGTTTGGCGACTATCATCTGATATCCTGATTTCAGCAAGCCTTTTATCATACAAACTGACATCCCGTTGACTGCAATTGGTGGTGTGCTATCGCAGATTGGGATGATGGCAAGGAGCATCCAGTCGCTTATTGCTGCAGGATGATGAATAAGCATGAGCTTAATTATACGAGACTGAAAGAGAATGCCTGGCTGTCATCTATGCTTGTAAACAATTTTGGGTCTACATTCATGGCACCAAGTTTCAAGTAGTAACGGAACACTTCTCATTACAATGGCTCCACAATCTCAAGGAACCTGAAGGATGGTTAGCCCGCTGGGCTCTGAAATTACAAGCATACAATTATGAAATTATTCATAAAGCTAGAGCGGCCCATCAAAATGTAGACAGATTATCGAGACTTCCCATTGTAGCTGTCCTGAGCAGTTTGGCTGATGAGCTTCATGAAAAATGATTAACCAAATGTATGGAGATGAATCACACTTAAAGTTCAAAAGGTGATCAAGAAAGCATTAATTGACACCAAATATCAAAATGGAATTCTATATAAACTTAATCCTGATGGACAACGTCAAATCTTACCAAAACCTTCTGACCAAATGGAGATTATTACACAAGCACACAAGGCCATTGGACATGTGGGGAATGCCTAAGATGCTAGAATTAATTTGAGCCAGTTACAATTGGGATTCCATGCAATATAATATCCAAAATGTGCTTGAGAAATGTCATTCATGCTAAATTTCAAAACATATGAAGTTGGATGTGAAATATCATTTGATCAAACTTAACTGGGCCTGGCATACTGTATTAATTGATGTAATTGGCCCCTTGCCTGTGAGTAGCCTAGGCAACAAATACATATTTGTTGCTATTGACCATCTAATGAAATGGGTGGAAGTGAAAGCAATTTGAGACGTCAGGGCTCTAACTACTGCCAAGTTCATTATGGATAATATTATCTATAAGCTCGGATTCCCCACAGAAGATCTTGATGGACAATGGCACAAATTTTACTGCCCAAATGGTACAATGGCTAAATGAGTTGATGTCCATTAAGGGAGTGTTGTCAACTCCATACCATCCTGAGACTAATGGTATGGTAGAGCGAGTTAATGGCACTTTAGTCCTCATTTTACGCAAAAACGCAGCCTTGGCGCCTTCACAATGAGCAACTTCAATTAGTGTGACCGTGTTTATGTACAATATTGGACACCACAGCAGCACAGGCCACTCTCCATTTCAACTTTTGTATGGTAGACGGCCCACTCTGCCTCCATTATTATATTCAGTACTCAGTTCAACTGAGGCAATTAACCCAAACAACTATGTCAAGCAACTAGCAAAGACCCTAATCAAGTTTCAATCAGAAGCTTATCAAAATTAGATTTAGATGAAAAACTATTCAGAATTGTTACGATGATGCTAAAGAAGCTATGGTGACTAAGTTCAATAAAGGTGATTTAGTAGTATATTGTGACACTCATAGCGCAGGCCGCGCGCACAAGCTAGCCTCGCTTTGGAAGGGTCCATTTATCATATTGGAGAAATCATCAGAAGATGTATATACCATTAAGGATCAAGGTGGCAGGGTTGTGAATTGAGTACATGCTAAGTTCCTTCATCTGTATCATAAAGAATATTAAAAAAAAAAATAATAAAAGGAAAAAAATTCAAATAAAAATAAAAATATATATATAATATACAAAAGATAATAAAAATAATATATATATATATAATTGAAAGCCGTAGATTTAATTTATTGACTTGATGCCTTGCTGGCATCAGAACTAGGTACCCCCTCTTCAGTAAGGGGAGGAGAGCACAATCGAACCAGAGAAACCTGCAACAGAATTGGGGAGATGCGAATTTCATAAAAATCCCAACTATCTAGACCCTGGCGGAGATGTGTCAAACCCAAGAAAGCTCAGCACCAGGCATGCTGGCCCTGTTGGCTTAGGAAAGGCCGTCAAACTAAAGGGAAAGTCCATTTAGGGACTTCAGAATAGGTGGGCGAGGTTTGACTCTGGAGTAAACGCCACCAAAAGGAAGATATAATTGGCAAGCAGACTCTTAAGGCAGGGGTAAATGGAAGGGAGGAACTCTTTTGCGCGAGACATTTGGGAATGGGCCTCATCTGATACCCTGCGCATGTTGGGTACCATATTGGTAGGAAGTGATGAAGGAGGGAAGAAAACACACGCACCCAAAAGAGCCATCTGGTGGACATACTTCTTGGGAAGCCCCTTATCCAAGCTCTTATAAAGGGCTCGGTACAACACCAGGATGTGCTGATCTTTCAAAACCCAAGTCTTGAGGCCCAACGCGTTGTGAAAAACTGGTATGAACCAAAGCGGGTTCTCACCAAATCCTAGCAACAGTATTAGCAGAAAAGTGCCTAGTTGGCCTCAAAGATATTGTAAGCGGTAACCTCAGGACTGGTTGTAAGTGCAGATGACAAGTAGGCATTCACAAGCTCTGATATCAAGTCAAGCTCGAGACCCAATGAGCCATGCTGCCCACATGAAGGGAGGAAGCAAGATTTTTTGAAGTAAAAATGTTAAAAAGTGAAAACAAGAAGTCCAGAAGAAGATCATAATCTGAAGCGAATTGATCTTAGATCAGGGTTTCTTTTGACTGAACAGCTTCAGAAGGCCGAAGAGATATTGAATATATCCAAAGGGGATCCTGCTTGACCCATCAGGATGTTCAACTAAATTGCACCTGAAGCCACGGAGGCTTGTTTGGGTTGATCAGTTGGTGCTATCACATTGGGTTGCAAAATGAACTTTCTAGTATCATGGAAGCATAGCTGGTCAACCCAGCTTGAGGAACCATGGGCAACACACCTGAGTTGACCATAACTTGCCGCATGGACTTGTTTAGCCTTAGGAAGGCTCGTTAGTCTGAGGCGGAAAGGCTATTGAGATAACGTTCATACTTGGAGGAGCGCAAAAAGCCAGACATTGTGACCCAAGAAGAAGGGTACCCACCGCATATATCCAGTCAAGGTGGGAGAAGTGTTGAGTGATTGACTGGACCTAATCATCAGATATCTATGATAGGGACATAATAATGTTAGCATGCCTATAACTTATTATGGATCTTATCAGATATCAGTGATTATGGACCAGGTATATTCTAAGCTTATGAAAAGCTTAGGATCTGCGGCCTAGCAATTTCACTTAATTATATTCAGCTATGATGACATGGGCTCGAGGGCTTTGTTGGTTAGGTTGGACTTAGATTAATTTTTGACTTAATGACTTGGGCACATGGGCTTTTTTGGTCTATGTCAAAATTAGTTTTTAACGTTGGTCGCATTTTCAATCAAATTAATTACTAATTATTGATATGAATCGCCTTGGTATGTGATGCTGATTGCACGTGAAAGTGAATCAGTTCAGCTATTTTGAAGACATGACAAAACGTCATCTTGAGATTGATGACGGTGTTTACTCTGACCCTGAGGCTGAGCATGATGCCCTGAGTCAAAGTATTTATAGATATTCTTACAAACTTTTTATGTGGCCAAGTGCCACTGAAATTAAGACGTCATGGGTAAGGTGTGGTTAACTTTAGACCCTATAAAAAACTTTTAAGTTAACACTAATAAAATATTTTCAACTACTGAACTTGTTTATAATTTAATTTGTAAACTTTTAGTGTTTAGTAATTTCTTTTGTATTAGTCAGCTTTTACTTGGGATCAGTAAGATCAGGGCGGCGTGTCATCATCCAAGTAAAAATGACAGGGAATACAAATTAAATACTCCTAAGAAGCTAAAATTTAAATTTTAATCACCATCCTGTCCATTGTCTTCACACAATAGACACTTGAAACTGCATTTCACACCTGATGAAGAACCAGCCATCAGACAAAGCCCAAAATTCAACACCCTTCTCAACTTTATACCCTACAGTCAAACACCAAATAATTTTGCAGTGATCACCAACTTGCAGCCAAAGCAGCTGCAACACCAGATTGTCATCCCCTGCATAAAGCTGTCACTAAATCAGTAGCAATACTCAAAGGAGGAATTTTACCTCCTGTTATCCCCGCAGCCTTAACCCCAAAAAGCAAAATATCGGTGAACAAGTATTTATAAAAATGCAAACAATGCTATCCAGAACATGGCAACTATAGCACGGAATCCAAAAACAAAATAACTAAAACCAACATTTCCACGTTTGTTCAACTCCCAGACGCCCAAATTAAAGCTGAAAAAGCTTAACCAAATATCTCAGTGCCATTTACCTAGCTGGTAATTTCCAATAAATTCTAATTATTAGAGATATCGAAACACATACTGCAGATGCCCTAACGCCATTACTGATGGCCGTGACACACACTTTACTATGGGAGGAAGGAGCTGCTGCCAAAGAGGCTTCCAAAGATGAGCCCCCTGGCCCCCCCTCTCCTTCCGTCATGGAGGGATAAGCAGCTTCCGCTGCCCACCTGTTTGTTCAGTTTTAGATCATTTCACTCAATCCGCTCATTTGGGCGTTCTGTTTGAACAAAATAGTTACGTTTTTTAGTATATATTTAGTTTTGGTAATGTCCGTCCCCTGGTTGACTTGCCTCAAATAAATAACTTAAGGAGCAAATAGTCAGCATTTTAAGAAGAAAATTGGGTGTTAGTTCTCAATATTTTGTTGTATACCCTTCTTGTGTAAGAGCACAATCTGAGTCTCCTAGACCCTGAGATTTAACGCCTGGTACATAAACATGATTGTATATGTGTGAAAGCTCTAGAGCGATGTAAATTTGGATTGCATTAAGAAACTCCATGCATATGTTTTTTTAGTACTAGATGGTCCCAATCCATGCATATGTTTTCAGGGACTAAAGTCGATTCTTTTAGCGACTCCTACAGCGCTTACATAACTTTGCCAATGGTTATTTCAGTAGTAAGTTCCACTTTTCTTTGGACAAAAAAAAACCTGTATCCCCAGCTTGGCCAGAACAATAAGTGTTTTTGATCAATAATCTGCAGGTTTAAAGGTACCATAAAAGCTCTATATAAAAGTGTTTAATAAAAAGTTTATCAATATCTGGTATAACAAAAATTGGGTCACTGTAGGTTGCTAAAGGTAAAGCTCCAGGAAAAGGTTGCCAAAGGAGTTCAAAGTGTATTAGGAGTTGAAAACAACGTCCCAGGTGATCGCTAGTGTGTTTCTATATAAACTATTAGGTCAAAAACACATTAAACTGAATAAGAGCAATATTAGAAAAAGGCCTTAGTAATTGAGACAAATTGGATATAATCCATGGTGAATTCACAAAGATAGGAACTCTAAAGATTCAGCAGAATAGGCTGCAGTGTGTTTTTGATTTTGTATCAACAGTAGAGTGAGTTCAGAACTATAAGCTTAGTCTGACCACTTCAAAAAAAGGTTAAATTTAAGATCATATATAAAATGTGGTTAAATCGAAGAATAAACCAGAAGAAAATTTTGTTTAGTTTAATATATCTTATCTATAAAAAAGCAAATATATTTCATTATAAGTAATAAAGTTTATGGTTAAATATTGATATCCAAGTGATCATCAAACTTTAATATAAACTGAAATGTTCTTTCTTTTGCATTGATCATACACTTGATTATATCCAAATTTAAAATAGTTTACACTAAGCTTCATTTCTTTCCTACGCTGCTAAATTTTTATCTATGATTTGATAGCGCCTGCTTACCGTGCATGGGGTGGCAGTGCTTCACCTCCTGGAGCTTATTGGACGCCGCCAAAACGCCCCTGGGATGTACCAGCTAGCTCCACAAACACCACCAGTCAGTGCTTCCCACCTCAGGCACTAGCTCACCACCTCACACGCTCCTAGGTGGTGCTCAAAAGCCCCTGATGCTCTCTCATAGCAACATGCGTTTATCCAATGGTGATAAGTATTATATTTCTTCCCTTACGTGGCGTGGCCATTATTAAGATGGCCATGGTGGCATAAAAAATCGCCAGAATTATATACATCCGTCCCTTTTGGGGTACTTTGATATTAGATTTTATTGTGAAGCCCACGCCATGATGGCAGCACAGTTGCCTTTATTTACAAGTTTACCCTCATACCAACCATCCAAACTTGTTTTCTTGATGAGGCCACACTGATGGTCAAGTTTGCCAGTTTTCCCACCAACATCTCCCCCAAACTCCTCTACCACAAACTCATAGAGGTCTTGGATGCCTACAACACTAATAAATGCTGCAGTTTGTGGCCTCAAATATCGTCAATCATCTTGTCAGGCCTCACACGTTTGCAATGATCTGACCCACTTGTTGTGACACCCTTCTTGCAATATTTTACCACGCCATGATTAGATCAGGCCTGATCATCTCTTCTGGGTTTGTGTTAAAAATGGCTTCATCATTTGTACCTTGTGCTTTGATCTTGATCGTCTAAAGTGCAAGTGCTTGCATTTTCCGCTGAAGCTGCTTCCACCGCTCTAAACTATAGCATCAGCTCCACTACTGGTTTAAGTAATAGATTTTATGAGTATCACTCCTCCCTCCCCCACCTTCATCATTTGCAAGTGCTGCCCTCACCACTTTGCCCTACCAAGAATCCACTTCCAGAACCATTCTGGAGCAGATCACAGCGCATGACCTGGCGGATTTGCCATGGTCTACTGTGCACAGCCATTCAGCATTCTTAAACCAGTCAACTCCTATTTCTGGACCAGTGCTGTCAGTATCAAATTCTTTTTACGCCCTCAAATGATTGATAATTATGAGCGTTCCTAAAGAATTAAACACAACTTCTAATCAGAATACTTCACACCTCCCCCAATTTGACTCCCCGCTGCCATTTTATCCTCACAAAGGATACCCAATTAAAAAAAATTCTTCTAAGTCTTTTAAACCATCCGCTTCTCCACCAACTCCCTCCTCTGCCAAACTCTCACATGGTGATTGAGCCACTTTTACAAGGGATTACAATCCATAATTTTCTTAGTGATTTCCCTGTCACTAAATTTGATATAAAAGAAATTTGCATATGCAGCAGGGCATTCATGTGTTGATGTGGTGATATTGTCACTATTTGATACCAACTTTTCTAAAACTACCAATAAATCAATTATTCACTTGTGAACCCAAACTTATTACCTTTTCCAAAAAGCAACTCTCCCCAATATGTTGAGGTGATAAAAAATACTAGTCTCATTAACGAGGAGAATTTCTACCTCTATCTCCTTCTGCCTCACACCGCTAAAGCTCCACCCCCTTTTTTCTGCCTATTCTCGCTACCTGGAGAAACTTGCGCCAGACAAAAATAAGCCCCATTACATCTTCCCCTTTTATTATGGATGCTTAGGACAAGACAGTGGCACCATGTAATAATTTTCATCTTACCTTCCTTTTTTTGGCACACAGCAAATAAAGATGCGTGGAGGACCAACCTCTTAGTTGGGAACCACTAGTATTAGAAAATGAATGTTTCTTTCAAAACTTATAATGAACATCTGACACTTGGAGAAAGTCTTCTGACGCCTTTCCTAAGCAGGTTTGATATTAATATTCAGAAGTGAAACCTTTCTGAGAAAAGTTAGAACATTTGTCGCTCATTTTATAATCAGGACTTACAGCCTTAGCTAGTAAAAATTGAAGCAATTTAAAATTTCACATGGTTGATGGATAAAATATATCCAGGTAACCCTTGGAATGAGTGGCTACAATTAATAATTTGTTGAGATCTTTAGTAAATTAGGCTAAGTTTTATTCATCTTTCTATTAAAGATTACAATTTGAGTGGACAGTGAACTTTCAATTGGACTTTTACAAACTGAGGCTCTTTCTTACTAAAGCGCCAATACTCATGTGCCCTAATTTTAATAAACAATATTATACAAATGAACATCTAGTACTAAAAAAAATATTATACAAATGAATACATCCCAAACTGCAATCATGGCTGTGTCATCTAAAGTTGATGGTAAAGAAATTGAGCAATCAGGGCTTACTGTAGCCTAACTTTGGATGTTCATATAAACTACATTATAACTTAGAAAGAGTTCCTGACAGTTATCTATGTTTGTAAACATTTCTGTGTATATTTCACAGATTTTATTTTACAGTAGTTACGGGCCATGCTTTGCTTTACTGGTTACAGAATCTAAAAGATCAGAAGTACTGGCAAGCTAGGCTTAGAAATTATAAGCCTATAATTTTTAAATACAATATTTTCCCAGTATTTCTCATCAAAGCGCCAATTATTTATCACAAATGCACACATTGCCTTGATGACAAAAAAGGATTTATTGTTTGGTAAAATGAACCTCATCAATATGGTAATGAACTTGATGCGGTTCAGCGTACTTTAAAAATGTTGAGGCATGATACCTTCATGAAGAATGTAAATTGTACAATTTTATCAATATAGGAACTAGATTTAAGCTTATCAAGCGGATTGACTTTATTATCATGGCCCATAAGCCAACGGGGCATGGACAATATAACAGATGTTTAGACATTTACAATAAAATTTATTATAAAGATTATATGCCTATTTATATTAAGAGAAGCTCAGCTGTTGTAAGGGATGTAAATTTGCAAGCATTTACCAAAAGATATTCATTATGAAAAGGTTAAACCCAATTCCGCTTGGCACACCATCTCTGTTATTACTGTGGCCCCTTGCCCAATTTTGGGTGGTAATTTAGGTATATAGTTAAGGGTAATGATCACCCTAATAATAAGGTTTATTGGAGGTTACAAGTATGATACTGTAATAAGAGTGTCTCAGGTTTATATACAAGTAGTAACAGCCAAATAATTGGTCAATTTTCGAGGGAACCCTATAATCAGGGTAATACTACTTTACCTTTTTCTTTAACAAATCTTCAAATATTAGTAATAGAGTTGTGCCAAACAATGCTGAATAAAGGAAGGTATGCTGAGGCTCCTCCCCAGCCCTTGACAGTTCAGTTCAAACACCTAGGCGGAGACCACCCCTTTATAGGGGTGGATGGGGTCCCATAAGTGCAAATATTTTCCCATCAACTGATTGGGTTAAGTATATTCAATCCTTGCCTAAAGGACTTTCCTTACCTATCATTGACCCACCATTGGCTGTTCCGTTAAAGTGAGGTGAGGAAAAGAGAGCTCAAATAGGTCAAAACCCCATATTCTCTAATTTTTGATGCTTGTAACTTATAATGAATTTTTCAGCCCTCACACTTCAAGCCTCAGATTGCTTATATACTTAGCAGCTGCTTATGAATAGAGTTTGCTTTTTACCACTTGCATGCAATTAATTGTGTATAAAAACCCAAGATTCAGCTTTATTAGAGTTTATATTTTAAGTTTAACTATTAAAATATCCCCTAAAATGGTTAATCCAGCAGTTGAGATTATCAATTCTCCTGCATAAAATTGTTGAAAATCAGGTGAAAACAGCACCAGCGAGTATATCAAAGCCTGAATTTTAACAAGTGGTGCTCACTACAAGGGCCTTTAAATCAAAAAATTCTTTATTAAAGGTAGAGGTTAGTGGGGTAATTAACCCACACAACCTCCTTGCCTCATCTGAGTCCAGGTTGGCTGCATTAGAACAACAGCTAGCTAATGCATTGTCTAAACTCAAAAAGCTTAAGCAGCACCCCTATCAAAGCCTATATGAAGCCTCTTTCAACATAGAAAACCCCCTTTCAGAGATAGGTTTACCCCAGGTGAGGGCAGTATTGACTCCATCCTCTTTGTTTTTTCTTTCTGCGATGGAAGGAGCTTTGATCAGAAGAAACTTAAAAAAATTATTCCCTGCTTGTGTCATATGGCTCAGGAGACCTTGGTTCCCAATATGGCCACAGTTAACACGTGGGCGGAGATAAAATAAGTTCTCATTGAAGAATTTGGCTCCACACAGAGTTTACAAAGGTAAAAACAGGCCTTTATTTGCATTGATCTGCAAAAGGGAGAATCAATCACCTCTTTTGTTAAGCAAATCTATAGTAAAGCTTAACCTCTATTAATTTACTAACTGCTACCTCTTCTTGATGCTATTGCTTTTAATTTGGCTGGCTTGACGTCTTATTGCTATTAAGCAATACATATCTCTTCAGTAAAGCGCACCTTCCAAACCGTTTGGAGTATCAAAGAGGCTCTGCTAGCAGTGGCGACTTTCATGAAATTGAACTTATGCAAAGAGCTCCAAGGCGAGAATCAACTCTGACCACTCCAGTCCTTTCCTTGATGTCTCCCTCTGGAACCCTGCTTCTTGGAGCTGCAGAGATGATATTCTCCTCCACCATGCGAGGATAGCATAAATACTGGCTGTGATGGGGAAGCGCTCCTCTCCAGCGTCAGTTTTACAAGCTCAGCAGGTGAAGTCATTTATCACTTTGCCTTAATCTCCTCTTCTTTCAGAGCGGTCTACTAATGGGGATCAAGTGTCACGTCCCTCCAAACTGCTGACATAATCCCCTTGGCCTCACCTCAGGCTGCTCTAGTTCAAAACCTGAGGTCATTGGGGTGGTCTAAACCTGACACTGCCAAAACTAAATTTAGAGCCATTACAATTCCAAGGCCTCTCCCAAAAGGTGATAAGGTGGATGAGAAACTCCAGGACCCATCCTGCTGTAAGGGAAGTCTTGAACCTACTTCACACCATAAGGTCTCTCTGGCATGTGTGTTTATAACCACTCCAATTAAGAATCTGAAGGGGGATGTGAAGATAGCGGCTTTTATCTCTTAGGAGCTCCAATTGAAGTAGAGGTACATGAAAAACTGAACCTAGAAAGAGTATACATGGCTAGGATACCCAGCTAAACTTACCTTCCTCAAGTGCTGAGGGTATTTGAGGTTATTGACACCACCAGTGATGCTGATCAGCTAATTGTACGTTGATCCAATACACTCAGTGTATTCATACTCTGCAGTCTATCCAAGAGAAATACAGAGACTGCCCAGCAACTTGTCTTAATAACCTTCTAAAGGAGTTCTTAGCTCTCTCCTCAAACCTGGGTGGAACACTAACTAAGGTGGAGGTTGTCAAAGGAGTATGGGTCATGGCTATCCTGGACACTGGATCCCCTGTGAATGTTGCGTCATCCAAAAAATTAAAAAACTAAGCTAGCCCCTGATATCAACTATGCACAAGAGTTTGGCACTGATGGTTTAGCCAGCGCTTGCCATTGTGACCTAATCATCTTTTTCTCATCAGTTTTTGGAAGCTCTTTTTTTAACCCTAGCGGTAGCTTTATCCAACAATGCCTATGATATTCTCGTTTTTACTCATTTTACACTAAAATATGAAGGGATTGTTTACTTGAAGAAGGGTTATCTCTTCATACTTAACTATGAGGTTTCACTGATTCTGGCAACATCGAGCTTAATAAAAAGAATATTCTTGAACCGTTGATTATCCCTCCACTTCCTTATCCCTACACTAAACGGCGGCAGGACGCAACACCAAGATGTTGCCTCCATCAGTGGACGCTCTAGAGGGAATTCTTTTTATGCTTCTGAAGAGGTAATAACAAAGTCAGGTGAATAAAGGGTAGTTAACACCAAGATTACTATGCAAATTCCCCAAAAATTTCTATTGCACTTAATCAGGATTGACAGAGTTAGTCCTTTGGAGCCCAGAGTATTACCAGGTTTGCTAGACCTAGCCTATCAGCAACCTATTAATCTCCTGCTGGGAAATCTCACCCCTAAGGACATGGTCATAAAAAATCATCAAGAGATCGGAAAAGGCCTGCTGATTCCCATTTGAGGACATCAATCAAGTGCAATGTAGGGGTCTATGGCGAATATGGGTTTACCCGCTGATAAATCAGTATATACCCAGCCTACTGTTAATATTTTTGAGAAACTAACCCATATGAGCTTATCAAAATCACAACCTAGTGGAGTACTGTAAAGACATTTCTCTAACTCTGATACTGATTATAAGCACATGAAAGGTTGACTCACACTATTGACTTTGGATATGCTCGCCCCATCTGATCCAAACCCTTACAAAAATCCATAGTTGGGAGCTACAGATGCAGACGGAGCTCAAACAGTTTCTTGACGCTAGGTTGCTGGTGTCTTCATAAAGCCCTTGGTCATCCCTCTTTAACTGATAAAGAAGAAAAATGGAGGTCATATGGTAGTTATGGACTACCATAAACTGAACAATATCACAAATAAGGGCAGATATCCTATCCCATATTGACGACGCTTTAGCACAACTCTCTGGATTCAAGTTTTTTATGCTATGGACTTGGCTAGAGGATATTGTCAGATGGACCTTTCTCCACATGATCAGAAGAAGTGCGCCATTAAATGCAGAGAAAGCTTATTCTAACCCACTCATCTCCTCAGGATTGTGCAATGCGCCTGCAACTTTTCAGGGGTAATGGATCACATCCTACAGGCTCTTAAACTGAGCTATGTGATCATCTATTAGTATGATTTTTTTCGGAGAAGGCTGACCAGGGGACTGATAACTCCAATAAGTAAACTAAACTATCAAAACGAACTTTAGCAAGAGGAGGGCACCCCAGAGAAGCAAACTCATCTCCTGTTGCCAACGGGAACGCCAAGAGAAGGAAGGGGGTTATTTGTGTAGGGGCTTGCGCCACTATTAAAACGTAGTAGGAAGGGGTCTGAAGCAGTGAACCAAACAGGGAACCAGGATGAGACCATCTGGCGGCGATGGGGTGGGAGGTACCCAAACATCCACGCTTGAAAGTGGTCCACAAGGTGTGACTGGAATTGGCGTAGAGCTTCCTGGAGGGTGGGAGTGGAGCCTGAGATAGCATCCAAGACAATTGTGTGGATAGTCCACATAGAAATTGAAACCACTAAGGCATTGAGGGAAGGTGGAAGAGGGGAAACCACGAACAAAGCAGAGATGTCCTTTGACAGGCGAAGGGATGTGCCTGATCCTGGAGAAATAGACGCTGTACCTCACGCCATATCGCTTTTGAGGGAGGGCACTCTTCCAGGCGGTGAACCAACGTTCCATATTAGCCACACACGATACAAGATGAGTGAGAAGTGTTAGAGCTCTCAGAAATATAGTATACCTGTCTCAAGCAGCATCACACATGGGAACAAATATTCAGCTGCAGAAGAGGGTGGTGGGCGTACTTCCATATGGCTTTCTGATAATCTAGGGAGTAGGGGATGTCCAACATTCCCAGGTAGTCCACCCTGGCTATGATAGGGGACCTCATGGGTAACACTCCAGTCAGTATGGGTAGTCCTTGTACTTTCTGGGTGAACTAAGGAGTAGGGAGCCCCCTCTCTGGGCGGTGTGCCAAAGGATGCTAATTCTCCACTCAGTGCTCAGCATGGAGAGGAGGATCCTTTTGAAGTGGGGTGACGACCCATGTGGGCCTTCGTTAGAAGGATGTAAGGCGAGATACTTTAACAGAGAATGGGGATGGGCAGTATTGGTGAGGCCAGGGCGCGAGAGAAGTTGGAGAGGGCCGCGCGGGACCAGTGCTGGGCTGAGATCATAGGGTTAGTGACTGCAGAGATCCAGGTGCCAATGATTTTGTTGGCGTGGACCTCATAGTTGAGCAGGCACATGCCACCACTATAGTGAGGGCCAAACATGACATCCAGGTGCACTGGCTGTGGGCGGCCTAACCAAATCCACCCTTGCAAGGACGTATAATGACTTGAAGAAACAAGGGGAAAAGCTATGGCGTGGGTCCCAAACCAAACTTTAGAAAGAAACATAGAGTTATCTAGCACTACCCTGCCTGTAAGGGAGGTTTGGCGGCTTTGAGGGAAGCTATGCTTTTTGTAATGTTATCTAGGATATAGTTTTCCATCACCGTTGAGGCGTACCCTCTCACCTCCAGCCACACCCCCAAATGGCGGGCTAGGCCAACGGTGGGGCTTGGCACAAGGGAGAGCACAAGTGGGGCCGTGTGGGGTGGGTAGGGCAAGTGATCCCGTGAGCAAGTTGTTGAAACAGGTAGAAAATGGGGCACTGGGGCCTAGCGGGCTGAATACTGACAAAGTGAACAATTCAGTTTTGGAGGCGTTGAGTGCGGCATTACTTACCCTGGTCTTAAACCTGGATAGTAGCTTCAAGTGCGCATGCATCATTATTGTTAGACACCTCTGTCAGACTTTTGCCTTTGCAGCCTAAAAATATGAATGCTGTAGGTCAAGTTCCGCTGAAAAAGGGAAATGTCGGTCATTTGCAATATTTCAATGTTACTAAGAGCTCATTTAATAATAATAAAGTTGAGGGAACCAGCCAAAGGTCCCTGGCCAGTCTTGGTGGAACCCTGTTAATTGGGGTAACTCTAATTCGAAACCTCTATGGGCATCAAACATAAAATCCAATGGTTGGATTACTCTGACCTCGCCACAGACTTTGGGGCAATCATTGGATGTTACTCCCCTGACACCAACAAAGTCATCTAATGCAGTATTCCCTAACCTTTTCTGGGCCATGGACCAGTTTAATGTCAGAAAATATTTTCTTGGACCAGCCTTTAAGGTGGGGCGGATAAAATATGAAAACTAAAATGATACGTCCATCTCAAAAACTGTGGTATTTTTTAGCTATAATTACAAATGTGAATCCACTGTGCATTCATAAGCAACTTTTTTAGCATCGTCCTCATAACACAGCACCAACAACATAGCATGAGTAACATCCTCTTCGCCTCCTAACACTCTCTGGTCGCTAAGGTAACGTTTAAACATGCCTTAAAAATGTGATACTTTACAAAAACAAATATAAAGTGCATGAAAAATACAAAATACCTTAACGCTAAATCAGTGGGAGCCCTGAGCTTGTTTCTCTGCAACAAGATGGTCCCATCTAGGGGTAATGGGATACAATGACACACGAAGTGTGTTGCTTATGTCCATTCTACTCTGTAATTTTGTTTTGGTTGCTGCCACTGCAGAAAATCCCGCCTCACACAAATAGGATGTCGGAAATGGCAATAGGGTTTTCAGTGATTTTGTGGCGATCTCAGGGTATGATTCCATAACTTTAATCCAGAACACCGGCAGAGTTGTTGTCTCAAACATACTTTTAAGGCCGCCATCATTTGCAATCTCCAGCAGTTGATCTTCTTCTTTCATAGACATGCTAAATTCACCTGGTTTGTTGACAAATTGTCACGAATCCATTCCTTGGCAGTTCAAGGTCTTTTTGTGGTTGGAAAGTAGCGCTCAAACTCTTTCAAAAGAAAAGACAGGTGATTGTGCACCAGCTGGGATAATTAAGGCTTGGTCTCAGTCTCTTCCAAAATCCATGCAAATGTTTAAAACATGTCAAATATACCCTTGTTCACGTGCCATCCGCACTAATCCAGTTTGACTTTAAATGCAGCTACTTTATCTGACAACTTGAAGACATTTGTCATTATCCCTTGAAGTGACTGATTGAGTTTATTGAGCAGGTTGAATATGTCACACAAGTAAGAGAGTTTTAAAACCCATTGCTTGTCACTTAAATGTGCTGCCAGCAGTAACTTCTTTCTGAGAGAAATCTCTGCAGCGGCTCTTGTAATTCAAACACTCTGTCCAGTAATCTCCCTCAGGATAACCATCCTATTTTCTGTGTATAAGAGAAGGTTTCTGTGCTCCGCATTCATCTCCTCACAAAGCTTCTTGAGCAGATGCAAGTTAAGGGCGTGTGCTTTTATTTGCCTAATAACTTTAAAGACATTATTTAATATGCTGTTAAGTTCCAGTGGTATATTTCAGCTAGCCATCATTTCCCTGTAAATGACACAATGCATAGACTCACATTCAGGTGCAACCTCCTTAATCTGAGTAGTTAAACCAGACAGCCATCTTGTCATGGAAGCAGCTCCATCTGTGTATATGCCGATACAAAAGGACCATTTCAGTTTTTCTAAAATATAATCATCCAGCGACTTAAATAGTTCTGCGGCTGTGGTTTTGGTTGACAATGATAGTGCACATAACATATCCTCATGCACATCCTCCTGATAAATATATCGCACATAAACAAGTAAAATTGCCTTGTTGTCAATATCTGTAGACTCATCAACCTGGAGAGCGTACCACGGTGATATATTTATCCTCTTCAACAATTGTGTTTTAATGTCCTCTTCTATTTCCTCAATGCACTGGGTGACAGTAGTATCTAAAAGAGGCACCTGTGCTATCTTTTTAACCGCAGCCTCTCCTAGAAGTTCACAGCAAATGTCTTTAGTGGCTGGTAGGATCAATTCTTCACCAATGTTAGATGGCTTCATACCCTTAGCAAAATGCTAGCCACCAAGTATGATGCTCTTAATGCACTCACATTTGTTGATGTAATAGCCCTCATTAATTACTTCTGTCCTTCTTTTTCATGCTTTTTTTTCAAAATATTCAGAAAGTTTGTCTTTTAATGCAGGGTGCTTGATCTCCAAGTGGCGAAGAACTTTTGAAGGCTTCATTGCCTCATTAGAGACAGTCACTTCATATTATGCAGAGCGGGCTTGGTGCATGGGAAACCCCCATTGTGAGAAATCCATAATTTAAGTAGGAGTCCTGGTATTGTCTGTTAAAATGCAGCTTTTTATAAAGTCTTAGGCCCTTCTTCTGTCTCCTCACTAGGCATTTTCCAATTTGCATAAAACTTTCTAAAGATTTTTGTTTTTTACTAATTTTGCTAACTCGGGGTATAATTTTAGTGGCAACATATCACATGACCAAGACAAGCATCAAGAAAGAGTCATATATGGATGTAACAGTTAAATCCGGTCATTTTTAAAAAACAAAACATTGTTCAGACTCAGATAATAAATAAAAAGAAATAATGCTAATAATTATTCTTTCTCTGTGGCCCAGTACCAAATGGCCCATAGACCAGTACCAGTCTGTGGCCTGGGGTTGCGGGACATCTGCTCTAATGCACCTACGTGGGGACCACACCTTTTATATGCTTGACGGGGTTCCCTGAGGTGCAAGAAATTTCTCAGGCAGTGATTGGCTTAAGTACATAAAAACGTTACCTCATGGGTATGTGTTAGCCAATAATAATTCCTCTTCATTTGCTCCATTGCCATGAAGCATGTTCCTGAGTTATGATGCACTATTATTTCATATTTCCTTTTTCAGACTAGGTTAAGCTATTCCAAACATATTCTCAAAGTCCCCTAGACCCTCAAATTACTTCAAATACTAAATAGTTGGATGTTTAAGGTCAACGTTTTTCTCCTTATTGCGCCTATATTAAAATTGATAAAGACCCAATTTTTATTAGTACTTTTTTTAACTTAAATTTATTAAAAAACATTTGTGTAAACCAGCCATCGTGAAGCACCAGCAAGTGAAAATCAGCTGGTTTACCACAACCCCAACCACACATAATCATCAGCAAACTTAGACATCTTGACTGGTGCCTGGCCTTGCACATGGACACCATTAAGGCGAGCATTCACATTTTGAAGAAGTGTGTCAAGGCTGAAGTTATACAAGAGTGGGCTTAAAGGGTCCCCTTGGAGTAGGCCCCTTTGAAAGCGAACTACAACCCTGAGGAATCCAGGGCCATGCACAGCCATTGTGGCAGATTCCATGAGCAACATTACCCAATTAATGAAACAAGAGGGGAGGTGGAACTTGTGGAGGCAAGCTCTGAGGTAATCCCAGTTGACTCTATCATAGGCCTTCTGCTGGTCTAAAACAAGTGCTCCAGAAGCTGTGGATTGACAGATGTTGGCTACGGTGTGTATATTGTCCCAAATCAACCTTTTGGTAAAGAAACCAAACTTTTCAGGGAAAATGAGAACAGAGGCAAATAACCCTTAGGCGATTTTCCATGATTTTAAGAAAAAAATTTGCGTCTGTGTTAGTAGTGAAATGGGCGCCAGTTGGCCAAGTCCAGCTTATCCCCTTTCTTATACAACGTTATCGTGAAGGCCTCATGCCCTCCAGTAAGGAGGCGCATTTCCATAAGGCATTGGTTTTAGAATCAAGCTAGTAAGGAGGAAAATATCTGAAATACTTCTTATAGAACTCATAAGGGATGACGTCTGGACCTTAGCATTTTCGGTAAGGTGCACCAGGAATGGCATACCAGAGATTGTCCAAAGTAATCAAATTCATCAACTCCAGAAAATGAGAAATGGTGCAGATATGTGCACTTAAGAGAAAATTGTCCACTTCAGCCTGCCAGAACTGGATCAGAGCGATACAATTCAGAGTAATAGTTGTGTACTTTGATTGCCACTTCAGCTGGTGTATCTGCGATGGTTTGGTTTGGCCTTTGCACTTGTGTGCAGGCCAAGCTCTGGTGCGGTGCAAAGAATTTTCAGAAAAAAATAAGCGGAGCACATGTCACCCGCTGTTATATGCTTTGCTATATATTGAACACAAACCCAATGCTTGTGTTTTCTTACCAGTGCGTTGAGGCAAGCGGACACTTCTGCTCACTTGTGACCCAAAGCCAGGCTGTAGCCTGCAGCAGGGACGTTAGACTCCAGGTGGTCCACTTCTGCCAGCGTGCACAAAATGACTGCTGAGACAGCCCGCAAGTGGCGTGATGAGAGGTGGCGAGCCTGGCAGATGATGTTCAATTTGAAGGTTGACCAGGTGGAGATTGGGTCTACATATAATGGTGTGGTAAACTTCAGAGATGAGGTCATGGTGTCCACCCACAAGAAAAACCTGGGTGACGCAATCTTGGTGGGGTGGAGTTTGCACCACTTCGGTGCCTGGGCCATTGAATTGGACAAACAGAAGGAAGCTGATAACATTCTGTGACTGGACAAATCGATTTTTGTCATGGTAAAGTGGGAAATTTGGGATTGAAATTTTAATGGCGTGAGAATAAGGTCAATGCGGGTCATGGACCTTAGCTGACCGTTGTGCACATGGGGGTTAGACATGTTAGTGAGTAGCGATGCATGATGAATCAGAGTATTGAACAACCCTAGGGTGGCTTTTAGAATGCTAAATTCAACGTGCCCCTATGGGAGTGTAAGCGACGAGGGCCAGCAGTCTGTGGTTGAGTTTGTCCAGAAGTTCATGACACCAACAAAAAAAGGGTTGGGGGTAGTGGAAGGGAATTGATGGCTGAGAAAACTTCCCAATTATCTCTTGCTCAGATTGGGGTGTAAGTGTTAATGACAACGTACACTTCGTCATCCCACTAAAAGGTGACTATAAGGATGCGGTTGTCAAGGTACAAATTTGATGAAATAAAGTTTAGACTTTGGTCACATGAACAAGCACCCCACAGCTCAGTGACCAAAAGGAAAGGGAAGGGAGGAGCATGGTTGCCCATGCTTACTCTGCACCATGCGGACAGTGATTTCCTGAATGGCCAGGATGTCCACAGGTAAATTATTTTTAAAAAACTCAGTTTTAGAGCCTGGGATGGCTAGGCCTTGAGTCCAGCGATGTTCAACATCTCTAAAGTAAAGGCTCCCCCCATCGCACCTTAGGTGTGAGGGGAAGGGCACCCAAGCCCTTCAGTCTTCTCTTTTCTAGCACGTCACTGTATGGCAGTGCAAGTATTCTGTGCTACAGAGTATGGTTCAGTATGGGAAGATTTAGATGTGGGGTTCATGTTAGCTTTTGCCTTCTGCTTTTTCCCCACTCTGGGAAGAGTGTTTGGCGTTGTGTGCACTTGCAGTGCACCATCGCATTAAGGTGGAATTTTGGCAGAAATATTGGTGAGCAACTCAGTTACAATCGATGCTTGGTAGCATTGGTCAAGTGAAACTGAATCACCCATTGGATCTTCAGCTATTGTGGCCCAATCATCTTGGGCGGCCCAATCTGATTGGAGGAAGAACTCACGAGGTGCTTCTGCCACAAATGACTCAATTTCCTCCTGGAGATGGGCGGGTGGGATCACAGTTGTGGTCTTGGCTGCCTCCTTGGCCGTCGCTTTGTGGGCCTGCTTGGACTTCTTACGCTCCTGTGTGGACACAGGTTTTGCTTGAATGTAGCACCCTAGCGTGCCCCATGGGAAGGCTGCATCATTGTCTACTGCTGGTTCATAGTGGGCATCTGCACCACACATTGCTTCTGGGATTATTTCATTTTGTGTATGCCCTCCTTGGTGGGGCAGGTATGATCCTTATGGCCAAAAGCGCAACAGAAAGTGCAAATAGGAGGCGCGCTATCCACTGTGACCCTGAACTGGCGGGAGTCTTGCCCATTAATTTCTACAAAAGTGGTATGAGGGATTTGGGTCAAATATTCAGCTATTCCTGTGGATGGGATGAGAACAGCAATCGCTTTGCCCATGCACAGGTCAAGCATGAGCATAAAGCGCTTCATCTCAAAGGATTAGATTTCCCATGTTTGGCGAGCCCAGCCTTCAGGTGGTGCTCCAGCACGGTGCACTTGACTTTAGTAGGTAGGAAGTTGAAAGTTACAAAAAATTTGGTTTGAATTACTCCAGTGAATGTACTTCATTTTGACTACCCGCTAACCATCCAGGAGGTTCACTATCACTCGCACTTTTGTGGCTTCTTCTGCTGCATTTTTTTTTTAAAACCTAGATCCAGCCAACCACAAGACATGGAGTGTGGTGCTTGTACACTGCGTTTGGGAAATGGTTTTGTAATCTCCACAAAACTTCTCCCAAAGCGCCGTTTGTTGAATATCCAGGAACACATGCACCCCATGTTCCACTGACAATATTAATTGGGAGTGCGGCGTATTGATGAACTGAATGCAGTGCACTTGCCAGGCCAAAATTTCTGGGAAGATATCTGCTGGTTTTTTCTATTAATTTTATCTTTGCTGCCAGATTCGCTGGGGTGTTACAAAACTTGGTTGATGTGGGGCCTACATATGTGCCCTTAACTTTACTCGCCCAACTGCTCCCCAACATTGGGTGCACACTAATCTCCATTACGAGAATTATTAAACTTACCTAGACTTAAATTGAATATGTTGCAAAAGTGTTTGCAACGAGAGAGAAAAGTTTTCCATCTATTTGTATGATAAAAAGTTTTTCCAAACATTCATGCACCTCACACACCTAAAAGAAGTATTTCAACGCATGCAGGCTTCAAACTAAATTAAAGACATCAAAATTTAATTTCTTTCACAATTATCTGGATTTCATTGGGCATGAAATCGCTCAAGATGAGATTCAACCTCTAAGGGCAAATGTAAAGCTGTAGCAAAGATGCCTGCGCCCAAAACTCTTCATGATATCTAGGTGTTTTTAGGCATGATGGGATATTACATAAATTCATCCTCAATTTTTCCCAGTTCAGCGAGCCCCTCATATGTCTAGTGGCTAAGAACACTCCATTCCATTGGGGTGCTGAGTAAAAAGCCGCATTTGAAACCCTGAAGAAGTTAATGCAATAAATGCCAATCCTCCGCCATACTGACTATGGCAAGCCCTTTATGTTGTTCATATATGCCTCCAAATGCGCTTTTGAAGCTAATTGGCTCAACTAGATGAGCATGGAGTTGATCATCCCGTTTCTTCTTCAGCAAGATGCTTTAAAAACTGAACGCAACTACAGCCTCACTGAAAAGGAGTGACTTGCACCCTTGCTCACTGTAAAGTAATATTGTCTTTCCCTATATGAGACCTAATTCAAATTAGTTACTGATCGCTCCTCCTTGAACTGGTTGCAAAATTTGAAAGAACTCACTAGACGGTTGTCTCGCTAAGATTTGAAGCTCCAGCATTATGACATGACAAATGAGCACCAGTCAGGAACTTGCCATATGAACGTTGATGGGTT
Source organism: Massospora cicadina (assembly GCA_022478985.1). Taxonomy (NCBI): domain Eukaryota; kingdom Fungi; phylum Entomophthoromycota; class Entomophthoromycetes; order Entomophthorales; family Entomophthoraceae; genus Massospora; species Massospora cicadina. The sequence continues at coordinate 74,067 of JAKSZP010009274.1, forward strand.
GACGCGGCTGCCTGTCATTTACTCAGATAATAGTGAAGAAGAGAGGTTACATGACCCCTTAATGACGCCTTAAACGTGTGCTGATGAGGATGAACCTGTACAGTAAATTCTAGCTTGGCACTTCCGCAACACCAAGGTGGAGAGTGTAAATCTGTACAATAGAGTATTAACTGGTTGCCCAATCTACAGCTGTCAGAGAATGTACCTGTAATCTTAAGGTCCCATTATATCATAGGGAATAGCGGGTAGGGAAGTCTTATGCGCAAGTTGAAGTAGAAACTACTAGGAGGGCGTCATGGAGACCATTACTGAGGTCCCGGATGCCTTTCTGACCTGCAAAAAGCAATCAGCTTAAAGATCCAGTATCAGTACCAACCCACTACGCCTCAACAACCCTTCCATACCATGAGTTTTGATGTGGTAGGTCCTCTACCTAAGACCAATGGTGTTAATCGTTATATCTTATTCAGAATTAATCCTTTCACCAAATGGGTTATGTTGCTCACACCGCTCAAACTGCAAAAGCCACTGCTATCTTTTTACTAAGTTTCTTTACGCTCCATGGTTGCCCCCAGGTCTTCCTTTGTTACAATGTAAGAAAATCACCTCCATAATGGTAATGTTTCTTGCCACCTCCATGGGAAAGCAACAACTCTTCTTGGCCTCCTATAACACATCCACAAATGGTTCCAGAGAAAGAATTAACAGAACACTGATCTCTATACTCAGGAAAAGGGCCAACTAAGACCCTCTTCACTGTGATCTATATTTACCAAGTGCCCTCATGACCTACCGTATTAGTTACCATGCATCCTCAAGGTGTACCCTGTTGAGATTTCAATATGACTGGGCGATAAGCTAGTGTTCTGGTAATTTGTAAATTAGAGGCAAAGTGAGCTCCAAAGGCGACCTTTAGGCTAGAGCAATGTGAGGTAATCAATCAAAATATTTAGAATTTGGTAATTAAGGATATTCCGTTGAAGCCTCGATGATTGAACAAATCTTACATTGATAGAGAATCGAGATTGACTAAGCAAAATGTTTCAAATCTATTGAGGAATACCGAGGGTTAAGGGCTGAGTGAGAGAGAGAAGTAAGGAGTTTTTTTGAGGAGAAGGAAAGAAGAGGAAGGAAGAAGAAGTGAACAGGAGTAAATAGTGAGCGTAAGTAGAGAGAGTCTATGGTTAGAGCATATAAAATAAAAGTATCGAAACTGAGGCGATTGCCTTACATTTTATATAAGTTTATTACGTTTATTTGAGGGACCAACGATCTCCATATCGTTTGGCCATTGCTCAGTGGGCTAAACCCTGTGCAACTCGTTCAGCGGAAATAAGTCATGTCCACCAAAAGTTAACATACCCCTTTACAAGTACTGTATGGGTGAGAACCTGGTGTGCCAGCTTTATTGGCTAGAGATGTTTTCTCTGTCAATACTGACCCTGAGAAAGCCAGGAAAAAGTTTTCCCAGCAAATCATCCAATTACAGTTAGAGGCTATGTCTAGCTTGGCAAATCTGTCACTAAAGAAGGCCAAGCCGCTAATGATCTTCAGCTCACTCTTCCTTCATTCCAACTATCAGAAAAGATTCTGCATTACCACAATCAAATCACTCCAAGGAGTAAGAAGCTTGGGTCTATCTGAGAGACCTTTTAAAGTCACATATAAGCGAGGGGATGAGTACTCCATCAAATCCCTTTCTTCTGGGGTTACCATCAATCAGGTTTTTGGCTGGTTCCTGCGCACATATTCTCCTCCCACTATTAAAGGGATAATGTCATACAATTACAAGTCTGATACTGTAATAAAAAGTGTCCCAGATTCAAATACAGTTAATAACAACTAAAAATCTTTGGTCAATTTTTGGTGGAACCCCTCAAATCAGGGTAATGCTAATTTACCCTTTTCTTTGGCAAATCTCCATATATTAGTAATAGGGCTGTGCCAAACCTGGGCTGAATACAGGAAGTTATGCTGAGGCTCCTCCCCAGCCCTTGACTTTTGAGTTTAAACACCTAGGCGGAGACCACCCTTTTTATAGGGGTGGATGGGGTCCCATAAGGTGCAGTTATTTTCTGTCAACTGATTGGGTTAAATATATTCAATACTTTCCTAAAGGACTTTTCTTACCTATCATTCACCCATCATTGGCTGTTCCATTGAAGTGATGTAAAAATTGAGAGCTTTAGTAGTCAAAACCCTATATTCCAAAATTTTGATGCTTTGTCTTATATTGAATTTTTCAGCCCTCTCACTTCAATCCTCAGATTCTTTAAATACTAAGCAGCGTCATATTAATAGTGTTTACTTTATACCCTAGCTGCAATTAATAGAATATATTAAAAACCCAAATTTTTATACTATTATTTTTATAATTTGTTGCATTTTAGGGGTTTTAAGCTCGCTGGTGCGTTTGGGGCCTAAAAATCCAACAAATAGGGGTGTAAACTGTGGATAATAACAAAGATAATAAATAATAAAAAAATCGCTCTCTCTCTGCTTAGCGTAACTTTCCAAGCAAATTAACTCAGTAAATTAATAGCAAACACTTAAATCGCACACCTAAGTCTTACTCTGATGTCATCAGATCCCCCGCTGACTGTCCCAGCATGGGGCAGCGGCAAAACTCCCCCCTCCATTTTCCATCTGACAGGAAAATGCGCTCGGACTGGCTCACTCAGTCATTCCAAACCCTTGGGATGATTTGTTCCTCCTAAGGATCTTGATGCCCATCTTGACTGAACCCAAGCAGTGCCCCGCTGCCCCCTGGTGCTCTCCCAGAGCAACATGCGTTTTGGCCTTAGGGTCAAATATGGGAAATTTTTCCCCTATGATGACCAAGCCTTTATCAAAATAGCTCAGGTGGTGATGACACCAGCCTGTTTTATTAGCTTCCACCCCTATAAGGGGTACTTTGATCTTGGCTTCCCCTGTGAAGCTGATGCAGCCACTGCAGCAATGGTGCCACTAATATTCAATAATATTCTCCTTCCAAAAAACTTGGACCCAGCTCCCAACAGACACCACCTTGGTGGTCCAGTTCGCTGGTTTGCCCACTCACCTCCCCCCAAAGTGCTCCACCAGGAGCTGATGGAAGGTTTAGCAACCTACGGCGCCAACCCCATCTTACAAGTTGTGGTCCCAAATGGGGCCACACGCCTTGCTGGGCCTTGAGTGTATACCATGATCAGCCCTGAATTTACAAAAATTTCTTTGGCGATTCCCCCTTGTGCCACCATCCCATCTGCCCCCAACCATCCATTATGGGTCTACGTTGAGAGCGGATGGACGATTTGCCCATCCTGTTTTGAGTTAGATCACTCAAAATGCAAATGCCCATACACAGAAACTCCTGCTGACACTAAAAGTTTGCCCAATGCCCACCAATAGCCACCCACCCCGCGCCAACTCTGACATGGGGTAAGATCCTACCTTCCCCTCCTCCAATGCCTGATGCTGCAGCTTCACCTACAGCCACCAATCAGCACCCATCTTGCCCCAATGCCATAAATAATTCATCCAACCAAACATCAGACTGGCTCCCAGTTTAATGCCATGCATCCATAAATGAATCGAAAAAACCTCAACCATATGCTGATTCCCCAATCCAATTCAACCAAAATCCATGGGAATTATTGGATGAAATCAACGATTCAGGTAACTTTATTGTAGAACCAATGCTGCAACTTGAGCGGCTCTGTAATGTAGAATGGAATGCAAAATTCCTGCCTCAGAATTGTCCAAAACCTAATGCCAAACTGTTCTACAGCGACCACCAGCTTGCAGTAGAAGCAGCCACCACACAGAATTTCGGTCTGCTTTGCAAAGCTGCCACCAAATCTGTGGCTGCACTTGCAGGAGTAATTCCACCTCTTACCATCCCCAAAAATGCTCTTACTTCACAAAGTAATATCAACATGAAAACTTTACACAAAAACGTCACTGAAGCCATCTAAAACATGGTAACAGTAGCACGGAATCTGAAAGCAAAATAACCTGAACCAACATTGCCACGTTTGTTAAATTCCCAGACGCCCGCCTCTAAGATGAAGATGCTTTGGGCAAATACATCGGTGGTATAATAATGGCTGGCAACTATTTGGAAGTTCCAGTCATCAAAGATATCAAACCCCATGCCACCAATGCCCCCACACCCTTACTATCTGCCTTAACACGCATCCTACTCTGGGATGAGATGGATGTGGCCAAAGACGAGCCCCCCAATCCCCCCTCCCCATCCACCATGGAGGGATAGCAGTATTCGCTGCCCAACTGGTTGGATATTTGTTAAGTATGATTCAATTGATCCATTCATTTTAGCGTTTTATTTAAATCATTATTTTTATTAGGATTTTTAGTTTTAGTTCAGTAATATCCATCCCCTGGTCAGCTTACCTTGGTTTAAATAAAATAGATAAATAATAAAAACTAGAATTTTGTGTTTTCTACAGTTTTATTAGTGTCGCAGGAGTAAGAAATAATCCCAATAATAAGCTGATAATAATTTTTAAGTTATCAAGGCTCAAAATTTGGAGTGCTAGGTAAAATACATATTAGTAAATAGTAAGATTTGACCTATTGGATCAGTCAAGACTCATCTCATATTTGTGGAATGGTTGATCATTGATAGGTAGTGTCAATCCCTAGAGAAAGGTTTTTATATTATCCACAAGCAATTAATGTAAAGTATTCTTACCTGGCGAGGCCCTTCAACCCTATAAGAGGAGCAGGTCTCCAGGGTGTTGGTTGTATTAGTTGTGAATTATGAATAAGAGACCTCAGAAGGTCCCCCAAATTTGCTGATGATTCAGAGCAATCTGATTCCAAACTCATTTTGCTTGCCCAATTCTTACTTAAAATGTTACCCCATTTCGAGTGGTTCCACCAGGAATTGACTCAGGTCTTTTGGCCAACATTTTCCTCACATACCTCCAAACCACTCTTTTCTAAACATCAGACTTGTAATTGTCTGACATTACCCACTTCTAGAGCTGTAGAGGGTAAATAAGGTTGCAAGAACCGTCCATGAATTTGGTTAATGGTAAGGCCAGAAGCAAGGGACTTAATGGAATACTTATCTCCTTGCTTATATGTGACTACAAATGGGCCTTCCTAGATATATCACTTTTCCTATTATGCATGATTTAGCTATGGTAGTCGAATACAAGTCTGCCATTTGTATAGTAGGTAGTGTTGGCTGGAGCTTGTTGACTTCTTGGCCTTCTTTAGTGACAGTTTTTACCAACTAAGTCATCGCCTCAGACTGTAACTGGATGATGTGCTGCGCCAACTTCTTCATGGCATGATTTAGATCAGTTTGAGCATAGAAAACATCTTTGGCTAGTAAAGCAGGCACCCCAGGTTCTTTTTCATATAACACATGGAAAGGAGACATTTTAATGTTGCGATGGTAGCTAATATGGTAAGCCATAAAATAGGTATATAAAGATCCCAGTGTAGAGGGTCAGAGTTGGCCATTTTCTGAAGTATAGAGACCAAGGTTCCATTTGCTTTTTCTACGGCACCATTGGTGGATGAGTTATAGCGAGCTGAGATGAGTTGTGCTCTCATGGAGGTGGCGAGGAGCCTACCACTCAGGAGTTATATTTTTCCATTTCACAAAGGAGGATGTGGGGGCAACCATATCTAGTGAATATATAATGTTATGGAAGTTGGTAGTGACCAAAGCAGTCTGAGCGGGGAGAGCAACAGCTTTAACACATTTAGTAAAAATGATCTATTCCAATCAAAATATATTGATTGCCCAAGTTGTCTGAGGGTGAGGACCTACCACATTCAAACTTAGGGTGTGTTGGGAAGTTGATATGACTGGATGATATGCTAACCATACTGGCGGATAAGAGGGGAAATTGAGATGAGACTCAAGATTGACAAAAAGAGGTATATGAATAATAGTTGATTGAAATGTTGACCAATCGACAAAAAGGAGAATTACTCCGAGATTTGATACAAATGAGAGTTTCCAGTAAAAGGGAAAACAAATAGAGGACTAGCAAGCTGAGGATGCATCCAGCTTGGGGAATTGAGATATAAATAGTACACGGAGGATTGAGAAGGAGGTTTTCTTTCAGTAATTAGGTTGTTGCAGAGATGTCTGCAAATTAGAAAAATAATAAAGGTCAAAATAAGGGTGATAGCTCCGTATAAAGTTTCTTAATTATTATTGGAATTGTAGATCTTCATATCATCTGATATGGTTGCTCAGTGGCTAATACCCTGTGCAAACCAACTCATTAAAATCAAGACTCTACGCCGAGAATTAACAGTGGTGCTCACTACAGTGGGCCACTGGTCAACTGTAGTTCTTTGACGCTAAGATACAACGATGAGCCCTCATTTGTTACATCACAATTTGATTGGATTCCGCACGAATTATGCAGAAGAAGCATGGGAGGCACCTAATAATGAAACAATATTATTTACAGTAACTGAACTGGGTAATGATGAAGTTATGGTTAATCTGCAGCTAGAAAACTTCCCTGAGCTGACGGCTGACCAATTTGGACACTCCACAAATGTGACCCCTCAGCAGCTGCGGAATATTATGGAGTGGCTGTTATATGGATATCAATTATATGAAGATGAGGCAGGGAGTATGCCTTGAGTTTGTTTTATAACCAACGAGACCAAGAAAATTGTTACGCCATGTACATGTCTTATCTGGACATGACTACAATGAGGTTGGCTTGCCGCCTTAGTACCCGCGGAATTGATGAGTATCTAGTCACTTATATGCATCTGTCTATTCGCCAGCTACTGCTTGTGCTGGTTCACCACAATATAGAGATCGGAGATGTGATGTAGATTGCTTTGAGCACAGCAAAATGATACTCGCCTCCTGCTCAATCGCCTCAATCACTCCTTTTTGGAGGCACAGGGGGCGCTTGGGCAAATGGACTATTGTATTGGGAACATCTGCCATCGATTGGACATGTTGATACCACAGTTAAATCTTGAGTTATCTCAGTAATAGACGAACTGTTGGATTGTCATGGCCTACGACAGAATGGACTTGGGATGTCACAACGTTGGGAAACAATATCAAGCGCTTTATGATAGATTTAACCAAACGGGCAGAAGCGCACAAAGCTATTATTGCTCAGCTTAAGAAAAAATAACACTGATGGAACAGCAAGTGGTGGGTCAAGTCAGTTTCATATCAGCTGAATTAAACAAACTTCTAATCAAATGTAGTAGCCAGCAAATGGCTGATAATGCGCTTATCCTTTGGTCAACGTCCCCCAAATATCTCCAGATAATCCGTCGGGTTACACAACTGGAAGTCGTTAGTCAGGCTGAGTACTGTCAAGTTTTCCCTCTTCTGATTGGTTAGACATGAGAGTATGCTGACATGCAAGAATGAATTGATACCCTTTGACAGGCCAATGAGGAATTGGTACAGGAACAAGCTTCCCTCCTTAACCAAATTAAATGACATTAATCAACAAGCGGGTAATGCTAGCTGACAGCATGTCCACATGCAGAAAAAATTAAAGATGTCCTCTTGCAACTACAAGCAGTGGAGCAGAAGTTGCACATGGAGTGGTAATATTGTCAGGAGTTGCATATCAATATGTGACACTGCAACGGAAATTCCAGGATGGACGGTGTAGATGCCATTCAGTTAAAGCAGAGCAGTTGATCAATGAGCATTTTGCGGAGTATGCTGGAGCCAGGGGGAGTGGTGCAGTTAGTGGCGATTTGGGGGAAGAATGCTATGGATCTAGTAACAAATATCCCTCAGGCGCTGAAACGTATACCCTGTGTAACACTATCTCCTTTGAGTTCATTTCGCCAGAATCAAGCCTGACCAGCCAGCTGTATGATAGTTCACAAAGGGGTGGTTCCCTTAGTTGCTCTGGAACCAATTTAACTGATCTTTGCAGCAGGAGCCTGGAGCAAGGCAAAGCTGTGAAAATCAAAGAATTACCTCCTTTCAGTCGTGATGGTAATCTATACAGTTACTTCAAGTGATTCAAATTCGCTGTGGAAGGGGCTTTTGATTAGCGGAAAGCGAAACTGTTGATATCTGCTCTAGATGTGGAAAGCTCCGATCAAGTTACCTGTTAACTTCCAAACAGCTCGGCATCCTATGAAGAAGTTGAAGCAATTGTTCTCCATCTTTTAAGGGTGCGACCAAGATGGCCCAATGGAAAGCTGACTTTCTGACTATACAGTCTCACCAAAACGAGACCCTGATAGATTTTTCTGAACTGTCCTAACTGAAGCACATGTACTACTTGGAGCTACATTTTATCCACTGAGAATGTCAGTATAGCGATGACGGCAGCCATCAAACTATATCAATAACTATATAACGTTATGTCTCATGTTCTGGACGGAGATGCAGGACTTATTCAAATCATGAGTACATTACATCAACATTCTGCCACAATCAGCACCCCTAATATAGCCTGAAAACCCTCTGCTGTCCCCGCACCAAACTCTACAGAGTATGGGCCACAACGACCAAGCTATCAACTTCTGGAATGTATTCAGCCATCATTCAGATCTGTGAATCCTATTCAGCCTAGGTACGATCTGCAGGTTTATCCATGACCCTGAAAACATACCGTCAATTTTTTCACTGGTCCTTCTGATGCAAGCTATATACATGAAGATTTTATGAATACTTTCTTCCAGTGCAGACAAAGAGGGCATTATGCGGCCAATTTCCCTAGCAAACCACAAGTGTATGCGATGCCCACTGAGGAAATCAAGCAGGGAAAAGCTCGAGTGGAGTAGAGAGAGGACGCTCTACCTCCACTAATTTCAATTCACTTGTTCCTAACGATTCCCAAGCATCTAATTGGGTAGGATTCAGAACTCAATTGGATGATTTATTATACCAACAGCTTGCATTGGATACCCTGCTTCAGTTTCCAAAAGTAGAAATTCAACCCCAAGCCCAGAGTTCCGCCAGGATGTACAGAAGCCATATGCGTGGCAGATCTTGGAACAGACTGGCACAAGTAACGCGGATCCTCGACGGCCACTGCCTCTTTAGTAGGGGTTATTGTAGCCATTTCAGTGGAGAAAATCGCCAATGAGTATCCTCAGGTCAGCATGGCATTTCCTCCTTTTTGAGTAACACAAAGCCTTTGGACATAAATGTAATAAACACTGATGGTTCCTCTTACTTGGAATGTACTTATTGTGACATTTTCATTCATAAACACAAAATTCTGCGCTATTATTGACATGGGAGCCCCTGTGAAAATAGTCTCTACCCAGTTGGTGGCTAAGCTTCTGCTAAAACTCGATGTGGACCATCAAGTAGTATACAGAACCACAAGGATGCATAGCACTGTATCTGAAGGAGCATCTAGCGCATTGCCTAATGATTTGGGCCAGTCCAGCTTCCACTCCGGTGGTGGTTCTGCCAAATAACAACTACTACATGTTAGTCGGCGCAGCATTTATGAGGAAACTTGGTGTTGTAATAAATATGTCGGAGGAAACTCTTAATATTTTAGGACAACAGATCTCTGTTTATTTTACCTCGTATGGAATCCCAAAGGATCTATTACGCTCTAGTCAAATCAATCTAGCATACAGCGATGGAGTGATTCCTGTTCGTTATTGATGACTGAAGTGGAAGACCAGGACCATCCCCAACCAGATTAATGAGCACAAAGGGATTTCGCTTTGGGAAGCAAGCGCTTTGAGCCTACCATCTGGACATCAGTGCATACTAGGGACTGAGCTTGAAATCGATGTCCCTAAAGGGCTTTATGGAGAAATCATGGCTCCTCACTAGCACTCATGGCTCAAACCACATGTGGCTCCAGGGCTACTGCTACCTGGGAATGGAGAGGTGAAAGTGCTGCTAGCAAATTAACATAAGGAGACAATAACGATCCAGCGGCACCAAGTGGTGGCTTACTTATACTTAGTTCCTATAGAGAAAGTTCGCCATATTCATGATTTCGGCTCCTGGGAGGATCTCAGACTACTAACAAGCTCTCTATTCAGAGTATTGATTGTGGTTTCGCATGAAGCACTTACTGAATTATCAGAAGAACAGCAAGGAAAGGCTATGGCGTTATTTGAAAAGTATTGAGATATTTTTGCACATGCCAATCATGATTTGGGGTGCGCTCAAGGGGTGGTACATCAGATAGATATGGGGGATCACCCTCCTATTTGATCGCGACCTATTAGATGTTCCAAAGCAGTGGAAGAGGTTGTCTCCAACGAGGTGGATAAACAAATCGTGCAGGGGATGCTAGAGCTGTCAAATAGTCCATGGGCATAACCAGTGCTCATTGTAAAAAAAAGATGGCACAAATGAGTGGTTATTGACTATTATAAACTCAATAACATAACAAAGAAGGATTCATACCCTCTTCCATGGATTGATGACGCATTGGACTGATTGGGAGGGGCTAATTATTTTTCTACCATGGATCTGATCTCAGGGTACTGGCAGATCAAATTGCCATCAGCGGAACAGGAGAAATGCGCTATCATCACTTCAAGAGGATTATTACAGCTGACTCGCATGCCACAGGGTTTGTGCAACGCCCCAGCTACGTTCCAGCGTGCCATGGATATATTTCTAGGTGATATAAAGCTGTCCTTCATCTTAGTTTACCTCAATGATATCAATGTGTTCTGACGGACGTTTACTGAGTAACTTGCCCATTTGGAACAAGTGTTTCGGTGCCTCACTGCCACTAATATCAAAATTAAGCCCTGGAAGTGCCATTTCTTCAAAGAACAATTGGAATACCTTGGGTTCATCATGGATTCAAATGGGCTTAAACTGCAGCCAGCTAAGATGGAATCTATAAGCAAGATGACTCGCCCAGGTAGTAAGCAGGACATTCAAAAGTTTCTGGAAATGGTCAGGTACTACTGATGGTTCATTCAAAATTTCAGTTGCATTGGGGTCCGCTTTTCAGATTGTTAAAGAAAAATGCTTCTTTCAATTGGATGGAATGATGCCAGAATGCTTTCGATGTGTTGTGAACTGCATTAGCAAGCACACCCATTTTGCAATAACCCAACTTTACCAAACAGTTCATAGTGCAAATGGATACATCCCTCTCTGCTATAGGGGCAGTATTATCTCAGAAGGACGACGATGGCGTAGAGCATCCTGTCACATTTTGTAGTTGAAGCTTGAACTTTCACAAACAGAACTACACCATTACTGAGTGGGAGTGTTTAGCGGTGATCTACGCTTACAAACAGTTTTGGTTATATCTACATGGGGTAAGATTCCAAGTAGTGATGGACCACGCTTCCTTGCATTAGCTGCAAAATCTACATGAACTGGAAGGGTAGCTTGCACATTGTGCACTGAAGCTCCAGGCGTACAATTTCGAGATTATACACCATCCAGGAGCAAAACATCAAAATGCAGATTTTTTTACTGGCTGCCAACAGTCGCTATCACAGCATATTTAGTTGACATAATGTATGAGAAGATGGTGGTGAACAAATACCAGGATGATCCACTGCAGGTGATCAAGGTATTAGATGGACTCAGGGCAGATACTTTCCTACATGGGGGAGAATTATATAGGCGGATCGGAGACTCAATGCTGAGTTTCCCTAAACCTTTGGCTAGACCTGCGATTATTATGGATGCTCACCGGGCTGTAGGTCATGGATGATTGTAGAAAATGCTGTAGTTTTGGGGACCCCATTACTACTGGGAGAGCATGCATTAAGACATATTGGAAACAGTTAGTTGTTGCCATCAGTGTCAAGTAAAAAACCAAATCACAAGAAAACCACATACCAGCTGGTTAAACCTCAGATTTTCCTGGCGCACTGTTTCCATTGATGTAGTGGGTTCTCTGCCAACTAGCGCCAATTGATCCAAGTATATAATGTCCCATCAATCATTTGACTCTATGGGTGGTGGCCAGGGCCATTAGCAACTTGGGTGTGGTCACCACTGATAAGTTTATTATTAAGTGTGTTATACATCGACATGGCTGCCCACAATTTATTTTAATGGATAACAGAACCAATTTCACTTCGCACATTTTGCTGAAGTTGAACAAGTTGATGGTGATCCGTGGGGTTTTGACCACCCCATATCATCTGGAATTAAATGAAATGGTGGAGCGGGTTAACGGAACCCTAGTGAACTTACTCCATAAATTGGTAAAGGATTGACCTCGAGATGGAGAGCCCTTCTACCTACAGCTGTGTTTGCATATATCAGCTATCATTCATCCACTGGTAAGAGACCGTTCCAACTGCTGTATGGTCAACTTCCAGCTCTGCCTGTCTTGCTTTAATCGTGTGTAGAGGAAACTGGGGGGTGGACCCACAGCGATATTTGAAGACTCTAACGGATACATTGATCAAGAAGCAAACTGAAGCCTACTCTACCAGTTTGACCAAGAAGATTCGCGATCATGCAGCTAATCAGAAGAGATGAAGCGGACTTCTGCTGTTTGCTGTAGGAGACCATGTTTATTCCATGACCTGCATGGTTTTGGGAGGAAAACAAGCTCTCCAGAATCTGGTTCAGCCTGTTCAAGATAATCAAAAAGACTGGCATGGATGTCTGCACCATCAAGGAACCTGCGGGGGTCAGATCATCAACTGAGTTCATGCAAAGTTCCTTCAAACACACAAGCAGTAAGAGCTCTTCATCCATTCAAAAGGGGTAATGTTGGGAAGTTGATATTACTGGATAATATGCTAACCATACCAGCGGATTATAGAGGGAATCAAGAAGAGTCTCAAGATTGATGAAAAGAGGTATACAAATAATAGTTGATTGAATTGTTGACCAGTTGGCGAAAAGGGGGATTTACGCCGAGATTCGATACAAATGAGAGTTTCTAGTAAAGGAGAAGACGAATAGAAGACTACCAATCCAAGGATGCATCCAGCTTTGGAAATTAAGATATAAAGAGTTACACGGAGGATTGAGAAGGAAGTCTTCTTTCAGAAATTAGGTTGTTGCAGAGAGGTCTGCAAATTAGTAAAATAATAAAGGATGAAATAAGGGCAATAGCTCTGTATAAAGTTTCTCAAGTATTATTGGAATCGGCGATCTTCATATCATCTGATTTGGTTGCTCAGTGGTTAATTTCCTGTGCAAACTGACTCTGCGGAATCAAGACTCTACGCCAAGAATTAACAGTTTGGAAATATTGTTAGGCGTTGTAGGTTGGCACTAATAATGGGTCTTGAAGATGGATTGTTTTTTGAAGGTCAGACAGGCATCCAGGACTTCATACTTGATTTCCATGATGCCCTCCCACTAATACCACTCTTTAACCCATGCATATTTTTTGAACTCCGCCATGACCATCATAGTGTTAGACTCCATGAACTTTGTAATCACTTTGGATGGCTGGAGATAGGGCAACCAGTTTACTCCTACTTTCTTGTATAACTTCCCACTCTCCACCATGGTGTTGCGGGAGTGCCATGCAAGCACCTTTTGTACTGGCTCATCTTCATAAGCCTACACATCAAGAACCATTAGGAGATCATGCAACCTCTCTGCTTTTCTATTGTCAAGGTGTAGGACAGGAATCTGAGTCAACCAATAAATGTTCATATGACCCGTTAAAGCTCAATGCTCAAGGATCATATCGTAGTATTGGAGCTTTAGAGCCCAGTGAGCCAACCGCCCAGTGGGGTCCTACATATTTTGTAACCACTTCAAGGTGCGTGGTCAGCAATCACTTTTAATGAGGTCCCATAAAAGAGAAAGCGGTAATATTTGACAGCGAGCAAGATGGCAAGTCACTCCTTTTCAGTGCCACTGTAGTTGCGCTAATCTTTTGAGAGCATCTTACTGAAATAAGGCTCAGGATAATCGACTCTATTTTTATTCAACTGAGCCAGGATAGCTCCAACGATGTAGTCAGAGGCATCCATAAACAACACGAAAGGCTTGTTATAGTCAGGGTGGCAGAGTATTAACCTTTTTGCAATAGAGCCTTCAGAGTCTCAAACATGGCCTTTTGTTCAGCACCCCTATGGAATGGGGTCTTCTTAGTCAAGAGACGTACAAAAGGATCACTAATCTGGGCGAATTTTGGATGAACTGATGGTAATATCCCATCATGCCCAAGAATACCTGGATGTCACAGAGTGTTTTAAAACTAGCATCTTTGAAAATGCTTCGACTTTATCTTACATAGGTTGTATCCCATCATCTGTGAGATGGTGTGCCCTATGAAATCCAACTTCCTTTTAAAGAAAACAATTAGAGGGCTTCGGTTTTATGTTGGATGCCCATAAAGCGTTGAAACATTTCCTTTAGGTTCTTGAGATGCTTGTTATATGTCTTGAAGAAGACTGTGATGTCATCGAGGTGGACAATCACACAGCTCAGTTTAAGGTCCTAAAGAATGTGATCCATTGCCCGCTGAAAAGTAGTAGGTGCATTACACAACCCGTGATGTAGTTTTGTAACTTGTAACAAACCATCACTGCAGATAAGGGTGTAATTCTCCTGAACCTGTGTAGAAGGTCCATCTGCCAAATATCCACTAACCAAGTCAATGGCGGAGAAGAATCTATACCCAGAGAGTTGAGCCAGAGCGTCATCAATGTTTGGGATATGGTAGCTGCCCTTCTTATTGAGGTTGTTCAGCTTATGGTAGTCCATCATTACCCAATGACCTCCATTTTTCTTTTTTATCAATAGGAGAGGGGATGACCAAAGGCTTTAAGGAGCCACCAACAACCCAGAGTCCAGCAGCTGTTTGAGCTCTGTCTGCATCCGTAGCTCCCAACTTTGGATTTTTGGTAGGGCTTGGAACTAATAGGGCGAGCATCCCACAAGTCAATTGTATGAGTCCAACCTTTCATGTGCCTATAATCAGTTTCAGAGGTAGAAAAAATGTCGCCATAGGAATCCAGGAAAATGTGGACCTTATTAAGCTCGGCGGGACTTAGCTCATCATAAATATGAATAGTGAGAAGAGTGCATAGTGATTGGTCAACTGGTAAGCCCATATCAGCCATAAATCCAAAATGGTGAACTTGTTTTATTTCTTCAGGAAAATCAGAATAACCCTTCCAATCTATTGATGTTTCTTACACCATATCCTTCTGGGTGAGATTTCCTAGCATAAGGTTGATAGGTCATTGATAGGCAGAGTCTAGAACGCCCAGCTAAACTCTGGGCTCCAAAGTACTAACACATCTATGCTAGTTAGGTGCAATAAGAAGTTTTTGGGATTTGTAAGGTAAACTTAGTGTCACCTACCCGTTTTCATCCGCTTTAATTACTGCATCTTCCAAAGCATAGAAATGGATACCCTTGAGGGCGTCCACTGATGGAGACAAGAATTTTGTATGCCATCCTGCCATGGTGTAATGCAATGATGAGGCGGAAGAGGGAAACTAAACGGTGCAAGCATAATATATTTTGATAAATTCATCATTTGTCAGAATCAGAGAAACATCACAGTTAAGCAAGGGGAGATAGCCCTGCTTCAAGATAATAGCCCCTTCATATTCAATCATGAACTGTGTACCAATGAGTAGATTATAAGTATTTTTGGCCAAGGCCACAGTGGTGGAGGAGAGGAGAAATTTCCCAAATTGGATAGGTAAAGATGAGTAGGCCCCATTGGCATGAGTGTTGTTTGGCCCCGCAGTTCCAAAATCTAAAGTATAGTCAAGGTCAGGTACCACCCTTATTTTTATAAGCTTGGATGATAAAATGTTCATAGGGGACCCAGTGTCAAGGATAGCCTAAACCTGCACTCCATTAACAGTGACCTCCACTTTAGTTAAAACTCCACTCAAGTTGGGGGGAAGAGCGAGGACCTCCTTTAGACGAAGAGTAGAGGCAAATCGTTTGGCAGTTTCAGGGTTTTTTTTATTTAATAGACTGCAGGGTATAAGCACACTGGATAGATCGGATAGATGTGTTAATAAGCTGGTCAGAGCCACTGGCGGTATCAATAACCTCCAGGCTTCTCAACACCTGACAATTGTATGTTTTGGGGGTACCCTAGCCCAATTAACTATCTCTGGTTTTAATCGCTTAGGAGCCTCTGCTTCACTTGGGGCTCCTATAACATAATGACCCACATCTTCACAACCCCCTTAAGATTTGTCATCAGAGGGGTTAACGATTTATGTTAGGGAGCCCATAGGGGGTGATGTAGGTTCAGGTCTTCCCTTATGGCAGGATAGGTCCTGGGGTTCTCCTCCACCTACTAACTTTTGGGGGAGGCGGTGGATTTGTAAGGGCTCGATTTTCATTCTTAAATTGAAGGGTCTTATACTGCTTCATGGAGACAGGTTTCAGAATATTGTTAGTTAGAGAAGAGGTCGAGGGTGGTAGCGTCTTGGATGCAGATTCTTTGACTACCCTAGCTGTGGGACAATAAGTGGCAGCTAACTTTGGTGAAACAGGTAGTTTAGCTTTTGTGTCCTGGTCATTTAAACCATTGTTAGTGGGAGCAATTGAGACCTAAAAAGGGGTTGAGTCTGAAAAGCAGGCTTTGAAACCACTTGGGATGGCCGCTCTGAAGAAAACGATGGTCAAGGCAAAAGGAAGACTGCTTTCAACAATTTAGATTTTTGAGCTGAAACGAAGGGGAGCATTGCCCCATCACAGCCATTACCATCTGATTATATGTGAAGAAGAATCAGTTTTAATGACAAACTTATAGGAGCAGGTTTCCAGATAAGCAGGCATAGTAGAGGCTCAACTAGTCAGCGTAGATGCTTGGCTCAGAGACCCTTTTATAGGGTCAATTTCATAGATATCAGCAACATCTAACAAGCTTCCTTGGTATCTCATACACTTTAAATGGGCGCTTTACAGAGGAGAGATGCATTGAAAAGGAGGGATGGTACGCTAAACCAGCCAAGATGGCCGCAATAGCAGCATCTATGATTTGCATTTTTGCAATTAATAAGGGTTGATATTTATTGTAAAAGCGTTTGGCAAAGGAGGCGATTGATTCACCCTGTGATAGGCTAATGCACATAAAGGCTTGTTTCTGCCTATTCAAACTTCGTAATGAGCCGAATTCTTCAGTTAGGGCTTGCTTCACCTCCGCCCAGGTGCTAAGGGTAGCCATGTGTGGAACCATGATCTCATGGGCACTATGACTCAAGCAGGGAAGGAGGTACTTGATTGTAAGATGGTCCGGTGCCCCTTCCATAGCATATTCATACATGTAGATGAATGAAGCAACACTTCCCTTACCCAAGTAACTTGTCCCTAAAAGGGCTTATGGATACCATGGGCGGCTACATAAGGGCCTACAATGAGTGCTGCTCTGCCTTTTTAGTGAGGCAAAGCAATTGCTAGCTGAAGTTCAAAAGAGGCTAGCCAGTGGTTTATTTCCATTTTTTGTTGTTTTTGTGGTGTAAAATTCCCTTTAGTGAGAACCACTTGTTTTTTAGCACTAGTGGTGCATAAACCCAAAAGGGGGAGCCACCATACATCTTTATTTGCGAATAAGCTAAATAAAGGGATTATTAGAAAATAAGAAACTTTCTGATATAGCCCCTAAGTTATCAGCCTAGGAGGCCATATCAGAAGGTGAGAATACTTTGGGGAAACTTTTGTCCGGTGCCCGCTTTAGCTGGTAGACCATGGCAGACAGCATAGGAGTTGGGGCATCAGCGACATGTGGCATAAGGAGGTATAATTGGGTGGTTTTCTTTGTTAATGAGTCTAGTGTGTCCATCACCTCAACGTATTGAGCAAATTGATGCTCAGCAAAAGTGATGAGAGCAGGCACACAAGTGAAAGACTTGATGTGCTGGTGGGTTTGGGGAAAATTGGGGTCAAACAGAGAAGTTTTCCATGAATTGATGCAAGTGTGGCTCACTCCAAAATTGAGCTCCTCAATTTCATAAATAGCATCCTCATTAAAACCATAGGGGAAATTTGGAATATGAATATCCTCAATAAGAAATTCCATCGCCCCATGAAGATGTTGGCAGAGAAGGGTGTTGGTGCGAGAAGCTGCTGCTTCTGCCTCCATTTTGTTATTATTTTTAATTTGGGAAGCCTTTTTTAGATCTAAAATGGTGGGGATGCAAATTGGGAGGATTTACAAAAAATTCCTCTAAGGCAAAATTGGGCTTGACATTATAAGGCCGATCCATATCATCAATCCATTCAAGCGCTTCAAATGGATTTAAATTGGCTAAATCCAGGCCAGCCACCAGAGTTGGTACAGTGGCGGATCCTGATTGGCTGTGAACAGTTATCTATGGAAGCTCAGCTAAAACTGTATCAACCATCAGCTCAGAATTCTGTAATTCTGACGAATTTTTTTAAAAATTTAAATTTTTGATTGTCTTCTGCTTTGGAAGCTGTGCCAGAATTAGCTGAGGTTGGGGGCAGGTGACCGTTCCCCACTCAAATAAATTATGTGAGGCAGCATCCAGCCTGATGCCAGAAGAAGGAGTAGTGGAAGCGTCAGAGACAGAAGCAGTGGGGCACTTGCACTTCAAATGATCCAATTCAAAGCACAAGGGGGCATATGTCACAGTCATTTTTGACACATGCGAAAAAGGGTGATCTGGCGCGGATCTGATCACCATGTGGAGGGGAATTGCAAGGTGGTTG
The DNA here is from genome assembly GCA_022478985.1 of Massospora cicadina. NCBI lineage: Eukaryota > Fungi > Entomophthoromycota > Entomophthoromycetes > Entomophthorales > Entomophthoraceae > Massospora > Massospora cicadina. The sequence goes on from JAKSZP010009274.1 coordinate 92,629, forward strand.
TCATTATGGAAAGGGAGGATCATCACAAAGGCGCAAGGCCTAACTAACTGACCTGCCCCATTGGAAACTGCAAACTGCAAGATGGGGTCTGCGCCATAAATGGCCAAACCCTCCATCAGTTCGTGGCAAAAACGTTCAGGGGTTATTAACGTTGGCAAACTGGACCACTAAAGTGGCCTCATCTGTGAGCTGCTTGTGAACTGTGAGAATTGAAATTTTTTGTAAATGATCAGCAGCTTAGATAATGCTGCTGAATCAGCTTCCAAATGGAAGCCAAGATAAAAATACCTCTCAAAGGGTCAGAAGTTGATATAGCTGGCAGGTTAAAAACTTCCGTGTCCATCTCAATGATGGCCAAGCTAGTGTATAGGAAAAGATTCCCATATTCAACCCAGAGGTCAAAATGAAAACTGCTCCATGGGAGCACCAAATGGCTCCAGAGCACCTCTTGGGAGATTGTGATGTTCTGGGCCAAGTCCTAAGGGGGGACATAACGCAGTAGCATTGGGAGGGCTAGCAGAGCCAGCCCAGGCGCACTTTGGTGGTGGATGAGAGATTCCAGATGGTGGCACACCACCACCCCAAGCTGGGGCATCAGGTGTTGATTACATCAACATTGGTAAGTTTTGGCTTGTTTGAGCGTTCATTTATTCTATTTTTATAAAATCCAAATTTGTCTTCAATTTAGGTACAAAAGTGAAAGAAAGATTGTGAGCACCACTTGCTGGATTTTAGGGATTTTAAGCTCATTGGTGCGTTTGGGGCCTAAAAATCCAAAAAAATGGTGGATGTAAACCGCTGATAATAACAAAAATAAATGTATATTAAATTTCTAGACATTTTTGGTCTTTTTTTACTTCAATCAGTCAAATTAAAGCTGAATTTATCTTTTAGAAAGATACAAAAACCAAGCCAATTGAATAGAGCAATTTAAAACAAAATGTCAATGCTATCACCGCCTGCTGCTCCAGCTTGGGGTGGTAGTGTGCCGCCTTCTGGCATCCTTTGGCCACCACCAAAGTATGTCTGGGCTGGCTCTGCTAGCACTCCTAATGCCACCAGGTGTTACGCCCCACTTTGAGACTTACCCACCATCTTGCAAGCTCGCAGGCAGTGCTCCCTTGGAGCAACCTGCATATCAGCCTCTATAAAAATATGAGATCTTTTTCCCGTATGCAAGCATGGCCATCATTGAGATGGCCACAGCAGTTTTCAAACCCACCAGATATATCAATTTTTTCCCTTTTAAGGGATAGTTTGAACTTAGATTTTGATCTGAGGATAATGTAATGGCAGCATCTAAGCTGCCAATTATTTATAAAGATATTCATATCCCTATTGTTCACATGCTAGTCCAAGATGAGACCACTTTGGTGGTCCAGTTTGCTGGGTTGCCATAATTTCTCTCCCCAGAATGCCTTCACTACGAGCAGAAGAAGGGTTTGACCATTTATGGTGCAGACCCCATCTTACAGTTTGTGGTACCCATAGGGCAGGTCAGTTGGCAGGGCCTTGCACCTTTTCAATGATCCTCCCTTTCCATCATGACATCCCCATTGCGATTCCCCCCACACTTTGATCAGATCTTCACCTGATCAACCTTTTTGGGCACATGTTGAAAATGGCCACGCCATATGCTCCTTGTGCTTCAAATTAGATCATTTGAAGCGCAAGTGCCCCATAGCTTCCACCTTCACCACTTCCACTGCTCATCCATCTAGCATCAGGCTGGCTGCTGCCTCACCCAAATTTTTTGAGTGGGGCATGGTCCTTCTGCCCCATTGTGGGATCCACAGACAGATGCCACAAATTCTTTGTTAAAGTGAGAAATTTACTTTATAAATAAAAGTAATAAATAACGCTTTGTTAAAGTTTTTTATGTTTTTTATTGTTTAAGCAGGGCAAAACCAAGAAAGGTCCTTTTCTCGATACTAGTATTTCTATTTAACTTAGTTCAGATTTTGGGACCATGGGTATTCGAGACAAAAGTATATAAAGCTGAGGCATCCAAATTAGGAAATATAGGCTTTCAGCCTATCAGATCAAAGATAAACATTTTGAGGCAAAACTGACCCATTTGGTAATGATTTGATGAATTGTATCCAATCACCAGTGAGTAAAATCTTCTCACCTTGGCGGTGATCAGACTCATGTGGTAACGAACATCCTAAATTTGGCTGAGAAGTTGGAGTAATCTTATATTAGTTATTACCTTATCAAGCCAATTTTGGTTATAAACCATATTTTTCCAATAGTTATGATTCCACCAAGAATCCGCCAAGGTCATTTCGCCGTGGATACTCATATCATTGATAACCACAATATTATTTGAAGATTGGGCAGGTGATGGGCCAATCATGGTAGAAGATTTGGAGACACTTGTACCTCCAACATTCTTTTTCTTAAGTCGAGAAGGAGATTGTCTGAAACCCACCATTAGCTAATTCTGGCGCTGCTTCTAAAGCAGCAGCCAAACAAAATTTATCTATTTAAAAATTATCAGAATTACAAAATATTGAGCTGATGGCTAAGAGAGTTTCAGCTGAGCTGCTGTGGTAAACTGCTTGCAGCCAATAAGGATCCACCACTGCACTGACTCCTATGGCTGGCCCAGCATTAGTTGATTTAAATCCATAAAATTCGCTTGAATGGATTGATGATACAGTTCAGCTTTATAATGTTAAGCCCAATTTCGCCTTGGAGGAATTATCTGTAAATCCTCCAAATTTAAATCCCTGTCATTTTTGATCTAAAAACGGTTTTCGTAATTTTAAAAATATAAACAAAATGGCAGTATAAGCAGCAGCTGCTCTTGAAAACACCTTTCTATATCAACATCTTCATGGGGCGATAGAATTCCTTGTTGAGGGTATTTGTATCCTAAACTTCCCCCATGGTTTTACTGAGTATGCAAAATATAAATTTGAGAAGCTCAATTTTGGAGTGAGCCACACTTGCATCAATGCAGCAAAACTTCTCTGTTTGACCCTAATTATCCCTAAACCCTCTAGCGCAACAAGACTTTCTCTTGTAAGCCTGCTCTCTTCACTTTTTCTGAGCATCAACTTGCTCAATACGTTGAGGCGATGGACACCATCAGCCTTATTAACATGAAAAAACCCAATTAACCTCATTATGCCACATGGTACTGATGCCCCAACCCCTATGTTGTCTACCATGGTTCGCCAGCTTAAGTGGGCATCAGACAAAAGCTTCCCCAAAGTTTCCTCACCTTCTAATATGGCTTCCTAAGCTGATAACTTAGGGGCTATGTTAAGAATTTCTTATCTACACAGAACTTTGTTTGGCTTATTTTCAAATAAAGATGCGTGGTGGCTCCCTCTTTTGGGCTGAGCACCACTAGTGCTAAAAAAGCCAGAAATTTGTGTTTTCTACAGTTCTATTAGTGTTGCAGGAGTAAGAAATGATCCCCATTAATAAGTTGATTATTAATATTTAAGTTGTCAAGACTCAAACCTGGAGTGCTTGGTAAAATACATATTAGTAAATATTAAGATTGGACCTATTGGATTGGTTGAGACTCACCTCACATTTGTGGAGTGGTCGATCATTGATAGGTAGTGTCAATCCATGAGGTAAGGTTTTTATGTATTTTACCCAATCAGTTGATGGGAAAAATTTTCACTTGGAAAACCCCGCCCAATCATATAAGTGGGGCTGGTCTCCGCAGTGTTGGTTGTATTAGCCATGAAGCATGAAGGGGAGAGACCTCAGAAGGGATCCACAGATTCAGCTGACGATTTGGAGTAATCCAATTTCCTAAACTCATTTTGCTTGCCCAATTGTCATTAAAGTCGTTACCCACATTTTAAGAGGTTTCACCAGGAATTGACTAGGGTATTTTGGCTAATTTTTCCATCGCTTACCTCTGAACCACTTTTTTCCTAAGCATCAGACTTGTAATTGTCCGACATATTTATAAATTTAAATAATAAAATATCTATAAATTAACTAATCCATCAATTGGGAGTACACTTCTCCTGCAAAGAATTGATGAAATCCAGATGAAAACAGCATCAGCGAGCATCACAAAACTTGAATTTCAACAGGGTGGCGGCCAAAGTGGTCAAGGATTTAGGCGCTACAACCCTAGCTAGATTCCTTTTGGAGAATATCATTAGCATGATGTCCAAAGTTTCTAATAACAAATACTAAGACTACCTTTACATCTAGAATTATCTACACTCAACAACTTGATGGGTATACAAGAAATATTCTCTACACCCTATCACCATGAGACCAATGACAACGTAGAACAATTAAATGGTACTCTTGTTGGAACCCTATGTAAGTTGATCACTGGTAAGGCGTCCAGTTGGATCCTCTTTTTCTTTCCGCTGTTTTTGCTAATAATATTGATTATCACTTGGCCACAGGGCACCCAACATTCCAGTTATTATATGAGAAGCATTAAGAGCTCACCCTGATTTTATACTCCTGGATCCAGGAAAAGAACATGAGCTCTAAATGATATCTTTTGCTTATTTAGACTTTAGTACAGCTTCAAAGCAAAGCTTATTTTAACGCTCTAGCTTGGGAAATTAAGTCTAGGATGCGTAATAATGAAGATTAGCAGAGCTTACTTACTTATGTTGAAAGGGAATTGGTTACAGAATATGATAATCATGGTTTTGGAAGAACATTTAGGTTGGATCACATGTGAAAACGACCCATAAGACCTTTGAGAAGATGTCTAGTGACGCCTAAAATTTTAAAAGTCCCACTAAGGGCTACTTTATTAACTGGATACATGCTAAGTTCCTCGAGAAGTAACTGTAAAACGTGTGCCTATGGTTGTAGGTTCCCAGTTATTTAATCTACTCCACCCACTAAGTTTTGTTTCCAATGTTCAATCAGGTGGGGTGAAATGTGGCAATTGGGTTAGCCAACCACTTTTATATTATCTATTTAATTAATCTTATATCTTATATTTATGTATATATGGGCTTTGATCAATTGGGGTGCAACGCCAAGGTTGACTTATATAATTAAATTTTCATGTATTGTTTCAGCCTACCTCCCCAGTTTTCATATGTAATTAGGGCACTGATACCATATAATTAAATTGGGGATCTATGCCTCAGCGTCTTTGATTGCTTATACATGATGATAAATATCTAATCTCTAACCCATCACTGCATTTCTCAAATTCTTAATCTCTCGATTTCCTCAGCTCTGTGGCATTAGGTGTCAGATCCTTTATTATTTATTTTTTTGTTATCAACTATTCTGCCCTGCACTAATGTGAAAACTTGTTATTTGTAGGGTTACTATAATTTTCTTCAACATTCAATCCAGATTTCAGTTTTAATAGTTTAATCCTATTCTGATGTAATTTAACCTAAGACCATGCTAAGCGGCCACGTCTCCCAATTGTTATGTAATTGACCAGATATTCTTAAGTGTTTATAAGTTATCAAGTAATTTCCATTAGGAATGAAGTATTGAAGGAGCATATTAATAGTAAAATATGTCATTGTAAATGGGATCTTTTTCTTTTGTATGGAGTTGACACTGAAGGCTACTCCCACATACCCAATATGAGCCCTTGAGCTAATATCAGTAATTAAAACTATGGTGTGCTCTTATTTGTCCTATTATAAATCGATTTTTAATATATGTAAGGTTTATTAAGTGTTTTTCTATGGCTACTGTCTCCATACAGTACTTAATTTGATTAAGTGCACTTTCACATATGCAATTGGAACCTAAAGCCTACGCATTAGTTTTATAATATAAATTACATTAAAAAAGGCTATTGTCTATGTTTTTTGTGGGCCTTGGTCACTAGGATCAGTCTGGCGTGTTTTCCTCCTCAAGCACCAGGTTTAGGTTTCTATTTAAATCAACGATTGCAATGTGACAACCAAAGCACTTAGAAGTCAATATGGAAGAAACACGGGTGACTTCCTGTATTGTGGATTGAGCTCAGTACCATTTTTTTAAGCTTTATGTTTAAGTCTTAGAAATAATAATAAGGTGTATATTTATAATTTTTTAAGTGGTGTATCTTCCTCCCCTTGTCTGAATGCTAGCCATCCCCTACCGTTTGTAACCATAATTGTAATTCCTAGCTACTTTCCCAATCTGTATAGGGCTTCTTAGGGTTATGGGTGAAATTATGGATGGGAGGTAATTTTTTGACAGTAGATTCTGAAGGTGGGCGAGGTGGCGGAGACATTTGGTAGGCAGTTTTTTTGGAATGGAATATTATTACTGGCCATTCTGTGCACTAGTAGCTCTGTTGCTATCCATGTTTCTTTATCAATCCTTAAGGGCACTAGCTTTGTTACAAACTTATGCTGCTCCTTTGAAATTGAGGGGTCAAGAGGCTGGTGTTGCAGTAAACGCTGAATGATTTTCAATGTTTTTAGTAGGTTCTAGAACGCACTGGGTATCCTTGCCTTTATTTCTATTGTTTGACGTTAACAACTTATCAGCATAAGGTTTCTTGGTAGGGGCTTACCGGCGGTAGGATTTTCAGCATTGGTTGCCACCTTTGGAGTGTCCTTATCTTTACAAGGTTTTGTAAGCATTTTTTAGCCCTGCCTTTTGCTGAGTTCCTTCTATTTTTTGGTCTACTCACCTGGGTTGGGTAGGGCGCTTTAGCCTTGGGTCCCATCCTTATACATTTTTAAGCCTATTAATTTAGTTTTATTAAAGTCTATTTCTCATCCTTAGACACTTAATTATCTCTATTCCACACCTCATTGTTGTTAATGATGAGTTCCTGTTGTTGCTATTTCATGTCTGCAATCTCTGTAATATTGCACAAAGTCCAGTACTTGGACTTGGGCCAAAGGATGTTTTTTACCTGACTTTTGTGATCCCTCTACCAGGATTGTAAAATATATTCATGGGGCAATTTCTCCTTTTATGGTGGCATTGGGATATTGTATGCCTTGTCTGATAGCAGAACTGACATACTTGCTTTGCGTCCTCCTGTTTGATGTAAACTATGTGACAATGGCCCAGCTTAAGGATTAACATAGAATTGGCTATTTTTGTTTATTTTCATCCAGGGCGCCAGTCTTTAAAAGCGCCTCAACTGAGTGGAGTATATGCATTTGGTACTATACACCGCTGTCTTGACAGAACTCGAAAATCTCACTAGTTATATGATAATCCAGTTTGGATCCCCTTATAAACCCATTCACGCTCTCAGTCCATCAATAAGTTGTAAACTGAAAATCACCTGGCTGTTTATTTTTGTAACGGGTAGTTACATCTGCAGGTAGAAGTCCTTATACATGATCTCACCTCCATGAGCTTTTTGTAGTTAATCTTTATGTGGGTAAAAAAGCCAATTTAGTACGTTCTAGCACCAAGTGGTAATTGTAAGTTCCACCCAAAAGGACCTTATCCAAATCTTGGTAATAGTTTGATTAGCCTGACCATTCCTCCTCCTTGTCCAGTTGAAAGGTGTAAGCAAATGTCATTTTAACTTATGACTTTGTCTCTTACATTTTAAATACCCCCACTGATGAAGTCAGGGATGAAGCCAATATGGCTGCCAGCGCTATTATAAAATAGTTTTTGCGTTAGGAAAGCTGCCCTGATGTTCAACTTTTTAGGAGGAATTTGAGCTCAGTAGGTGTTCTACTTTTCATTATACAGACTATTGACTCATCAAAGCTGAAACTACAGCTTAAAAGGGCCTCAACTTGGTGCATGTGGATAGCTTGCATGCGGATATTGTGGACCATTGCTACGCCAATTTTCAGGTCTAGCCAGCCTTGTGCTTTGGAAGGTTTGAAACTGAGGAAGTACCAGCTGATAGCAGCTTTGGGGCCGCAGGCCAAGTGGAAGTACTGCTGGAGGAAATTGAGGATAAAGTTTTACTGGCACCAGTCTTTCACAGTTACGTTGTTCCAACTGGCATTGGAAAACAGGTATGCCATTCTAAATGGTACTTCAGCCTCATATCATTTAAAGGCTTCTGACGGCTTGAAGCCTTTGGCAGCATAGGGGGCATGATGTAGGATTGGAAAAAGTCTGTTTTCTGTCCCAGATTATTTCAACACATATACCAGTCCTTAGCCAGACTTGTCCAAATTTGAGGGTCCTAACCTTTACATTGTTGACGCTTCCTGTGGCATAATCTGGTGTTCAATCCGGGCTTGGGAAGTTTTAGTGATAAATCATGATGTATCCCAGTCCACTGCTTTTCTAAGATCATGGTTTCTCCATATGACCCTTTTATCTAGAAATATAGTGCAGCCATATAGAGTCTCATGATGTCTTTGGTCACACCCATTTCTGCCCAGTCGCATACTTTGTTATACTGGTTCTGTTGCAGACAAAGTACTTTATACCCATAGGGGTGAAGACATTTTCAAATCAATTTAAGGCATCATCCAGAAATTCATCTTCAAAGGGCCCCATCTTACCACTTTCGCTTTTGTCCATATGGCCTTGAGTAAGTCAGATGAGGTGGCAGGTAGATCTTTTGTATACAACCAGTGCAAGTCTTTGGTAGGCTTTTAACTAGCTGCAATATATGGCAGTGTTTCTTGGAGAAAAAGGCATTATTATACCTATTGGATGCTGTGTCAGAGGTATAGCATGTTGCGCCCATTTGAGCACAATTGAATCTTTGAGGAATAGCTTAATGTAAGCAGAAGATTTTTAATTAATAGCCATGAGCCGCATACAGAGCTCACTATTTTGGTGGGAATTCCCTCCTTATTATACTTCATGGCATTGTGGAGTTCAGACCCTTAATTTGAGCTGGGCTTTGACATTGGTAGGTCTGAGGTCCTCAAAGCAGTTGCTCAACCATTAAGTGGTTGATGGGCAGATTCATCCACTTGAGGGCATCCAAAGTTTAGATTTATGACATTTTTATAAAAATTTCCACCTCAGTTGGTATTTTTATGCCAAGCCATCTCTTTGCTGCTCTGACAGATAAGTGTGATTGCTCCATATGTCAGCTGTTGTGGGGTGATAACTTTTGTGATCCACTTGTTGGACATAGATTGTGAAATTACAAGATAATCCATAGCTTAATATTGTAATCAGATATTCTTCTGCGAAGAATGTATTTCTGAACTAATGCATATTTTGCAGACACATATTAGGGTATGTTGCCAGCTTTTGTCTGGTTTATGTTGACATATTTGATTCATTCACTTAAACACTTTTTAATTTAAACGATTGTTTTTGTTAATTATCTGATAGATCTAAATCTGATATGGATGTAACAATTACTTTGTTGGTATTTCAGCCCTTCAATATGTCAATTATATAGTGGAGTATTTGCAGTTAGAGTTCCCAAAAGATCTTTTTTGGAATTATTGGCTTCAGTCTATACCAAACTATATTATAATAACTTTAATGAAAACATCTCTCTGCATGGGAATTGAATTATCGTTTTTTGCTTCCTTAACAGGTAAGGTTCTTGCATTAATGTATCTAGTTGTATTCTCAGAGCTTTATGTGTAGTTATAAGATTATTTTGTTCTTGGTGCCTACCCAACTGACACTCTGGAAGCTTCTCTTAGGATGATCTTGGGGATAGGGGGCGCAGACTCCACCAGAATAATTGCTGGGATCATGGGTTAGTTCCAGGTATCCTTTTTAATGTTTGAGGGCCAGATGACCCTAAGTTTGAGAATGTTGTTTTTTACTTGGGTTGCTTATCTTGGTCATGAAGTCTTATTTTTAATCCAGATAAAAAGTTAGTTATGGTAATTATGAATAAATACAACTTTTAATTAAAATTGTGAAAAAGGGGAGAAAAAGTGTAAATTTATTATTTGATACTTTCTTTTTAAGGGAAATTGAGGGATTTGATCAGGGACCATCTAAGACATCCAACCCTAAAATCTGATAGATAAACCAATTACAGATTTAATACAAGCCCCAATCAATTCAATTGATCAGATAGAGCTCGCCTCATAGCTCATATTTGAACCCTGATGTTGGTTTACTCTGAGTAAGCAGGATTCTAGCATGTCAGTCATGGGTAATCCCCAATTTTAGTTGTAGCAATTTTCATCTGGGATGATGCCTGACAGAAGTTTGGGCTCATGAGACGAATCAGGAATGATTGCTGACCTCAATAGCTGTCAATTTTCATTGGAGATTATCCCTTACTGAATTGTGGGCCTTGTGGTTGGTTTGGGACCAATTTTCATCTTTCAACTTATCCAAATCCGTCATTCAGGTGCAGATCCTGATAATAGTTTTGGCCTTACATTTTATAACATACTTGCTTTGATCAAATGTTTTTATCACCCAAATTCACTATCTGAAGAAAGTATTTCTGAATTAATTTCAGGGTTAATGAAGAGTTGTTTAGACTTGCATGGGCCTTTCAAACAAGAAATTGGGGTTATGTTTGGCATGCAGCCATCTTTCATTTGATTAATTCATTTGAGTGGAGTTTTTTGATTATAAAAAATTTATTAAAATGGGCCATGCATTTCTATGAGCTAAGCTCTGCTGGCCGGTGATCCCTGCTATAACTTTATACTGTTGAAGTTGCAGTTTTACTGCTTTATAGTTTCTGTAGGCCACCAAATAATATATAGCTCTTTTTAAATTTTTCCTGTGCCATTTTTTTCAAAACTGACGCTTAGGTAAAAAGGGATATGCCAATTATGCTTTATTAGTTTCCTTGTTGTCCATACATATACTACCACCCTTCTGCTATGTTACTAGTGCCAAAAAACGCCTGGTAAATGATTTCATATATTTACCACATTGAGCTTTAAGTTTCTGTGAAAAAATCACTAAATTGATCTAATGACACTCTGAGATTACAATAACTTTGAACTAAGATTCAAATATATTTTCTGCTAAACTGACTGTTTTCAAAATTGTGCCAATATTAAATTCTGCTTCTGATGTTTTCTTAAAGATCTCTGGGGAGCTTCTATCCATTCCGCCCATCTCAGACCTTACAAAAGTACATGCAAACCATGCAGCTGGCCATATCACAACCCTTTGGCATGTAATGGGATCTTTGGGTACTATGTTAAACTACTACCTTTTAAATCTCAGTCATAGATTTCCTTATATAGACATTATGTTGATGGCTATTCCCCTGGCTTTCTGGACATTCCACGGTGGTCTGTTATACCCTGGGTGGAAGACCAGACTTCTTATACTTAGCAGTATTCCTTATATCTTTTTCTTAACCTCAGGTTTTTTCTGTCAGCTCCTTCAAAACCATCCCAATATTAGAACAAAATAGTATGTTACAGCCCATTAAAGTTTGGCATAGTTTTATTTGATCTGTAACATCATACTTTATGGTCATGTATCAATAAGTTAATTGGATCAAAAGTTTTGATCTAATAGCACAGCAAAAATTTTGCAAGCCTTAAGCATTTTTACTCATCATGTATTATTTCACTGACATCAAGTATTTATACTCCTCCAAAAACCAAGAGAACCACAATTGGGTTTTATGATATTTTTTGGGCTACATTTATGGTCATTTTTTCATATAATAAAATAATATCATTTCAAAACTCTGGTTTTTTACTTTAATGTAATGCTAAGCCTACCAAGTTCTCATCTGATGTGGCAGAAATTACATCTTGCACAATTTCATTATCCTAGCTACATAAGATGCTATTTTTTACTATATAAAGTATAGATTTAATCTATTTTAGTTGCTATAAACACTTATTTAGTAAATCAATATATAATAATATTGTGTTATAACAATCAGAAGTATGTTTTAACTACTTAACTAACAATTAAATATCTTAACTTTTCTTTCTTGTTGCAAACACTTTTTCAACCTATTCAATTCAAGACTAAATCTAGTTTGATAATCTCACAGAGGAGATTAGTCTGCGCCCATGTCTGGGAGCAGTTGGGCAAGCAAGGCAAAGAGGAGCAGGCGGAAGGCCCGCGGCCTCTAACGTTCAAAAACGCCCCGGAGAATCTGGCGGAATAGAAAAAATCTCAAAAAACCGGCGGTCACAATTTCCCCAGAGATACTCGCGTGGCAAGCACGATGCAACCAGTACATCAACACGCCACACTCCCAGCCACTTTCATCTGTGGAATTCGGAGTCCGTGTGTATCTGAACATTAAAAAAATGGCCTTATGGGAAAATTTTGTGAAGATGTACACAAAATTTTCCTGACCGCGGTGTACGTTGCACCTCACTCCATGTTGCACGGTTGGCTGAACCTAGGTTTCAAAAGCAAAATAGCAGCAGATGAGGCTGCAGTGGTGTGCATAGTGGTCGACCTCCCTGAAGGGCAACAGGTTGTCAAAACCAAATGCACCAGATGGACAAAATCAAACCAAATTTTCCTCACATTTGACTTTTTGCCTACTATGGTAAAATGTGACATTTTGGAACAACACCTGAAAGATGGTCTCGCCATATATATGGCGAAATACAATCTTTTGAAATGCAACGTTTCACGCTGATGCCACACCTGTGCACCAGCAAAGCCATCGCAGTTCTGACCCCAACTTAGGAGATCGCAAAGGACCTAACCCAGATTCTGCACTCCACCTTTATTGACATCGCAGGGCATACCACCCACCCATTCCAGGTAACCATGGACAGCGCGCCCCCCATTTGCACCTACTGTGATGCATTCGGCCATAAGGCACACGCATGCCCCATCAAGGAGGGCATCACATTCCAAGAGCACCCCTTGGCAGCCATGGCCAGCGGAGAGGCGCACTATGAACCAACCGCAAGCACCAAGGAGGCTTTCCCGTGGGGAGCACAAGGCTGCTACCTATTGGTAAAGCCCATCTCCCCACAGGAGTGGAAGAAGGACAAGCAGGCCCATAGGGCCGTGGCCAAGGAAGTGGCCAAGGCCACCACCACCATCCCACACTCACAACGCCAGGAGGACATGGAGACCTTCGCGGCGGAAGCGACTTGGGAATCCATCACACAATCAGATTGGGAGGCCCATGCTGAGTGGGCCACTCAATCCGAGGATCTGATGGGAGATTTGATCTCACCCAATTGCTGCACCCAAGCTCTGGTCGAAACTGACTTGGTACTTATCCCAACTGAAAAAAATTTTTTTTGCCCCACTTGACGTTGCACCAAACTTATCCACACCACAAAAAATTCGTCCGATGTCGGGGAAACAAAAAGCAAAGGCCAAAGCAAATGCAACTCTTTCCACAAAAATTAACAAAAACCTCAATAGCGTTGCTGCTAACACCTGCACTGCTGTGAAAGCCCGTGGGGTCCTTGAAGAGGCTGGTGGGCCCAGGGGCCCACCCCTCGCACCTAAGGTGTGAAGGGGAAACCTTCACTCTAGGGATGCTGAATATTGCTGGACTCAAGGCCTCCCCATCCCGGGCTAGGAAACTGAGTTTTTTACAAAACAATTTACCTGTGGATATCCTGGCCATCCAGGAGTCTCACTGTCCACGAGGTTCTGAGGAAGCTTGGAAAACAATGCTCCTACCATCCCTATCCTTTTGGTCAAAGCACTGTGGGGTGCTAATTCAGAAAAATAATTTTTTCAAATTCACATCCTCAGAAACATTCCTAAATGGCCAAGTGCTCATTGTCACCTTCTTGTGGGCCGACGTTGCACACACAATCGTCAACATCTACACTCCTAAATGGTGCACATGAGCATCGGGAATTTTTCTCGTCGGTCAAATCCCTCCTGATACCCCCAATTCTTTCCTAGTTGGTGACATGAACTGTTGGCTAACCTCACCAATGGACCGGTGGCCACCTTCACCCCACGCCCCACAGGGTCACGTAGAACTACGCGTTCTAAAAGCCACCCTTGGGTTAATGGATGCGCTGCCACAACATGCCCCACTGCTCAAAAACATGATGCGTCCCCATGTCCACAATGGCCAATTAAGGTCCATGACCCGCATTGCCCTTATTCTAATGCCGGCGAAATTCCAACCCCACATCTCACACTTCAAAACAACTAAAATGGAATTCTCTGACCACTGACTGGTCTCGATAACATACCACTTACCCATCACAGTTGCAAAGGCCCCACATTGGTGCAAAATCCGCCCCCCGAGCTCACATCGCCAGGATTTTCCACATGGGTGGAAGAGGCAACTTTGGCAAAATTGTTTGTTGCACCGTTTTGTGCAGACCCCATTTCCACATGGGCAACTTTCAAAAAAGACACCATCCGCCACTATCGCCATCTCTCCTCCAGACACTCACGAGCCACATCAGTGGTTATCTCGCGCGTGCTGGCAGAATTGGCCCACTTAAAGTCCAACATTCCAGCCACAAGATACAGCCCTGCATGGGGCCAGAAGTGGGTGGAGGCAGCCGCCCACCTTAACGCACTTGAAAGGCAACACAAACATTGGGTTTGTGTCTAATACAGGGCCACATGCATCACTAAAGGTGACAAGTGCACCGCATACTTCTTTAAAAAAATTTTGCACCACACCAGAGCGTGGCCTGCACACAGGTGCAAAGATCAGATAAATTTATTGTGGACACACTGGCTGAAGTGGCAATCGAAATGCAAAAATATTACTCCAAGTTATACCGAGCTGAACCAATTCAGCTGGCCGAAAAGGTGGAATTTCTTGACTGAGCTCATATCTGCACCATTAACTGATACCCGGAAATAATTAATTTAATTACTCTGAACGAATTATGGACAGCCATTCGTGGTGCGCCAAACCAAAAATGCCCAGGCCCAGATGGCATTCCATATGAGTTCTACAAAAAATATTTCAAATATATATTCCCATTGCTGCTAGCCTCACTCAACCAAAGCCTGTTGGAAACTCACCTCCTACCAGGAGGACATGAGGCCTTTACTGTCACACTCTTCAAGTAAGGGGATAAGCTTGACTTAGCCAACTGGCGCCCCATTTCTCTAACAAACACAGACACCAAAATTTTAACAAAAATTATGGCTAACCAATTAGGGACTGTAGCATCTGCCACAATCTCCCCAGAACAAATTTGGTTTCATCCCCAGAAGGTCAATTTGGGATAACGTGCACTCTGTGGCTAATGTATATCAGTTCACAGCCTCTGGGGCACTTGTATTCTTGGACCAACAAAAGGCCTATGACAGAGTAAACTGGGAATACCTAAGGGCCTGCCTCCATCAATTCCGCCTACCCCCCCACTTCATAAACTGGGTGATGCTGCTCACAGAATCTGTGACAATGACAGTGCGTGGCCTTGGCTTCCTAACAGAAGTAGGCCACCCTCAAAGGGGCCTGCGACAAGGGGACCCCCTCAGCCCACTCTTATACAACTTCAGCCTTGACCCACTACTGCGAAATGTGAATGCCCACCTCACTGGGGTCCATGTGCCAGGCCAAACCCCAGTCAAGATGAAGGCATTTGCAGATGATTGCGTGGTGGGGGTGTCTAATAACAAAGATGCACGCGCGCTTGAAGCCCTCATCCAGGAATATTCCCGGGTAAGCAACGCAGCACTGGACGCCTCCAAAACCGAAATTATCCTCCTTGGTCGGTTTCAGAACTGCTGGGCCCCAGCAATTAGTTCCCAACCTAGCCCATCTGCTCGCCCACGTCCACGCCTTACTAACTCAACACACACCGCTCCATTGGTGCTCCCCTTCGTGCCACGCCCTACCACAGGACCAGTGCGCCATCTGGGCGTTTGGATGGAGGCAGGCAGATATGCGTAAGCAGTAATGGAGTGCCGTATTCTGGACAACGTGAAGAAGTGAATCACCTCTCTCAGAGCCCACCCTACTTCTCTTACTGGCAGGGTTGTTTTAGCCAATTCTATGATCCTATCCAAAGTCTGATTCAGAGCCCACGCCTATCCCCTTCTCCCCAAGCTTCTTCAAATCCCTGTATGCTTTGCTGCAAGGATGGCTTTGGTCAGGCCGCCCTCCACCAGTATGGCTAGAGGTCATGTTTGGCCCTCATCATCATGGTGGCATGGGCCTGCTTGACTTCAAAGCCCATGCTGCCAAGATCCTGGGCACCTGGATCGCGGCCATCACCGCTCCTACACTCCCATCCCAACACTGGTCCCGCGAGGCCTGCTCCAACTTCTCCTGAGCCTTGGGCCTCAACAATCCATCAAACCCCCCACTCCCTGATTAAATACCTCGCATCACACACATCGGCCACAGGTCCTCACGGGACTAAAACCCACTACAAACGAATCCTACTCTCCATGCGAAGTGCAGAGTGGAGAATTCATATTAGTGGACATACAACCCGAAGAGGCCGCCCCTCTCCTCAGTTCACACAAGAGGTACAGGGGCTACCCATCCATGATGGCGTGATCCCCATTCGACCCCAAGTCCTATCCAGGGTGGACTACCTGGACATGATGGACATCCCTTATTCCACTGAGACCCAAAAGACTATCTGGAAATACGCACACCATCCTCTGTTGCAGCCTCAAGTCCGTTCCCATGTGTGGCGCTGCCTGAGGTGGGTGTATTGTACAGCTGAGCGCTCTAATGCTTTACACTCATCCTGTGTCGTGTGTGGCCAGTATGGAACGCTGTTTCACCGCCTGGAGAAGTGCCCCACCTCTAAAGTAATATGGCGCGAAGTCCAACGTCTGCTAGGCCAGGATCAAACACATCCCTTCAGTCTGTCAAGAGATATGTTTGCTTCATCAATGGCCTCCCCCTCCCACCCTCCCTTCGTGCTCTGGTGGTTGCAATCGCCATGTGGACTATCCACACGATTGTCTTGGATGCCATCGCTGGATCCATCCCCACCCTCCCTGAAGCTGTCCACAGATTCCGGTCTCATTTGGTGGATCACTTTCAAGTGTGGATGTTTGGATATCTCCCACCACATCGCCGACAGCTGGTCTCCTCCTGGTTTCCAGTCTGGTTCATCAAATCAGACCCCTTCCTCCACACGTGCTCAATAGTGGCTATGCCCCTACACACGTTCCCTCCCCCTCCCCATAAGTGGCGTTCCCGCTGGCAACAAGAGATAGCATCGCTTCTCTGGGGTGCCCCCCTGGTACTAAGTTTATCTTTCCTGAGTCATATTCAGAAGTGTCCATCCCATGGTTGGCCTTCCCCGCAATTAATTTAAATTTTAAAATTTAAACAATTAAAAATCTTGCTTTTATATGTTATGTTTAATTTTAGTCTTATTTATATATTTTTATCATATAGTGAAACCTTGAAATATAGGTGATAGGCATTAAAAATTACTAAATGCTACAATCCTCTTTTATAATAATCAACTAGTTAAAGTTTAACATGCTTTCACTTAAGATATAAAATTTATTTTTTAATTGATTGTCAAAAACCTGACTTTGGTTAATGCTTTCAGGTGCTAATGGCACAGGGTTTGACAAATTAAAAGCAGGAGTAGTGAAACTCGTAATTGCTGTTAAATAAAATGGGAGATTTTCATGTACCACTTAAATAAAAAAATAGGGAAGTTGAAACTATGAATAATAAGAAGGATATAGTTGTTTTATTAGAGGCTGCTGAAGGGTAAAGATAAAACCCTCTTAATAAGTCAATCCTTATAATTTAAAGCGTCAAGGCTCAAAGTTCAGATTGCTTAGTACTTTTGAATTAGTAAATACGAGCTGTCAACCTATTGTATTGGTTTTGACTCGCCTCACTTCAATGTGAGAGCAGAGGGGAAGTAACAGCTGGGATGATAAATCTGTGAGGAAGTAGTTTGATTTATTTTACCCAATCATCTGATAGTAAAATATTTGCACATTGCATTAATCCCTACAACCCTATAAAAGGGGCTGGTCTCCATGGTGTGAGTTGAACTAAATTTGTTGTAGGATGGGGAGGGACCTTAGAATGGCACTTTGATCCACCGCTCTGTTAGCGCAATCTGGCTGCCCAAACTATTAGTATTTTCCCGAGGTTTATTAATAAAAGTTTTACCCCAATTTGTGAGGTTCTATAAGAATCGACCAGGGTCTTTTGGCCAAATTCTTTATCATTAATCTCTGAGCACTTGTTTTGATACATCAGACTTGTAATCGACTGACATTACCCCCTTCAAGAGTGGTAAGAGGTAAATAAAGGCGTAAAAACTGGCCATGAAACCAGTTGAATGTTACTCCAGAAGCAAGGTATTTGATAGGATATTCATCCCTTCTCTTATATGTGATCATGAAATGCCCCTACCAAGTCAATTCAAGCTTCTCACTTCTAGGAGAAATGAGGTTGTGGTATTTAAAATACCAAGTCATAGATATTGAAGGAAGGGATAGGGGCTCAGATCTCATTAGATGCTTGGCTTTTTTGTGGAAGTTTTGTCCAGGTTAGTCATAGCCTCCGCTTGTAGTTAGATGGAGTATTGGGCCAACCTTTTTATTTTTTTTCTTTAGGTCAGTTCTATCTGTGGAAATATCTTTCTCTAGTAGCTCCAGTACCCCAGGTTTTCATCTATACAGCACACAGAAAGGGGACATCTTAAGAATGTGATGGTAGCTAATCTGGTATTCCATGAGGGCACAGGGTAAATAAAGATCTCAATGGAGAGGGTCAGAGATAGCCATTTTACGGAGTTTAGAGACCAGAGTTCCATTGACTCTTTCTACAACACCATTTGTAGAGGGGTCTTGGGGGGCCAAGAAGAGTTATTATGTTTCCAGGGAGGTAACAAGGAGCTTTACCACTCAGGAGGTTAAGTTTTTCACATTGTCACAACTGAAGAACTTGGGGGCAGCCATACCATGTGAATATATATTGATGTAAGAAGGTGGCAATTGTTTTTGCAGTCTGAGCGGGGAGATCAACAGATTCCACTATTTTTTAAAATGTCAATTTCTTCCAAGATATAACAATTTCTCCTGTTTGTCTGAGGGAGATGACCTACCACATCCAAGCTTATGCTGTGGAAGGGTTGTTGGGCTGTTGTGGGTTGATACTGATAACAGGTCTTTAAGCCAGATTGTTTTTACAGGTCAGGAAGGCATCCAGGACCTTAGTTATGGTCTTCATGATGCCCTCCCATATTACAAATCTTATATCAACTCATAAGTTTGCATACTACACCATGCCACATAATGATGTGAGACTCCATGATCACAGGTACTCGCTTGATGGCCGGAGATAGGGAAACCAGTTTACTCCAATTTTTTACATAACTTCCTGATCTCCACCTTTGTGCTGTGAGAGTGTTGTTCCAGCATCTTCTGTACTGGTTCATCTTAGTCAGCCCACGTGTCAGGAGTCATTAGGATATCATGCAACCTCTCAGCTTCACTATATTCAAAATGAAGGATAGAAAGCTGCGTTAACTCTTTAACGTTCATATGGTACATCCCAGCTCGATGCTCAATGGTCATATAATAGTGCTGGAGCTTAAGAGACCAGCATTCCAACCGCCTAGTGGGATCTTTCATATTCTGCAACCACTTTAAGGAAGCGTGGTCAGTAATCACTTTAATTAAAGTACCGTATAGGAAATAGCAATAGTATTTGACTGCAAGTAAGATGGCAAGGCACTCCCTAAAGTGACGCTGTAGTTGCTCTCAGCTTATGAGATCATCTTACAGAAGTATGATATGGGATGATTAACCCCATTTTCATCCAGCTAAGCCAAGGTTGCTCCAAAGGCGTAATCAGAGGCGTCTGTGAACAACATGAAGGACTTGCTGTAGTCAGGGTGTTAAAGTATCGCCCTTTTTTAAATAGATTCTTCAGGGTCTCAATCGTGGCATTTTGTTAAGCACCCCACTAAAAAGGGGTGTTCTTAGCTAAGAGACGTACAAGGGGCTCACTGAGCTGGGCGAATTTGGGAATGAATTGATGGAAAAACCCCATCTTGTCCAATAATGCCTGTATGTTGCAAAGAGTTTTGGTCAGGCATTTTAGATGTGGCTTCCACCTTGTCTTGAAGGGGCTGAAACCCATCTTGAGAGATAGAGTTCCCAAGGAAAACCAATTTATTTTGGAAGAAAGTACATTTTGAGGGCTTAAGCTTGATGTTAGATGCCCGCAAGCGTCAGAACACTTCCTTTAGATGTGTGAGGTGCTAATTGAAGGTCCTTTGGAAATAATGTGATGTCATCAAGATAGACAATCACACAGCTCAGCTTGAGATAATGAAGAACATGATCTATCGCCCACTGAAAAGGGACAGTCACATTGCATAACCCCTGGGGTAGCCACATGGGTTGAAATAGGCCCTTGCTTCAGATAAGGGCGTACTTCTCCTGATCCTGTGGAGAAAGGTCCATCTGCCAATACCCACTAGTCAAGTCCATAGCAGAAAAAACTTGAACCCAACGAGTTGAGCAAATGCTTCACCAAAACTAGTATAGGCTAGCTGTCCTTCAAAGTGAGGTTGTTCATATTATAATAGTCCATAACGACCCAATGACCTCCATTTTCTTCTTTATAATTTTAAACTAATTGCGGGGAAGGCCGACCATGGGATGGACACTTCCGAATATGACTCAGGACAGATAAACTTAGTACTGGGGAGGCACCCCCAGAGAAGCGATGCTATCTTTTGTTGCCAGCGGGAACGCCACTTATGGGGAGGGGGAGGGAACGTGTGAAGGGGCCGTAGACTATATTGAGCACGTGTGGAGGAAGGGGTCTGATTTGATGAACCAGACTGGGAACCAGGAGGAGACCAGCTGTCGGTGATGCGGTGGGAGGTATCCAAACATCCACGCTTGAAAGTGGTCCACCAAATGAGACCGGAATCTGTGGACAGTTTCTGGGAGAGTGGGGGTGGAGCCTGCAATGGCATCTAAGACAATCGTGTGGATGGTCCACATGGCGATTGCAACCACCAGAGCATGGAGGGAGGGTGGAAGGGAGGAGGCCATTGATAGAGCAAACATATCTCTTGACAGACTGAAGGGATGCATTTAATCCTGGCCCAGCAGACGTTGAACTTCGCGCCATATCACTTTAGAGGTGAGGCACTTCTCCAGGCGGTGGAACAGCGTTCCATACTGGCCGCACACGACACAGGATGAATGTAAAGCATTAGAGCGCTCAGCTGTACAATACACCCACCTCAGGCAGCGCCACACATGGGAGCGGACTTGAGGCTGCAACAGAGTGTGATGTACATATTTCCGGATTGTTTTTTGGGTCTCAATGGAATAAGGGATGTCCATCATGTCCAGGTAGTCCACCCTGGATAGGACTTGGGGTCGAATGGGGATCACGCCATCATGGATGGGTAGCCCTTGTACCACTTGTGTGAACTGAGGAGAGGGGTGGCCTCTTTGGGTTGTATGTCCGCTAATAAGAATTCTCCATTCTGCGCTTCGCATGGAGAGTAGGATTCGTTTGTAGTGGGCTTTGGTCCCGTGAGGACCTGTGGCTGATGTGTGTGATGCGAGGTATTTCATCAGGGAGTGGGGGTTTGATGGATTGTTGAGGCCCAAGGCTTGGGAGAAGTTGGAGCGGGCCGCGCGGGACCAGTGTTGGGATGGGAGTGTAGGAGCAGTGACGGCCGCAATCCAGGTGCCTAGGATCTTGGCGGCATGGGCTTTAAAGTCAAGTAGGCCCATGCCACCATGATGATGAGGGCCAAACATGACCTCTAGCCGCACTGGTGTGGAGGGCGGCCTGACCAAAGCCATCCTTGCAGCAAGGCATACAAGGATTTGAAGAAGCTTGGGGAGAAGGGGATGGCGTGGGCTCTGAACCAGACTTTGGATAGGAGCATAGAGTTGGCTAAAACAACCCTGCCAGTAAGGGAAGTAGGGTGGGCTCTGAAAGAGGTGATTCGCTTCGTCACGTTGTCCAGAATATGGCACTCCATTACTGCTTACGCGTATCTGCCTGCCTCCATCCACACGCCCAGATGGCGCACCAGTTCATATGGTAGGGCGGGGCACGAAGGGGAGCACCAATGGAGCGGTGTGTGTTGAGTTAGTAAGGCGTGGACGTGGGCGAGCAGATGGGCCGGGTTGGGAACTAATTGCTGGGGCCCAGCAGTTCTGAAACCGACCAAGGAGGATGATTTTGGTTTTGGAGGCGTTTGGTGCCGTGTTGCTTACCTGGGAGTATTCCTGGATGAGAGCTTCAAGCGCGTGCATCTTGATTATTAGATACCCCAACCACACAATCATCTGCAAACGCCAATATCTTGACTGGGGCTTGGCCTGGCACATGGACCCCAGTGAGTTGGGCATTCACATTTCGCAGTAGTGGGTCAAGGCTGAAGTTGTATAAGAGTGGGCTGAGGGGGTCCCCTTGTCGCAAGCTCCTTTGAGGGTGGACTACTTCTGTTAGGAAGCCAGGGCCACGCACTGCCATTGTTGCAGATTCCATGAGCAGCATAACCCAGTTGATGAAGCGAGGGGGTAGGCGGAATTGATGGAGGCAGGCCCTTAGGGTATTCCCAGTTTACTCTGTCATAGGCCTTTTGTTGGTCCAAGAATACAAGTGCCCCAGAGGCTGTGGACTGATATACATTAGCCACAGAGTGCACGTTATCCCAAATCGACCTTCTGGGGATGAAACCAAATTGTTCTGGGGAGATTGTGGCAGATGCTACAGTCCCTAATTGGTTAGCCATAATTTTTGTTAAAATTTTGGTGTCTGTGTTTGTTAGAGAAATGGGGCGCCAGTTGGCTAAGTCAAGCTTATCCCCTTACTTGAAGAGTGTGACAGTAAAGGCCTCATGTCCTCCTGGTAGGAGGTGAGTTTCCAACAGGCTTTGGTTGAGTGAGGCTAGCAGCAATGGGAATATATATTTGAAATATTTTTTGTAGAACTCATATGGAATGCCATCTGGGCCTGGGCATTTTTGGTTTAGCGCACTGGCAAATGGCTGTCCATAATTCATTTGGAGTAATTAAATTCATTATTTCCAGGTATCAGAAAACAGTGCAGATATGAGCTCAGTCGAGAAATTCTGCCACTTCAGCTGGCTGAATTGGTTCAGCTCGGTACAACTTGGAGTAATATTTTTACATTTTGATTGCCACTTTGGCCGGTGTATCCGCAATAGAGTTATCCAATCTTTGCACCTGTGTGCAGGCCACACTCTGGCATGGTGCAAATTTTTTTAAAGAATTATGCGGTGCACTTGTCACCTTTTGTGATGCATGTGGCCCTGTATTGAACACAAACCCAATCTTTGTGTTGCCTTTTTTTGTGTGTTGAGGTGGGTGGCTGCCTCCGCCCACTTCTGGCCCCATGCAGAGCTGTATCCCGTAGCTGGAATGTTGGACTCCAAGTGTAAATTCTGCCAGAACACACGAGATAACCGCAAATGTGGCTCATGAGCGTCTGGAGGAGAGATGGCTAGAGTGGTGGATGGTGTCCTCTTTGAAAGTTGCCCATGTGGAAATGGGGTCCGCGCAAAACGGTGCAACAAACTTTTCTGCCAAAGTTGCCTCTTCCACCCACATGGAAAATCCTGGCGATGTGAGCTCAGGGGGAGCGGATATTGCACCAATGTGGGGCCTTTGCAACTGTGACAGGTAGGTGTTAGGTTATCATGACCAGTTGGTGGTCGAAGAATTCCATTTTCGTTTTTTTGAAGTGGGAGATGTGGGGTTGGAATTTCGCCGGCATTAGAATAAGGTCAATGCGGGTCATGGACCTTAATTGGCCGTTGTGGATGTGGGGACGCATCATGTTTTTGAGCAGCAGGGCATGTCGCAGCAGCACATCCATTAACCCAAGGGTGGCCTTTAGAACGCGTAGTTCTACGTGACCCTGTGGGGCGTGGGGTGAGGGAGGCCACCGGTCCATTGGTGAGGTTAGCTAACAGTTCATGTCGCCGACTAGGAAAGAATTAGGTGGTAGCAGGAGGATTTGACCAACGAGAAAATTTCCTGACGCTCATGTGCACCTTTTGGGGCATAGATGTTGACGATCACATGCGCTACATTGGCCCATGAGAAGGTGATGATGAGCACTTGGCCATTTAGGAATGCTTCTGAGGATACAAATTTGAAAAAATTATTTTTCCAAATTAGCACCCCACAGTGCTTTGACCAAAAGGATAGGGATGGGAGGAGCATTGTTTTCCAAGTTTCCTCAGAACCTCGTGGACAGTGAGACTCCTGGATGGCCAGGATATCCACGGGTAAATTGTGTTGTAAAAAACTCAGTTTCCTAGCCTGGGATGGGGAGGACTTGAGTCCGGCAATATTTAACATCCCTAAAGTGAAGGTTTCCCCCATTGCACCTTAGGTGCGAGGGGTGGGCCCCTGGACCCACCAGCCTCTTCTAGGTCCCCACAGGCTTTTACAGCAGCGTGGGTGTTAGCAGCAACACTATTGGAGTTTTTGTTGCTTTTGTGGAAAGAGTCACGTTGGCTTTGGCCTTCGCTTTTTGTTTTCCTGACATCAGACGAATTTTTTGCGGTGCAGATGAGTTTGGTGCACCGTTGAGCAGTTCAAAAAAAAGTTTCAGTTGGGATAGGTCCCAAGTCAGTTTTGACAGGAGCTTGGGTGCACCAATTGGGTGAGATTGAGTCTCCCATCAGATCCTCAGATTGAGTGGCCCACTCAGCATGGGCTTCCCAATCTGATTGGTTGATGGATTCCCAAGTTGCTTCTGCCACAAAGGTTTCCATGTCCTCCTGGCGTTGTGAGTGTGGGATAGCGGTGGTGGCCTTGGCCATTTCCTTGGCCGCAGCCCTATGGGCCTGCTTGGCCTTCTTCCGTCCTTGCAGGGAGATAGGCTTTACCAATAGGTAGCAGCCTTGTGCTCCCCACGGGAAAGCCTCCTTGGTGCTTGCGGTTGGTTCATAGTGCGCCTCTCCATTGGCCATGGCCACCGAGGGGTGCTCTTGGAATGTGACGCCCTCCTTGATGGGGCATGCATGCGCCTTATGGCCAAATGCATCACAGTGGGTGCAAATGGGGGGCGCGCTGTCCACGGTCACCCAGAATGGGTGGGTGGTATGCCCTGCGATGTCAATAAAGGTGGAGTGCAGAATCTGGGTT
This sequence comes from Massospora cicadina, assembly GCA_022478985.1. Lineage (NCBI taxonomy): Eukaryota > Fungi > Entomophthoromycota > Entomophthoromycetes > Entomophthorales > Entomophthoraceae > Massospora > Massospora cicadina. Next base: position 117,472 of record JAKSZP010009274.1, read on the forward strand.
TGGTCCTTTGCGATCTCCTCAGTTGGGGTCAGAATTGCGATGGCTTTGCTGGTGCACAGGTGTGGCATCAGCGTGAAACGTTGCATTTTGAAAGATTGTATTTCGCTGTATTTGGTGAGACCATCTTTCAGGTGTTGTTCCAAAGTGTCACGTTTTACCGTAGTAGGCAAAAAGTCAAATGTGAGGAAAATTTGGTTTGATTTTGTCCATCTGGTGCATTTGGTTTTGACAACCCATTGCCCTTCAGGGAGGTCGACCACTATGCACACCGCTGAATCCTCATCTGCTGCTTTTTTGCTTTCAAAACCTAGGTCCAGCCAACTGCGTGACATGGAGTGAGGTGCAACGTACACCGCGGTCAGGAAAATTTTGTGTACATCTTCACAAAATTTTTCCCATAAGGCCGTTTTTGGATGTCCAGATACACGCGGACTCCGAATTCCACCAACAAAAGTGGTTGGGAGTGTGGCATGTTGATGTACTGGTTGCATCATGCTTGCCATGCGAGTATCTCCGGGGAAATTGTGACCACCAGTTTTTTAAGATTTTTGTCTATTCCACCATATTCTCTGGGGCGTTTTTGAACGTTGGAGCCGCGGGCCTTCCACCTGCTCCTCTTACCTTGCTTGCCCAACTGCTCCCTGATATGGGCGCAAACTAATCTCCTCTGTGAGATTATCAAACTAGATTCAGTCTTGAATTGAATAGGTTGCAAAAGTGTTTGCAACAAGAAAGAAAAGTAGATTTCCATTTTTTTCTTTATAAATAGAAGTAAATGACAAAGTGCTTTTTAATGGCACCAGAAAACCAGCATCCCAACAGCTGTTTGTGCTCCGTCCACATCTGTAGCTCCTCAACTTTTGATTTATGGTAGGTTTTGGAGTGGATGGGACGAGAATCCTCCTCATTATTGGTATGCGTCCAACCTTTCATATGTTCATAGTCATTATCAGATTTGGAGAAGATATCGCTATAGGACTCCAATAAACTATGAAATTTATCAAGATCCTCTGTTATTCTTTTGATATTGAACAGAAGGAAAAGTAAATATTGACTGGCTGTTGGGTAAGCCTATATATGCCATAGACCCAATACAGTGGACTTGTTTGATGTACTCAATGGGTATCAGAATGTCTCTTCTGATCACCTGGTGCTTTTTTATGACCATATCCTTTGGGGTAAGAATCCCCAGCAGGAGATTAAAGTGTCGCTGATAGACTGGGTCCAATATGCCAGCAATACTTGGGTTCTAAAGTACTAACACCCTCAACGCTGGTTAAATGGAATAAGCAGATTTAACGGGATTTGTAAAGTAATCTTCTTGTCAACTACCCTTTGTTCACCCGCCTTCATTACTACTTCTTTGAGAAATAAAAAGGGATACACTAAAGGGCTTCCTCTGATTCAGGAAGCTTTTTTGTATTCTGTCCCACCGTGGTGTAATGTAGGGATAAGGAGGAAGAGGAAAACTTAATTATGCAAGCATACTCATTTTTATTAAGCTCATCAATGATCAGAATCAGAGGAACTCCATAGTTAAGCAAGGAGAGATAGCCCTGATTCAAGTTGATAACCCCTTCAAATTTGAGTATGAACTGGGTACCAATGAATAGATCATAGGTATTGGTATCTAGGGCCACCGTTGTAGCTGAAAAGAGGAGCCTCCAAAACGAATGAGCAGAGAAAAGTAGGCTCTAATGGCGTGAGTGTTGTTTGGCCCTGAAGTTACAAACTCTAGTGTATAGTCGAGGTCTGGGCCAGATTTAATTTTCTTAATAAGCTTGGATGACACAACGTGCGCTGGGGACCTAGTGTCAAGGATAGCTTTAACCTGCACACCATTAATGATGACCTCCACTTTAGTTAAAGTATCACCCAAGGAGGGGGAAAGAGCGAGAAACTCTTTTAGATGAAGAGTGGAGGCAAGTTGTTTGTCCGTTTCAGGTTATTTCTCATGGATAGTCTGCAGAGTATGAATGCACGGGGTGGATCAGAGAAATGTGGCAATGAGCTGGTCAGTGTCACTGGCAGTGTCAATAATCGCAAGACCCTCATCACTTTCCAGAGGTAAGTTTGACGTGGGATCTTAGCCCAATCCACTCTCTCCAGATTCAATTGATCCGGTACCTCCTTTCACTTTGGGTCTCCTAGAACATAATGAACAACGACTTCATCACCCCCTCATAATCGTCATCAGAGGGTTATCAATGCAGGTTAGGGAGCCCATAGGGGTGAGGTAGGTTCAGAGCTTCCCTTCAGGCATGATAGGTCCTGAGGTTGCTCCTCTACCTTATTAACTTTTTTGGAATGCGTTGAAATTGTAACAGCTTTATTTTCGACCTTCAAAGTATGAGGCTTATGTCGCCTCATGGAGATAGGTTTCAGACTAGAGTTAAATGGATGAGAGGTTGAGGGGAATAGCGCTGTGGATGTGGATGCTTTAACTTCAACAGCTTTACAAAAAAATTATATGCATTGCCAAGAAGGGGTGATATGAAAAGCCAGCCAAGATTGCTTCAATAGCATCGTCTAGGGGTAGCATTTTTGCAAGCAGTAAAGGTTGGGCTTTAACGTAAAAGCGTTTAACAAAGGAGGCGATTGATTCTACTGGTTGCAGGCTAAGGCACATAAAGCCTGTTTTTGCCTGTTTAAACTTTGTAGGGAGCCAAACTCCTCTGTGAGTGCTTGCTTCACCTCCTCCCAGGTGCTGAGGGTGGTCATGTGTGAAACCATTATTTCTTGAGCTCCACGAGTCAAGCAGGGAAGAAGGTACTTAATTTTAAGATGTTCTGATTACCCTTCCATACAAAATCATACATAAAGAGGAAAGAAGCAACGCTTCCCTTACCTGGGGTAGATTTGTCGCTAAAAGTGGGCTTATGGATACCAGGGGAGGCCCTGTAAGGGCCTTGCAATGAGTGCTGCTTGAGCCTTTTGAGGCGAGACAAATCACTAGCTAGATGGAGTTCAATAGTGGCTAACCAGGGGTTTATTTTCTGGGAAGGTCGTATGGTTACTGACCCCACCAACATCCATTGTTTTTATTGTTTTTGTGGTATACATGCTTCTCTGTAGTGAGCACCACTTGTCAAAATCCTGGCTTAGGTCAATGCTCGCTGGTGCTAATGGCACAAAATCAACAATCTTTTTAAAAGCATGAGTATTGAAACTCTTAACTGTTTTTAAATAAAATAAGGGTTTTTATATACCACTTATATAAAACTAGAAAAGTGAAACTATGAAAAATAAGAGGATTTTAGTTATTATACTAGTGTCATGGAAGGGTAAAAATAGAACCCTCTTAATAGGTAAATAATTAATTTTTAAAGTTTAAAGGCTTGAAGTTAGATTGCTTGGTAAGATCTAAATTATGATTTATGAGCTGTTGACCTATCAGATTGGTTGGGACTCACCTCGCTTCAATGTGAGGGCAGAGGGGGAAGTGACAACTGGGATGATAAGCCCATGAGAAAGGGATTTGGTATAACTTGCCCAGTCATTTGATGGTAAAATATTTGCACAATTCAGGGATCCCTCCAATCCTATAAAAGAGGACAGTCTCCGCAGTGTGAGTTGAACTAAATTCGTTGTAAGATGGGGAGAGACCTTGAAATGGCTCCCTTAATTCTTGTAGCACTGTTGGCACAATCCAACTGCCCAAACTAGTAGTATTTGCCTGAGGATTATTAATAAAAGTGTTACCCCAACCAGTTGGGTTCCACAGAGAGTTGACCAGGGTCTTTTGGCTAAATTCTTCATCATTTATCTCTGAATCACAATTTTTTAAATTAGACTTCTAATTTCCCGACATTAATGTCTAAAAAATAGTGATTGTGTTTTATATACTTTAGGCATGTTTAAACTCATAGATATGTTGTATCATGGCATAGCTATCCATCATGATCTATATACCATCACTATTTAAGTTTTGTATTGCTATTAAGATATTTTTTAGTACTAGATGGTCCCAACCCAAGGGGGGATTCATCGATGTGTTATTAAGATATTTGATATCCATAAATATAAAAAAACTAACAAGCAATTTAGACTAAGTTTAGTTATTTTTTATTAATTTTTATTCTGTAACCTACCAAATGATAACTAAACTACTTATTTATAATAGCATAATTTTATTAACTACATATTTTAAAGTTTCAATCTATATATCATTACGTGAAGAAAAAACTTTGTAACATGTTTAAGCATATTTATGCGCATGGAGGAGTGTAATTTGACATAGCTAAAGTTTTTATGGAGAAGGAGTGCAGAAGGCTAAAATTTATATATTGTGTATTACAAATACATTAAATAAGATAAAATAAAGAATCCATTGTTTACGTTCATACCGCCTTTGTCAAACACATATTCTGTGGCTAAACAGTCGCACAGAGTAGGAATTGTCACCAAAAATTTTTAACTGTTGCCAACAAATAGTTATTGACAGATTGACTGAATGAGTTGTAAATTTTGTTTGATTTCCTTTTAGCACTAGTGGTGCCCAAACTTTGAATTTTGTGTGATTTCAAATGTTCCTTTACAATAGTCTGAGGAGTGTATGGCAAGGCAAAAAATTAGTTTTTTTATTTTGTTTATTAGATATCTGTGTTTTTATATATTATTTAAATTTATTTAAGGTATGCCAACCAGGGGATTGACATAACCAAAGCTTGGAGAGCATAAAAGAATGAATGTTCAGACCTACCCAAACTGAATGAGTTGACCACCCAAAATTAGCGATCAAAACACAAACAAGATCACAACCAACCAGGTGTGACAGTGATGAGCTGCTCATACCACCATGGTGGAAGGGGAAGTGGGATTAGGGCTCATCCTCGGCATCAGAGTCCTCCTCATAGGAAATAGTGCTGGTCAAGGCGGAGAGCAATGGTGTGGGGTGATTAGGGACATGTGGGTGGAGATTGCTGATGATTGTATGTTCATGGAAATTAACTACAGAAAAAATTGCTCCTAGCTACTGGTAAAAGCAGTTTTTCACATGAAGGCAGATGGAAGGAAGCTGGGGTAACAAAGCTGCAGTGGCATGGGGACTTTTGGCTTGGATTGCGAAGCAACAACCACTTTCCATATGGCAGCAGGTGTTTTTGTGGAGATTAAGGATGTCACGTTTGCCCTGTGGGAACAGGGTTAGGTAATAATGGGAGGAGGGAGACCCTTGGCTAGTATCACCACTGATTCATCAGATACCTCACGGATGTCACAAATATCTGGGTGATCAGATGCTACTACAGCGAGCTGGTGGGAAGAGTGGAACACAAGGGCATCCAGCTGGGGGCCATAAAATCGCCAAGGGTACTGAACGGGGTGCTGTACCAGAATAAATTCTCTGATTTGGACTTCTGAGTCTTCAATAACACTTCCACTTCATTGGTTTCGTCCAATGAGGTCTATGGGCTCAAGTCATGGTAGAAATTGGAGTTGTTGAGTTGATAGGCTGTGGCCGTCAATTGAAGAATAATGTAGGAAAGAACTGTAGTTTAAGCTGTTTCCTGATTGGTTGAAGTGTATTTGACACTGGAGTGAAGTAGGGCCTTATTTGCAGCTTCAGGCGCTGCAGTAGCAGGCTTTGAGGGAGAGGGAAAAGATTGTACCCCATACTGGAAAGGCAGTGGGTGTGGCATAATGGGGCCAGATGGAGGCAACGCAGGTCCAGTGTAAGCAGAAAAAGAGGGTCGTTTATGCTTTGAGTGATCCAGCTCAAAGAAGGAAGGAAAGATGGTCTTCCCACCCTTGACACAGGCCCAGAATGGGTGGTTGGGGGCATAAGGAATGACAGCGCAGCGGGGGTAATCAAGATTGCAACCTTAGTGGACTCCAGGCTGATTGTGGCAAATGCCCAAGGCCCAGTAAGGTGGGCGGCCCAATTGGGGACCACAAACTGAGGAATTGGGTTGGAGCCATATGCAGTAAAACTTCCATCAACTCCTGATGGAGCACCACAGGGGAAGTTGAGTGGGCAACCCCATGGGCTGAACCACCATAGTGGTGTCTGTGGAGAGCCAGGTGCGCGTTGTGGGAATAGGGGTGCCCTGGAAAACAAGGATACAGTGGCTGCAGTGGCGGCGTCAGATTTGCAGGTGAAGCTGAGATCAAAATACCCCTTATAGGGGCAGAAATCAATAAAACTGGCTGGCAACATCACTGCCTGGGCCATTTCAATAATGGCTTTTTCTGTGTATGGGAACAGCTTCACATATTTGACCCAAAGGCTGAAACACAGCTTGGAGTGGAGGAGAATGAGTGGGCTGCAAAGGCACAGCCTGGGCACGTGAAAGGTAGATGTCAAGATCATTGGGCATAATGAACCGACTTAAGGATTTGGTAGTACTGGACAAACCAGTCCAAGCGCGTTTTTCTGCCAGATGGAAAATTCTGGATGGTGTTTCTCTACTTCCCCACACTGGAGACCCCAGAGGATAATACAAGGTCATTGGAAAGCAAATGAGGGAGGGAGGCTTAGATATAGATACTTTTTTACTTTTTGTTGAAATTGCTCAGAAAGTTACTCTGAGTAGAAATAAAAACAGTTTTAATATATTATATGTGCCATTGAAAGTTAAATAAAGCTTGCTTGCTATACACTCATTACTAAAAGAAGAATTTGTAGCATCAATTTGAATTGACTAGCTTGCACCTAATTATTATTGGTGGCTTCAAATAAATTAGTACATCTTATTATTTTCAAAAATTAGATTCTGCTTAACCTTAGTTTCAATAATTTCATCACATGTTTTTTACATTCAGATTTTTTCATCTACTTCCATTATGCCTAAACATAGATCATTTACAGGTCAGAGTGAGAGACAAAGAAGAAGAAATATATATTCACATGAAAGTCAATTTATAATAGACCAAATGCAAATTTAAATAGTGTAAATAAAATATAAATTGATGAAGTTATTTGAATTTTATTTGAGGTAAGCTGACCTGGGGACAGACATACTGAAAGCTTAAAAAGAAAACAAAAACTTAAACAAAACAAAATTCCTAGAGAGTGTAACGAAATAAAACTGAATAGAAACATACCAACCAGGTGGGGAAGCGGCTAACCATTAACAAACCATGGAAGAGGGGGAGGGTGGGTCAGGGTGTGGGTCATTACCAAAACCTAGGCGTTTTATGACTCTGAATACTGCAGAAAGCAAAGGTGTGGGGACATCCACATGATGAGGTTCAATATGGGCAAAAACAAGGTCATTTGACTCAAGTTGGGCTGTGCAGAGGGCCTCAAAATAATTAGTGAGGTGGTGCTTAGCAGTCATACGGTCTTCAGGTAGAGAGGTCTGTATTTCAGCTTGTTCAGGGGCTATCCAATCATTTTGTAGAATCAAGTAGGAACATTCATAAATAGCATTTACAGCATTTTGGGCTACTTTGTGCAACCCTGTGATTTCAGTCTTGGCAACATATGGGAATTTTGGGAAGATGACCTTGGGTAAACCTGAGGCCAACATGTTGACAGTTTGAAGATTAGTATCCCATAGCTTAATATTTTCAGGGAGGATGCTGTAGCCACGGCCAGCTGATAGTCATTATGGAATGTTACATCATTTGTTTTAGGAATATAACGCCAGGAGTTAAATTGTGTTTTAAAGTCAGAATTCAAAAATTTGTTAGAATCAATATCATTGGGGGAGGGCGGAATGATTTCACCCAAGTTATCAATTCCATTCAATAGCTCCCAAGGATTTAGGTTGAATGGAATGCAGAAATGGAATATAAATTGGCATGGGGGGAAATCATATTACAATTAGATGGGTACAGTAGTCCAAGCCTGACCCACATTGGTTGGTGCATGTTTAGGTGGGTGAGGGATGTTGGAGTTATGGGTGGGTACAGGAGCTTTGTACTGGATCATCAATTGCGTGAGCTGGGGTGGAAGGGACAGCAAGATACTCCATTCAAAAGCAACCACCATGGCCACAAAGAGGGCGTGAAGGTGGTGTCAGTGGTATGGGAAAGGTTTTTCTGCTATAGTCAAGGGCAAAACAGATAGGAAAATTTGTTGCCTATTGCAAAATCTATCCCAGATGCAATGATCAGGTTCTAAAGCCAGATGAGCATGCAGAGAAATCTGCTGGGTATTGGGATTAGTGGGGATTTGTAGTAGCAGTGGTGCGAGGGGCAGCAAAACGCTCTGCACTGATAGGTACAGTGAATTGGATAATAGGGGTGATGCCATAGGCTGAAAGCCCTGCCATCAATGCATCATGTAAAGCCTAGGCCTGGAGATGCAAAGTGAGGTTCACAAAAGATACCACCAATGTAGAATCTGTAGGGAGGTTAGATTGAGTGGTGGGAACAGGAGTGTTTTTATATATTAAAGGGGTCATTACTGCTGCAGCTGCATCTCCTCAGAGGAAAACCTAATATCAAATTTGCCCTTAAAAAGGTGAAAGTTAATATATACAGCTGGTGAAAAGGTAGCTGAAGCAAGCTAAATAATTGCCTTATTAGCATATGGGAACAAGACTCCATACTTGACAAGAAGGCAGAAGCAAAGGTTTGAGCGTAGGAGGGTATTTGGGTTTGTATGAGGTGAGTGGACCTGCGCAAGGTGCAATATGAGGTCTCTAGGAGGAATAAACTGACCCAAAGAATTGTGTGGATTGGCTTAGCCAGGTCACAAGTATTTTCCTCCCAGGCAAAAAACACTTGAAGGAGTTTCACCGCTACCCTACTTGGGAGCAGCAGGTGGTGGGGCTGCGGACATCTGTAGAGTGGTGTCGTGGTAAATTGGAGTGGTAAAGTTAGTTTTACTTTTTAAAATAAAATAAAATGCTCAAAAGTAAGTTTGAGTGGAAAGAGATCCTCAAAATGACAAAACTGCATTAAGAAAACATATAAATGCGCACTGAATATTAGTTCAAAAAATTTTAATACTTTTTTATTATGAATTAATGCATTTAGAATGCAGGTTTTGCAATGCAAAACATTTTTGATCCGAATTAACTTTAAGTAAAAGGACTTCATTCACTTCATGTTGTCATAAGAGTAAAGAAAAATTACCAGCCTTAAGTAAAAAATTAATACTTTGCATCATTATTTTATGATAGACTAACTTCAAATGAACCTTCAATAAAAAGAAACTCAATTTTTTGAAAACATTCATATTACAATTCACCCTTTTCTATGTTTAGCTCAGAAGTCAATATTTCAGATACAGTTATGTGTGGAGTGCATCATTTTAAATTACATGATGTTTTTTATCACAGATCAGGTCCAACGACTGCTGGATATGGTGCTCACCATCTTATACGCAACTATTTTTATGATATTGACACTGCTGTCAAATATAGATTATGTTAATATAATCAGACATGCAACAACAATATAGTGTATGAATTTTCTTAAATTGGAATGCATTATACATTTCATTTGGTCATTCATTACAATGAAAGATCATTATCAGAGAGTTAAAAAATCAAAATAAAAGAACTTGTATGCTCTTTTAAGTAAATTGTAATTTAGATCTACGCCATTATAATGATGTAGTTCATACTGATGTAACAGTAATATTTAATACAGTTGATGGTGAGCCAATCTTTGAATAAAATATGATTCTATTTTCAAAAGTTAATGGTACCATTAAAAAAATATGTCTGTTTTGGATTCTTCATTGGACCTTTTAGCATATCCATTACTCTTCCAAAAGGTGATACTAGGTGCATATCAATATTTCTCATCTTTTACCATCTACATCTAAATTAAGAGCACCCCAAAAAAATTAATTATGCTTCAGTATGTAGCATATTGACTTAGAATTAGAGAATATTTTAGTATGTTGCACCATTCACAAAAATTATTTCTGCAGTGGATAGTTGATATGTATGTGAGAATAGAGGGCACAAGATTAAATCTCAATTTAAGAAATCAAACAAGTATTAGGTCTGAAGTTTACAACAATTAAACAGATAATTTAGAATTAAACCCTCAATAATAATAATGTTGGACGTGAAGTAAAAAACCATCTTCATTCTTTGTATCTCCAATAAATATGTATCAGAATTATTTAGATGCAATGACAATAGTGCAACAGTTTGGAAAGCCTTCTTTGTTTAGTAATATGACCTGCAATCCAAGTTGGTTTGAAATAGTTAACAATATTAGTGTAGGTGAGTCAGCTAATTTTCAACCTGATATTGTTGTGCGTGTAATCAAGTCCAAACTGAAAGCTTTATGATGGCCTTATACTAAAAAAATCTTTGGTAAAGTTAAAGCACTCATTTATACAATTTTATTCAAAAGAGAAGATTGCCTCATGCTCACATTTTACTCTCTTTAAATGAGCAAGATAAAATTGGTAATGCTACTGATATTTATAAAGTTGTATCTGTGAAAATTTCTAAAATTGAAACACATACTACACTACAAGAAATTTATTTTATTTAGATGGGCTGACCATGGGACAAATATACTGCACTAATAGGAGGGGTAGGGAATATGGAGCAAAAATATAAGAATGAAGGACATAAACCTAAGTAGTCAGGGTAAAATCTTTCTGCACATGTTCTGATAGGTCAAAATTACATGATTTAACTTCACTAATTTTCTTGGTTGTACTGAGGCATGGTGCGCAAATCCACATGTTTTATATCCTCTTGGAACAGAAGTACAATTTCTGCCAAGATGTGATTCAAACCTACATTGTGAGGGGTGATAGCGGGATGCCCATCCTAATATGCCAGCACCCCCTACATTTCATAAATATATTGTAAAACACATGATGCATGGTCCATACGGTGTAATTAATCCAAATTCAGTATATGTGGGTGATGAAAATGCACAAAAAATACTAAAATGCTTTAATAAATTTACATGTGATTCATTAAATGAATATCCATTATACAGATGTCGTGATAATGGTATTAATGCTGAAGTTTGCAGATGTTACCTTGACAATCATCATGTTATACCATACAATTTGTATTTACTTGCCAAATTTAATTGTTATATAGGTGTTGAAGTATGCACTACAGTTAAAAGTGATAAATATATAAATATGTGTATAAAGACTATGGCAGTGCATCTGTTGAATTAGGTTTAAAGAGAAATGAACCAGGTCAAGAAATACAAATTGATGAACTTAATTTTTTTAAATGGCCAAAATGTCAGATTTAATGAAGCAGTATGGCGCATCTATGAATTACCAATGCGTTTTCAATCAGATATCATTGTTAGACTTGAAATTCATTTACCACATAGACAGAATGTTTACTATTGAGAAGGGCAAGAACGTCAAGCAATTGAAAATGCAAGACAAACAAAATTATTAGCATTTTTAAATTAATCAATAAGATCCATAAGCGCATGAATAGAAAGTGTATTGAAATTCCTTTGCATTATGCATGGGAAGATTTCTAAAAAATGGAATAAGAGAAGGCATGGAGGTGATAGAATTATTATATGCATATATGTAATATCACCAAAAGACAATAAACTTTTCATCCACAATTGCTTTTATTACATGTCTGTGGGCTAAAATCATTTGAGGATGTTAAAACATACAATGAAATTATACACACTTATTTTGTTAAAAGCGTGCCATGCTTTCAGAATTGCTTCAAATGATAATGAATAATGCTAATATCCAAATGAAGAAAAAAATAACATTCGCCAAAACAAATGCAAAAATTATTTAGTTACATTTGTGCATTGAATGTGCCAGCTAAGGCAAATCCGTTATGGAATGATTTCAAAGTATATCTTAATGAAGATGTTTTGAGAGATTACAACAATGAATTATTTTTTAATACAGCTTTATTTTAAATTGAAGAGATTTTGAAGGTTCATAATTTGTTATGTTAAGAACTTGGTTTACCAGTTCTCACGTATTTGCAGAGAACAGACAAAGCAAATGCTATAGATCCAATAGAACAAGAATTTCTGTTTTGTGAGCATTATAAAGCTGCAAATATTTTAAATTTTATTCAAGGTGGGCTGACCAGGGGATGATACTGCACTGATGAAGGATGAAGGATATTTGAGTTAATGGGAAAGGAGGATAAACCCTAGAAAACCTCCAGTGCAGCGTATGATAGGCCAGGAACTCCATGGACTGCCTTGCTATTCACTATCTCAGTTTGGGGTATTGGTGCATAACACTAGCACAATCATAGTTATCCCCTACCCAAAGTTCCTGTACCAGAATTGAACTTGGGGAGGCAGTAGTAGAGGGTCCATATTATACCACTGGGGTATCCTCCCCTTATGAAACTGCAAACATTAAACATTATAGTATTTTTATTGATCATGTGATTTGTGAAGTTTTGCATCATGATACTGGATCTAAACTTTTCTAACAGCTTACAAAGGTTGTGAAAACAGTCACACAAACAGCAATCATTCACAAATTAAATTTGCTTAAGCTTGGTTGCTTTGCAAACCCCACGCCTTTGTTCTCTGCCTTGGCCCACACTTTGTACTATGCGGATAAAGCAGATGAGCCCCCTGATCCCCTTCCCCTGTTGTCATGGTGTTATAAGTGGCTCACTGCTGTGCCACTTGGTAGGTCTTTTTCTCGTTTTTTGTGTGTCTCACCGCTCATTTAGGATAATTGGTCATGTTTTCAGTTTGGTTAGTTTTGGTGTTTCTGTTTCAGTATTGTCCATCCCCTGGTCAGCATACCTCAAATAAATTTTAAATTGCTGCATTGCAACAGCATTCAGTGGCATAGCTTTAACTCTATTACTTGGAGGTAGAACTTAACACAATGTGTTTAAATTGCCTATACCCATTTTGGAAAACCTGTATCAATTATTACCACAGATAGTAGTTATGGACATTACATAAATTCATCATCATTGATAGTTATTGATGGAATCTCTATGTGCCCACTGCAAGTGTTGAAAATAATAAAGAGATTATTGCAGGATCTATATGATAAAAAATAGATATAGTTTATTTGGAGGGAAAACAATACATCTGTGCGGTAATTTTTGGCAAATCTTATTATTTGTCCCACATGGATCATGTGCAACTTTAATTGAAAATTGTGTCATGAATTGACATAAGATTGTTTATTTTCATAGAGTAATTTTACTAAAAATTTGAGAGCCTTACCAAATGAAATAGAATTGTGTTATATTCTAGAAAAAAATGGTAATGATGAAGCCCAACATTTTCAAAGTTTGGTGAAAATATTATTGAAATACCTCAGCAATTAATAGATGTAAATAGTATTATCAATGACTTGTATAGAATACGTTAAAAAACATACTCTCAGATAACATATTAAAGTCAATTAATTTAGCACCTAAAGATTTATTGTACTTTTATTAATATTGATATAATTAATCAAATACCAGGTGAACAGAAAATATACTATAGTTATAATAAAATAAAATGCGATGACAATGAAATCAATAACTATCCGGTTTAATTTTTGAATTCTTTGACTATTAGTAGTTTGCCGCCGCATAAAATATTTTGTAAAGTTTATTTTCATCGTTTTACTTATCAGAAACTTAAAAACAAAGGAAGCATTAGTCAATTGAACAAGAATACACATCACGTATATGCATCATAATGTTATCAATTATAGAGTTTAACTGAAACTTCACTCAACAAGAGAATTTTGATGCCATGTATAAATTTAACATAATCCGGTACTGTTTTACCATTTAACTATCAAAGAACTCATTTTCTAATTATAGATGTATTTGCAATAACAATAAATAAGTCTCAAGGACAAATTTCAAAAAATTGGAATTTTATTGAGGCTGCCAGTTTTTATATATGGTCAATTGTACATTACAGCAAATATAGTACAATCATTTGATGGCTTGAGATTATATAACTCTGAATATTATGGCTAAGGGCATTTAGCAAAAAATATAAGAGTATTTACAAATGACATCATTTAAACAAAAGTTCTTTTTATTAAATTCACTTTTAAAATACTTTAAGTTTGTTGGACAGCATTTATTTTTTAACTCCCTGGTTTTTAAATACTAAAAAATATATATGAAAAAATATGAGGCACATATTTTTTATTTTACTTTTCTTATATTTTTTATTTAAATTTTATATAATTTAGAAAAAGATAGGTAAAAGAACTGTGTAACCTTTATGAAACCTAATCAGTAAGTCAATAAAAACTCAAAGAAATGTTAAAATATGTGTTATTGCTTTTTATATATGGCTTACCAAAACTAAACCTCATTTTTCCTTTCATATTTTTCATATAGCTCAAGAATTAATGCATAAAAAATTAAAAAAAACTATATGATTCTTGTAGCAGTAATTTTAAATTTTATTTAAGGTTTGCTAACCTGGGACAATACTGCACCAATGAAGGGGATTCAAATTGATGGGTTTTAAGTTTTGGCAGATTTGGTTAATTCTGCCAAATACATTGCACAGGTAAAACCCACTGCTCAGCAGACAAGCGATATTAAGATCACTGTGTAAGTCCTGGAGACCAGCCCTGCAACTGGATAGGGAACAACACCCCTTACAGACAAAAAGAGGTCACAAGGACCAAGTGGACCCTCTGTCACAACTGAGCGACTTAGCCCACGTGACAGATGAGCTCTGGGTGACTGCCCTCCCCCCAAGGATACCCCATTCCCACCTCTTTCCCCTCCTCAACCCTGGTAAGTTTAATAGAGGGAGTCTGCAGAGAGATTGCACAAACCAGAGGCCATGGACAGGCCCCCCGGAACCCCCCAATCCCCAGGCAAACTATGTCAAAATTTTGGGGAAACAGCATTTAACAACATTGGAGCCCAGCCTGAAAATTCCAATCTGGGGGATTCAGTCCAGACTGGCCGGCACTGGAAATTAGGTTGGGGCACAACTTGGGTCTTAAACCAGGCACCAAATGAAAAACCAGCTTCCCCAATGCTCTAGAATAGATCTGGGAAGTTTGGTTCATGTGAATAGTCCAATTGAGCTTTCTTCCTGAGTCTCAAACAACTCAACCCAATGGACCCTGCCTCCTGGGATGAATCCAGAAAATCTAAATCATGCAAACAGGCCAACTCAGATGACCAGGACCTGAATTGGTAGCATTGACCTGGCTTGGCCCCAAGAATGTGGAAAAATTTGCAAAAGATTTTTGATTTTTACCAAAATCTCAAGCATCACCCTACCCCCTCCATGCAAGCCAACCAAATCCCATCACCAAACCCCAAACACCCAATCCCATGATACCTTCCCTATTTGATTTATCTGGTACTTAAGGCAACTGTCCTGCCCAGGGGCAGTTGTTCATTCTCTTATCTTCTGCACTTTACTCTTAATAAAAATTTGAATTCCCTGTACAGATTGCCGCAGCCTGCATCCACCTTATTTTTTACTAAAATTTTGCCAATTAATCTGACAAAGCATGCCATCGCCTAAGTTCTCATATCAATGCTCACTGACTGGATCATCTGGTCACACAACCCTGCCATGTGGCAGCAGATCTTAAATGTGATAATCTGCCTCGCCCCAATGATGAACCCACTGTTTCATTCATTACCCTGTGTATGTTTAACAAGAACCCTTTCATCCGTTCTACTGCCAAGTTTCAGAACTACTCCCCAGTTGGAGAAGCACCAGAGAGGCCCTGACCCACTGTTTGCAAACTCAGGGTCCATAATCAGATCAGCCGCTGATGGATCAGCCTACCTGTGGGACCTGAAACGTGCCATCCAGGGGAAACTCAGGCCCTCCCCTTATGAGACACATTCCACCTCTGTTCTCACTTCTGATTGCACAGCAGTCCCTGTGCCATCCCTTGCTGGTGCGCAAGCTCTCCTGTTTGAATCAGAAGGCCAGCAACTGTGAACCCTGGAGGAGTCATTGTCCTCCCTGCCTCTCCTGCCCTTGGGGATTTGTCATGGAATCTGCTGATTACAATAAAACTTGGCTTCCAATATGGGTGTGTAACAACCCAGTGGAAAGCCCAAAGTGCCAAGGGCATAGCAGATCTGAGCAGTTGTAGTAGGGATCCTCTATTATTCTGGTGAGGGAAATAAAAGTTAATAAACATACCAAAGGCCTCATAGCAAACCAAATGGCTGCAATGGGGGCAACCGTGGGTCTTGCTGGGGCATCCCCCAAGGGTTGTAGAGGCAAGGAGGATGACCAATCCTCCTGGTTTTGCAGTTGGTAAGCTTTGGCTTTATTTTCCCAACCATCTTAGACTGGATCATCATAATAAAAGTTCTGAAAATCATAAAAAGTTTCAAAATTTTTAAAATGCTGTTCAGGTTCAAGAATCAAATCAAATCAATCTGACCATTGGGAGGCCTTGGGCCTCGCCTTGCATTCATTGAGAGGTTTTGGGTTTGGTAGAGAGTTCAGGTGCATCGCCAGCATGGCAGATCAGTTTCTCAAATTTATTTGAGCTTGATTGGCCCTTGGAAGAATGGCCCATATGGTCTGGTGCCTGGTCGCAACCTCACATTTGTATGGACAGTGAGTCCTCACATCCAAATTGAGAATCACGATTGGTAGAGATAGCCTCACTCTGCCTAATTTGTGATGAACCACCAGCAGATCCGAGAGGCAGATTAGTTCAAATTTCTCCAAATATTTTGTAGAGTGGGAGGCAAACCCAAAGCTGGTTCGCTGGGTGCTGAATGGTAAACAAGTCATTGTGAAGAGTTTGATGGATCTGAAAACTCTTCTAAAGCAGTGAGTTGGCGTCATAGGCTTGTGGCGAATTCTTGAATCACAATCACTGTTTGGTTGGCCACTGGATTGATGGCTTAGAGGGCCTACTTGATGACTATCAGCCCTTGGATGCAGATCTCTGTGTACTTCACTGGGTTAAGTAAAAGTATTTTGAAGAAAGTGATGGAGCTCACAGAGTAGGTTTGGGTTGGAATAGTTTTTATTAACAAAAAGGTAAAAATGGACTGACAACTTCTTCTTACAGAGGCAGTTACCTTATATATGCAAAATGGGGAAATGGGGCCATGGGTACATCTTCTTGGGCAGCAGCAGCTGACGTACTCATGGGTACTCAGCCAAGGTTTGGGGCTTCATAGTCCAGCTTGCATAAAGGTCGCAAAAACTCTGAAAATTTAATTGTTGGATCTGCCGAGGGAGGGCCCTCACTGATCTAAACATAAGTGGATTTACTCAGATTGAGGGGCGGCCAAATTGGGTTCTTCTAGGGTCAATTATAACAAATTTTTGACCGATTTTTTTAGGTTTCCTGAAAGCAAATTTCCAACTTGGATTGGCTTTCCCAGACCCAGAATTTTAGATTCTGTGTCCTGGACTGGGTTTACTAACTCTGTAAGCCTTGAGGACCAGCCCTTGCAACTGGATAGGGTTCAGCACCCCTTCTGGATGAAAAGGGGCCCCAAGGCTCCTGTGGACTCTCTGTCACAGCTGGGCGACCTCGCCCATGTGATAGATGAGCGCTTGGTGATGGCTTTCCTACCCAAAGCCATCCCACTCCCACCTCTTCCCCCTCTTCAATCCTAGTAAGGTTGATAGAAGGGGTCTTCAGGGAGGTGGTGCACATCAGGGGGCATGGAGAGGGTCCTGGGTCCACCCACTTCCCAGGCAAGCCATGGCCAAAATTTGGGAAAATGGCAATTCCCAATATTGGAGCCTGGCCGGTCATTTCCAGACTGGTGGAGCCTGTCTGAGCTGGCCTGCTTTGGAAGTCAGATCAGAATACAGCTCAGATTGCAAACCTGGTTTTGAATGACTCAGATCACCTGGCCCAACACTCTGAGATGGATCCAGGGAGTTCAGATCATATAAGTGGCCCAGTTGAGGGATTGTCCCAATTTATGGCAAATCTGATCCATGGACCCCTGCCTCCCAAGACAAATCTGGCCTGCCCCAACCATGCGAACAGGCTGATTTGAGTCATCAGGACCCAGGTCAGTAGCATCAATTTGGCTTGGTCCCAAGAATTTGAGAAAATTTGCGAAAATTTATAAGCTTTTGCCTGAATTGGGAGCTGCCTTCTACCCCCTCTGATCCAGCCAACTAAATCCCTTCCCCATTCCCAAATGACCAATTCCTTGATAGTTCCAAATGGTTATCACCCAGTTTAAAAGGCAACTGGTCCCACTGATGGCATTTGTCAGTTCATTCTTCTTGCCTTTCATCGAAATAAATCTAAAACTCCGCCTAGTTTGCCACAGCCTACGTCTGCCTTTAAAACATTTATAAATAATTCCATCAATCGATCTGACAAAGCATGTCATCACCCAAATCCCCTCTGCTGATGTTCGCTGACTGGATTATCCAGTCATTCAATCCTGCCACGTGGCAGCAGATCATAAATGCAATTAATCCACTCCACCTTTAATGGAAACGGCAGAAGAAGTTTAGACTGGCCTGCCAGTCAGGATGCGTAAGCACCCAAAAAGCAAGCCAGATTTCCAGAGGCATTGCCAACTGAATGACGTTGTATGGAGCCGGGCATTGGGAAATGATGAATTGTTGGTGTAGAACAACAGTGAGTATGATCATGAGGACAAACCAAATTGAGCCCACCCCAGACCCTGGGGGTCTTACTGCAGGAGGCGGAGTCACAGAAATAGTTTCAATAAGGTCACCAGTATATGGGGTTGATTTGACTGGGAGACAAGAAGGAAGATCCTTGCTTGTAGATAGTGGATGTAAGGCCACAAGATCACAGTATACTGTTGTAGGAAGTTCATGATTGCAGGGTTAAAGTGCTAGAATTATCTGACTCGCTGAATCCAGTCTATGATGGTAGGGGCCATAGTGACCATGAGTACTGGTAGAGCCCATCTGGTGTATGGACTGACAGGCCATCAGTGGAAAGCCATCAGGGATGCGGCCAGAAGAAAATCAACTAAATAAAAATTAACTGGTTTTTGGGCAAAATTTTATTGCAAAGAAAGAAAGAAAATTGACCAACAATTTTCTCAGTGCAATGCAACTGATTAAATAGTGGTTGATTGGTAAGGGGACAAGTTAGGATCGGGACCCTCAATTTTGACCTAACTGGCGAATTATTTGTGACTAGGGAGGATAAGTTCACTGGGAACTGACATCAAAGAATTTGGTGGCGAGCTGAGTTGCTGTCAGTTTGACCTTGAACATTTGAACCAAGGCTCAGCTACATTTCTGATGGTTGGTATGACAGTGTTTGGCCCAACAAACAGCGGGAATCCCTCAAAGCCACTCCATGTAGGGGCGGGCCCAATTTGTTGGGAATGGGTTTGGGATGCCCAACCTGACCATGCCCAGTCGCTGGGCTGTTCAATTGGTCAGAGGCGTTGCATCAGGCGCAATGCCTGATTTGCCAGCAGGGAGCTTTGAACTCTCATCAATAGAGTCCAATGCTGTTACCTGCCCGTTGGGGATAATCCCTAACGATTTTGGGAGGGGTGATTTTTTCAATTGTCATGTTGGCTGAATCAAAACTGTCAAGCATTCCAGCTGATAGATCAGTCTTCATCCCTTTTTGACCATTTAAAATCTGAACATCAGGCTGATTGCCATTTTAAATTTTTTCCAATCAATTTCATTTTGGCGATCTTGGTGCAGATTTCACTAATTCTCTGTAACAGTTCTGCTGAGGTGAGTGTGGGTACTGGGGAAGGGATCCAAAGGGAAGAGCTGTTACCCAGCGCTCGTCTACCACTTGAGTGAGATCCCCTTGAGTAACGAGGGGTACAGCCATTCTCTTTGGTACCTTCTTGCTCAGGAACGGGAAAATGGCCTGATCAACGCCCAGAGGACGTTCCTCAGGACTTACACCACCCCCAACGATGAACCTACTGCTTTGTTCGTTTTCATGAATCCATTAAATGGAGACCCTTCCATCCATTCGGTTGTTGAGTCTGCCAAAACTGCTCCCCAGTTGGAGCAGTCCCAAGGCGTCCCTGGCCCACCGCATGTGGTTTTGGCTTCCATAGCCACCCCTGCCGCTGCAGGTCCAGCCCACCAGCGGGACCTAGAGCGCCCCATCCAGGGGAAGCCCAGTCCCAGCCCCTCTTATGGGGTTTGCCCTACCTCCACCCATATTTTCATTAATGTGGCAGCCTCTGTGCCATCTCCCGCTGGCATGCAAGCCCCTCTATCTGAATATGGAGGCCAGCAACCACAAACCCTGGAGGAGTCGTTGTCCTCCCTTCCTCTCCCACCCTTGTGGTTGCCCTGCAAGTCTCACGGTTGCCCCAACACAACCATCTGGTTTGCCTTGGGGGCCTTTGGTATGTTACTTAAAGTTTGCTTTCCTCACATTTCCCATAGATCCCCACTTCTATTAGTCACCTGGACTGCTATGCCTCTGGATTCTGGGGCCTCCACTGGGTGCTTGCACACCCAGACTGGGAGCCCAGTCTAGTTCTTCTTAGTCATATCTGTGACAAACTCAGGAACCCTTTCCTGAGTTTTGAGGCCCATTTTTCTTCTTTTCCAAGGACAAAAAGAAGGTGGAGTGGGGCTCAGTGGGAGGTGAAGATGCTGTTGAAGGCTTCTGGCCAGTATTACCTCTTTACAGATCTCTTTTATCCTTTTAACCAGAGAAGAAGCAGCCAAATGGGATACTGTGGTGGGTTTTTTTGCCAAAGCAGTGACCCAAAATTCATCAACCACATGACCCAAGTTCCCCAGTTGAGCCAAGGCTCCACAGAGGCATTAGGTCCCTTCTTCTTTATAAAGGGGACTTTTTCTCAATCTAACCCAAGAGGTTGTGTCTCTAGACTTACAGGGTTGCTCCGCAAGACTTGCAGTTGCCCATTGCAATCATCTGGTTTGCTTTGGGGCCTTCAGTATGTTAACAAACTTTTACTTTCCTCATGTCCCCAATAGAACTTCACTCTTACTAGTATTTTAGACCGCTATGCCTATGGCATTCTGGGCTTTCCATTGGGTGCTTGCGCACCTCAACTGGAAGCCCAGTCTAATTCTTATTATCAAAATCCATGACACACTGGCCCTCAATAATTAATAATAATAAAGATCTTAAAATGAGCTATTGCCCCATCAATAGTAATTTATTTAATAAAAACTGAATGACAACTTCCTTTGTTCTTCATTACTACTCCCTTTCTATGTAAAAGACCTCTTCTTCTTGTTCCCAAGCTCATATCTTAATCTGTGGTATTCCTAGTCAGTTTTACTCCTTCCCCTTTGTAATTTGCTAATTGTTATCAATTTAGGAGTTTCACTCTATCATCAAGGCTTTGGTGGATTTCCTCAATTTGCTGAACCATAATTACTTTGATTGATTCACTTTGCATTGATATAATCTACCACTTAACCTCAAGGCTTGCCTTGACTTTTAATTACAATCCACAAGATAGGTGACTTATTGTCCATTAAATCCAGTTTTTTGACAATGGGAAAGGAGGATAAAACCTGAGAGACCTCTCACATGATGTATGATAGGTCAGGATCTCTATGGACCGCCTTGCTATTTGCTATCTCAGTTCAGGACATTGGTGCATAATACCAACACAGACATAATTATTCCCTACCCAAAGTTCATCTACCAGGACTAAACTCAGGGAGGCAGTGGTAGTAAGCCCATATTCTACCACTGGGGTGCCCTCCCCATAGTTAGAAGTTAATCTTAAACCTGTTTTCATATCTTTTACTTTACCAAAAATGAAATATAATCCACTGGAATTGAAAACAATGTATCTTATACTTATATCAATGTCAAGTCTCATTTTATTAGCATGTACTTGATTCATAATAACATGAAAAAAATTAAAACTGACAATGAAATATATCAAAAAAGAAATATAAATACAATCTATGATTGTAAAGGATGGTACCCAGTGGTTAGAGTAAGGACTTGGTGACCACTGTCTCCCAAGTTTGATCCCAGTAGATGAACTTTGGGTAGGGGACAATTATAACTGTGTTGGTATTGTGCACCAATGTCCTGAACTGAGATAGCAAATAGAAAGGCAGTCCATAGAGTTTCTGGCCTATCAAAATACTGCATGTGGAGGTTTTTGGGGTCTTATCCTCCTTTCCCATTCATATAATTTCCCTTGTTTAGTGTAATATTGTCCCCAGGTCAGCCCACCACAAAAATATTTAAAATTTAAAGCACAAATTAAATAGTTCAGAGACTCTCCCATGTTAAACAATCACATTGTTTCATCTCCAAGGTGGATATATTGAGTAATAGCATGCTTTTAGTCCTAACTAATATATACAGAAACAAGAGTTATATGATGTCTTTCTAAAGCTTGATATAATGTGTTCTCCAGAAAGCCAATACAAACTTTTTTGAAACTGATATACATATTCCTGCTCATAGAGTTTATGATTTAAAAAGAAAATTCTAAATGGACTGTTTTCCTTATATCCTGAGAAAAAGTTGAATGTATTGACTCTTGATTATTATTTAAAGATGCAAGAGTATCATACATTAGCTAATTAAATTTCCATACTATTTAAGATTGAACGCCTTTCTAAAATATGCTTAACTAGGGTTAGCTCTAAAGCAAAAACTATTTCACACTCCTATATATATAAATGAATGTTTCTTCATTTGTTCCACATGTGTTTCTACACTATTCATCTATTTGTGGTGAAACTTTGGTGAGTTGCGCACACACCCATGAAGCTTTCTGAATTAGTACACTTATTTTACATAGTAAAATAAAAAGTTCTATATGCAAGAAGTGAAATCTTTAAATACAATTTTAATAGTAAATGGTATATTTTTACAGCTGAACAAGTTTGATACTTGGTTGATTTGATAGTTTCAATAGTTTTGCCAAATAGTTAATGGTTTTAAGTTGAAAAATAAGCTTGATGGTTTTAGTAAGCACTTAGTAATTGGTTGATTCATTAAGTTAATTGGTCCTAGTAATTTATTGATGTTTTTTTGTTCATTTTTGATAAGTTTATTTTGGGTCATCAAACAGTTGGCAATTGGTTGATTTGGTATATTCAAATTGTTTTATCTAAGTGATTTATTGGTTTATCAATGATATAAATTTAATATAATCAATTTGAATTGTTTTTTATTAACCCTGAGCAATGCTTGGTAATACCACTATCTATATAAGTATTATTTCAACTTAATATTTTAAAATTGTTTGTTTATTAAACATGAGCAATGCAGGTAACTCTGCTAGTATTTTAATGAAAAATACCTCTTGCCAAAAAGTGCATTTTTTTAAAGTATTTCTAAGGTTTGTCTTTTAACAGTACCTTATAGTTTTAGCATAGTCACCTGTGCATTTAAGATCAATGCCTAATTTCCAATTTCAACAGTATAAATGAGGATTGATATTTACTAACCCAACTATCAGATTTTTTGGTTGAGGGGTATAAAAGGACCTCGATCATATTGAAGATTATTTGTGTTGCCAGTAACTATAAAAGGGCTCCATTTGCATTAAAAGCTGGCTAGTTATATTCATTAATTTCACATCTTTAGTATTGCTAATTGTTATTAATCACTTTCTAAGGTTAAAGATTTCCATAAAGCCTATTAATAGCTTTAATTATGCAGGTCTAAATTCACTAATAACTACCACTTCTCCACTAGAAAAATATACTATCTAGCTTTAATATGATCTTACTTCAGTTATAAGATTGTTGTAGAGCTGCTTTCTATAAATCCATGATTGGTATTTTTATACAATAAATTAAGGTTAAAACTACAAAATATGACATATATTAGCATAGTTTTTTATTAAGATAGTTTAGTAACGCACTCTTTAAGCTTTGCTAATATAGGATTTTACATAATTTTTCCATTTTTCTCATAATTTTTTGTTTTTCACATAATTTTCTATTTCTCAAGTAACTGTTTCTTTATTTGGTATTAAAACTTTCCTGTTCTGAATTTGTTATTTCTGGGGTGAAAAAAAGATAAAAATTATAAAAATTAAAGTAGAAAAAAATATGTGAAAATTGGAAAAAATTATGTGAAATCCTATAGTAATAAGATAATTGCTATTTCTAAATAGAAAATAAATCGGTGTGGTATAATTGTCCCAAGGTCAATCCACCTCAATTACTTTTAGAAAATAAATTGGTATGGTTCTTAGCATAAGTTTAGCTGTCCTATAATAGTTCCAATTTTTAACCCACCAAATAAAAACTAAACTATTTTCTGTTTAATATAAATATTACCTATATATTACGTTTTTTAATATATAAGAATCTTAGTATACTTGAGATGATGCTGTACCTTTTCGATAGTAACTAAAATACAGATCAATTAATGCTGCAAAAGACAATACTCCAATATTCTATTAATAAAAGAGCAATACTCCAGTTACATGGCCTTTGAAGTTTCTCTCTTTAACTAAGATTTTCTAGATTAGCTTTTTATTTTTTCCTCTCATTAACAAAAAATCTATGATCAGCCAGAATTTGCTTACCATATGACATGCGCATTTCAACTAGTATTGAGTTACTATACAAGGATATATATGCCTTGGACTTTTGGTAAGTGGCACTATGCAGATCCAATTGCTATTTTTGCTAATGAGGCCGCATGGCCTATAGTTATGGTAAACAATACTTAGGTGTTTATGGGTGCTATATTCGTGACAGATTCGTTTTATATTTAGTTAGTGGTACCCTTTTCTAAGAAGTAAGCTTACTAGAAGTATACCAAGAATATGTAATTCTATATAAATGTACATGATATTACCTGTTTTCTAAATAGAAGTGTTCAATTATGATAAACTTATCATAGCACTCACATAATATTTTAGATCAAGCCAAATTATGCTGTTGAGTCAATCATTATTACTGCTCGCAATGACTATTCTATAATCTTAAAGCATTTTTAGTATTTTTACTTAATTTGAAGGTAATTACTTGATTAATGATATCAATATGATCCATACAAATAAGTGGCTCTATTTGGGTTTTATAAACAACTGGCTAAGTTTTATCCTTTTTAATTCTCAAAATTAAATCTACAGGTAAGAAAGGTAAAATGATATTTCTGCTTTTAAGAACATAGCTTTTAGTTAGGGGTAAAATAGATGAAAGCTAGGGTAGTATTGTGAATTTCAGGATTGATTGTTCGTAAGCAAGTTAGTTAATGGTGAGAGTCCAATGAAAGCTAGATAAGGTTAGTCAAAAAAGTGAAGGATATAATAGGATAGCTTTTGATTGGACAAATTTTAAATAGAAGTCAATTGTTTAATGTCATACTTAAGATTGGTAAAAGAACTATAAGCCACGAACAAACTCATGATAGGGGATTTTCTTACAATTGTCTTCGGATGGTGGGAATTGGTTAATTGAATTCGAAGACGATTGATGGTTGGAATAGGAGAATTCAGAGCTGACAGATTTGATATGAGTTTGGGTTATGGATCTACAAGCGTTGAGAAAGGCGGGGTCAACCAACAGGGCCAAAAGGTTAAGTACCCCAGGGAGATCTAATCGATTAATAGAAAAAATAAAATTACTTGAAGTAATCATAGAGAAGTAGGCCAATGGGAAATTAATGCCATTTGAATGAAACGTATGGATCACCAGAATGAGAAAGCCTACATGAGTTAAGGCAGGTATGATACAATACAATGATCTAGTAACGTTAGTTGTTAATTAGGCATTAAGTTTAAGGCTTGTTTGATAAAGGGCTTACACTCGGTAGATCAACCTGCGGATCTCCTTCTTGACAATAAACGCTCGCTCCGCTGCTGGTGAGGGATCACATAAGATAACTCGATCAAGAACAGAGGCCTTCTTTTGAAGGCATATAACTGTCAATATAACAATCACAGTACAGTAGGTACAACAAGCCAAAAGCCAGAACAGCGTGCATGCCCATCTCCAAAGATAATTTTCAAGCTTTGAATTCCCCTTAAGACCGCATGTCGATGTTCCGGGCTCTTCTCCAAAATTCCCCGAAGCTAAAAGTTAATTGACGTAAAAAGGGCTACCTAATGGCACCAGCATGATGGCGGTTGCAGCGGCAAACGATAGAGCCCAAAAAGTACTCTCTTGGGATGGGGTATTTATCTTGCCATTTATAAAAACCATCTGTAAGTTAGCTGCGATCGCCACATTGAGAAAAAGGTACACCAATAGGAGCCAGTTGACGGCAAAGCTGGAAGCAACGCATAGCACGGGATTAAGGCTAGCTTTGCTCGTCAAATAAATTGCCAAAGCCTTTAAAAAATCCACCAGTGAGATGGCCAGAGTGAATCTTATCGAGAACCGGTCCATGAGGGCTCTACAGTATCGGGTGACGGCCAGGATAATCATCACCGCAAGGAGACCACATAGCCCTCCAACCCCATTCAAAATATCATTTACCAAAATATAGTTTCGTAACTCATCCATGTTGAAACTTACCCCTTGACTTCTATTTATAGCCCAACCTTTGTCCACTGGCTACCATTCAATTTCCACTCTATTTAATTTTCAATTTATATTAAGCCAAGATCTAATTTAAAATTAAATTTATTCGATAAGCAAATTTACATTTACCAATGTAAAAACCTCCTCTATCTTCGTTAACGGTTAGACTGAATAAATACCAGGTTGCAAACAGTGTCGGTACTTTTATACTTAGTTTTGTCCGCGCATAGACCAAATGAACTCTCCAAAGGCAAGGCTTTCGTAAGTCGCGTAAATGAAGCAGAACTCAACGAATGAAATTCACATTTTAAATTTATGAAAGGTATCAAATTTATATCCTAATTTATTATGAAAGGTATCAAATTAATTTTAAAATCATTATGAAAGGTAATAAATTCATATTTAACTAATATGACGATCAAAATCGCATTTATATATTAATCTACACTGATTTTACATTTAAATTATTATAAAAAGGCATAATCACATTGATATTTATCTTGATGACCAGCTTTGCACTTATTAAGCTACACTAATTGCACATTAACACACATATATCGTATAACCATCCAACTTTAAAAGCAAGCATCACTTATGTTTGTGATAATTAGGATAATGGGCAATTATTATTTAAGAACAGATTAAGCAAGCCAAATAGGCTGCTGGATACTCGATAAGGTTCGACTCATCCAGCATACAATCCGGTCGATTATTACTAACTTAAAGTAATAATTTGGCTGCCAAAAAATTTATAATTGACTTGAGAAAAATAGCTTGCACATAGATGCTAATTTTTTTTAGTTAAACGATGGCTGACAATCCAATTTACAGCTAAAAATTATATTATCATAAAGTTATATAAGACTACCCTCTACCACTGCCTCCCGAGTTCGATCCCGTAATGGACTTTGGGTAGGGGACGATTTTGACTATGTTGGTTTTGCGCGCCAATGCCCCGAACCGAGATAGCAAATAGCAAAGGCGGTCCATGGAGTTCCTGGCCTATCATACGCTGCGCATGGAGGTTTTCCGGGTTTTATCCTCCTTTCCCATTTTCTTCACTTCCCTAATCGGTGCGGTATCGTCCCCAGGTCGGCCCACCTCGAATAAAATAGTTATATAATACTGATATTTTATGATATCATGAAACTTTCCCCTAAGTATCCATTTTTAATACACATCTCCTCTACCAAATCTAAAACCATTTGCCTTATAAATATTTGCAGGAATTTGGGTAAGGGAAAATTATGACTGTGTTGGCACTGTGCACCAATGCCTCGAACTGAGATAGCAAATAGCAAGGTGGTCCATGGAGTTTATGGCCTATCAGAATGCCACACATGGAGGTTTACTGGGATTTATCCTCCTTTCCTATTAATTTGATTTCCCCATTAATTGGTGTGGTATCATCCCCAGGTCGGCCCACCTCAGACAAATAAAAAGAAATATTTGCATGGAGTAGGTATAGAAATATGTTTCTCTTCTATTAAAATAGGTTTGTATCAGTTTTCTTAGATATTATAATGTATTTCCTTTTTATTTCTTCAAAATCCACTGCTTAAGAAATTTCCTTTTATCTCCTGTAAATGCTAGCCAGCACCTACTGTATAAAATCCAATATCTGGTAATGGCAAAACATGCTAAACTACCATCCATAAAATGATAAAGTTTGCAATATTCTCAAAAAAGTGAGAATCCCTTTGGAATAAACCATAATCCTCACATAGGTCAATAAACTATTAAGTTATACCCTAGCTTTTTAAGGCTTTGTTCACATAAGTTAATATATAACTTTTAAAATATACTAATAGACATCTAGTTATAAACTTATAATTATTGTAGAATTAAATAAAGAGTTACCAATGAAAAAGTCTTCAAGAAGTGCCCAGTCTACTAGTTAGCATAGTATATGTCAGGTAAACAGCAAGTAAGAATTAGACTGGTCTGCCAGCCCAGATGCCAGAGCACCTAAATGGCAAACCAGAATGCCAGAGGCACTGTTGCTGGTGCAACAAATATGGAACTGAAAGGGAGCTTAATTTTCAACAGATAAAACTGAATTTTGGGGAGGGTTGTTTTTATTGGAAAATTTAAGGAAGGAGAATTGACCAACAATTTTCTCAGTGCAATGCAACTGATTAAATAGTCATTGATTTGGAGGGAAACAAGTCAGGATCAGGTACCATAAGTTTGACCTAAGCGGCAAATTATTTGGGAATGGGCAGGTTAGTTCCCTAGGAACTGACAACACAAAATTTGGCAGTGAGCCAAGTTGCAGTTGGTTCAACCTCAAATATCTGAACCAAAGCTCAGCTACATTTCTGATAGTTGATGCGACAGTGTTTGGCCCAATGAGCAGCAGGAATCCCCCAGCACTATCCCAATATGGGTGGACCCATTTGGTTGGGAACAGGTTCAGGACACCCAACCCACCCATACTCAGTTGCTGGGCTGTTTGTTCAGTCAGTGGCATTGCATCATGCATAATACCCAATTTGCCAGCAGGAAGCTTCAAAACCTCATCAATGGTGTCTGATGCTATTACCTGCCCATTGGGGGTGATGCCCAATGGATTTGGGAGGGGGAGATTTTTTTGATTGTCATGTTAACTGAATTGCAACTGTTGGGCATTCTGGCTGATAGATCAGTCTTCATACCTTTTCAACTATTTGAAATCTGAGCATTGGGCTGATTGCCACTCAAATTAGTTGTGATCAATTCTATTTCAGTGATCTTGGTGCAGATTTCACTGATTCCTTGTAACAGTTCTGCCAAGGAGAGTGTGGGTACTGGAAGCGGGATCTGAAGTAGAAAGGCTGTTAACCAGCGCTCATCTACCATATGAGCAAGATTGCCCTGAGTAATGAGGGGTATGACCATCCTCTTCAGTACCTTCTTTCTTGGGAATGGAAAAATGGCCTGATCGATGCCCAGAGTATATTCACCAGGACTTATATTACCCTTTCCTTTTTCCAAGGGAAGGGCCTCACCACTGGGAAACTATATGAGAGCCACATTCTTGTGCACCTTGGGTAACTTGATCTCTATTACTGATGCAGGTTTTTGGGGGAAATGGAGAATCTCAGGGTGGGATATATGGAATGCTTTGACCAGGTTCATGCAATTTGCACAATCATGTGCCTTGCCCCAACTGTTCTCATAGGCTGGATACTCTTTCCAGGCCATGAGATATTGGATGGAATGTCGCAATTTCTGGGATGCCAGGATAGCCTCTTCCTTGGCCTCTTCCTCATTTTTGACAATGATCAGTTCTGGTTCCATGGGAATTACACCTTTGAAGGGCAACAGCTTGGAAACTACTGGGCTTTGGGGAGCAAACTCATTGCAAGTTGAGATGTCAGACCCTACTGACATGGGCAAGATAGCTGTGGCAACTATAGGGTATAGGTTTGGAGTTTTGAGTGGGACAGGACTAATGTGGGCAGGGATAATCTTCTTTACAACCTGATTCAGTTGGAAAGAAGGGACCATTTCTGTGCAAATATCTACAAGAAAGGCGGAAATGGTAGAGATTAATGGTTGGTTGATTATGTGAGGCAAACAGCAAGTAAGAATTAGACTGGCCTGCCAGCCCAGATGCCAAAGCACCCAAATGGCAAACCAGAATGCCATAGGCACTCCTGCTGGTGTGAAAAATATGGAACTGGAAGGGAGCTTAATTTTCAACAGATAAAAACTGAATTTTGGGGAGGGTTGTTTTTATTGGAAAATTTAAGGAAGGAGATCAACCAACAATTTTCTCAGTGCGATGCAACTGATTAAATAGTCATTGATTTGGAGGGAAACAAGCTGAGATCAGGTCCCACAAGTTTGACTTAAGCGGCGAATAATTTGGGAATGAGCAGGTTAGTTTCCCTGGGAACTGACATCACAAAATTCGGTGGCAGGCAAGTTGCAGTCAGTTTGACCTTGAACGTCTGAACCAAAGCTTGGCTATGTTTCCGGTGGTTGATGCAACAGTGTTTGGCCCAACAAGTGGCGGGAATCCCCCAAGACCACCACAATATATGGGTGGACTCATTTGGTTAGGAATAGGTTCAGGATGCCCAACCCACCCATGCTTGGTTGCTGGGCCATTCATTTGGTCAGTGGCATTGCATCAGGTGCA
This sequence comes from Massospora cicadina, assembly GCA_022478985.1. Classification (NCBI taxonomy): domain Eukaryota; kingdom Fungi; phylum Entomophthoromycota; class Entomophthoromycetes; order Entomophthorales; family Entomophthoraceae; genus Massospora; species Massospora cicadina. The sequence continues at coordinate 147,860 of JAKSZP010009274.1, forward strand.
ATGCCCGATTTTCTGGCAGGAAGCTTTAAAACCTTATCATGGTGTCTGATGCTATTACCTGCCCATTGGGCATGATGCCTGATGGATTTGGGAGGGGGAGATTATTTTAATTGTCATGTTAACCAAATCACAACCGTCAGGCATTCCAGATGATAGATCAGTCTTCATACCTTTTTGACCATTTGAAATCTGAGCATTGGGCTGATTGCCACTCAAATTAGTTGCAATCAATTCCATTTTGGTGATCTTGGTGAAGATTTCACTAATTCCTTGTAACAGTTCTGCCAAGGAGAGTGTGGGTACCAGAAGTGGGATCCAAAGTGGAAGGGCTGTTACCCAGCGCTCATCTACCATGTGAGCGAGATCGCCCTGAATAACAAGGGGTATGACCATCCTCTTCAGTACCTTCTTGCTTGGGAACAAAAAAATAGCCCAATTGACGCCCAGAGGACGTTCACCGGGACTTACATTATAGTAATGATTTAGTAACAATGGCCCTTTTGATACTGGGGTAACTGGCAAGAATATGAAGTACCAAATCTTTATTTTACCGTACAACTACAAGAAAAAGGTGCATCAGCTCAAAGATTATGCCAATGCAAAACTCTTATTAGACTAACTTAGGGATATTGAGACAATAGCATCAATTGGTAACTTGTAGCAATACTAAATTAGATCAATAAATCCTGAAGTATTTCAATAGTACAATATAACTTTCCTCAAAGCTGTTATTGTTGCACAACCTTTGTATGATAAAAATTCTGTTGACATATTCTGTCAGTAAGCACAATTGGCAATCTTTTGCTATCAAGACACTCCATTCTTTGAACTTAACTTGCCCATGAAGATGACACTAAAATTGAAGTTATTCAAATCTCATACTATAATACCTCCATCCAAATTTTTAACATAGTTGGATAGTCAGATAGCTTAAGTTTAATTACTTTCTATGCTAGTTTTAAGAATACCCCAGATAACAAGCATCACTGACACAACTACAATAATCCTATCTATTTCCTCCAGTAATAACAAAAAAATTAATATTTTGCAAAATAATTTACATTGATGGAAGTTTGTAAGGCTCTCCAGTGCCTTCTGTCATATCCCATGACATAATTGTGAGACCAACTGAAAAAATAAGGAAAATACTATAGCTAAAGGTACCAAGTTGGCCACCCTTCCTGGCCTAAAGCATACCATAGACCAACCATTTGTTTTATTTTACTTATAGATTTACTTATTTTAGATTAATTTATTTTTATAATTAGATGAAGGTTTTGATCCCTCAGTCCTTGACGCCAATGTCAATCTATAAAATTAATTTATCATAGATTATCTTGCCCCTGTTCCCAAATGTTTATGTAGTTATTAATCAAGAGGATTAAACTATCATTGTTTATCTCACTATGGGCCTCCAACTATGATATAAATACCAAAGTTCAATTCTTTTTTACCTCACTGGCTATATACCCCAAATCACATATAGTTATCAAGTTATCTTAGCCCGCGGCCATGTAAACTCAAATCCCTTTTTACTATTGTAATCTATCTTACCTCCAAGCCAGCGTAAAACAATCTTTAGGTTTTTTTAATATCTCAAAGTCTAAGTCAATGGTTCTAGTTTCTTTATGAATATTCATCACTACCCACTAATCCTGGCTATCATTTCATTTTGTGATGGTGAGAGTCCCATTTTGGAAGTTTCTGTTTTTTACCTTAGCTAGTTGAAGCTAATAATTTCTTTTATATAATAATTATAGTTACTATTTTTTTATTTTAAGGTCACTGTCTTCATACAGTTACCTGATTTTATTAAAAGTACCCAATAACCTGTGTAGAGTAAAATTGCCACCAAAGCGCTAATTACAACAGCTGTGTAGGAACAAGTATGCTCATGTTAAATCTAGGGGTTTGTATGATGGGGTGGCCAGCGTTACATCAACAGTACTAAAGTTCACAAAGTGTATTGTTGTTAAAAACAGGTTGTTGCATCTATCAAAAGATAAGAGTTTGAGTCCTTTTCTAATTATTGTATTTTCCAATACACCAAAACCAAATTAAAGTTATACTCAAGTTTCAACTATTGGAAATGTGGTATTTTTAGGGTGGTAAGTTGTTTCAATTGGTCAGATTTGACTAGTCCCTCAGTAAATTGACAATAGCCCACCTAGCCCAATTTCTTTATAATCATTTACGCTTTATCAACATTTTATTAATCGTCTCCCTTTCTAAACCCACTATATTAAATTAAAATTAACTTTTGGTTGGCTTTGTAAGTTTTTCTCTCAGAGATCTCTAATCATATAGGTGTTGATACCTTTGGTGGTGTCCTACTCTCTTGTGTCATAGTGGTTTGTTCTTTAGGTGTCTGGGTGATTATTCACCATCACCTCTCCAGGAACAGGAGAGTTACAGAAACTCATCTGGCACCTTCTTCTCTCTTTCTTACTATACTGCTCTATCCACACACTACATGGTAGTTTGTATGTTGAGAGGAGCAGGCTCTTATGCAGAAAAATCTCTCAGTTACACCACCAAAATGGCCCTTATTACTCTAGGCAAGTTCTATTATAACACTAAACCCTTTCCCATTTTTCCTCCCATTCCTTAATCTGGTAATCCCAAAACTACCTTTTATTTTATTTCATAGCATAATTCTCAGATTTTTTCATTAATTTTGATTTCTGTAAACAAATTTTGGCTCTTCATTTTATATTATGTTGCTAATATTATTTTTGGGTTTTCCTGTTCCAATAATCTTCTAGGCTGCCACAGGTGGAGCGCATCTTAATTTTGGAATTATCAAAAAATATTAATCAGCTTAATAAAGGATCAAACAATAATAGCATGCCCCATCACACCCTTAACCCTGATTAGCGCTAACTTTGCAATTCTGACCACTTCCCATGTGAAAACTTGAGAATATTTAATAACTGGAAGATAACTATCATTTCTTATGACATGATTTCTGGTGTAAATTGTGGGGACAAAGAGGAAATAAGGAAGACAAAAGGGTCAAGTTGGCTGCCCTACATTATCTCAGATATACTGTGTATCAACGCTGAGTTAAGGCTATGAGGGCCAGATAATCCACAGAAATTGCATAATGAGGTTCAGGGTGTCACATAATGGCGTTGAAGATTACCCACTATAATTTAAACAAAAAATATTTGGTACAGTTAATCCTCAAATGAGGATTTGATTCATTCTCAAAATCTAGTATTACTAAAAGATGTGACATTCAGCTTATGTCAAAACCTTGAGTTCACACATACTCAAGCTATAGAACTACCACCAATGGTAGTCTTATTTTCTTTGTCAGGAAGATGGCAGATAAATTTTAGACTGGCCTGCCAGTTAGGATGCAAAAGCACCCAAAAGGCAAGCCAGAATGCCAGGGGCATTGATGCTTGAATGACGTTATAGTGTGCAGGAAGAAAGGTAACAATTGAGTGCTAATGTGCCATTATCATAAAAAGAAACCCAGAAATAAACCAGGCTGTTGTAGCTCCAGGCTAACAGGCCTGGGTGTAGGGAGGTGCGTGTGTCATGGTTAGAAAATGACATCATATTTGAGACCAATGTAAAAGACAAAGCAGCTTGTTGGGAGACTAAAGTGAAGTTGGAAGGCCTCCCAGTCCTCAAGCATACCATAGATCAACGCTGGGTCAAGGCGAAGTATGCCCAGGTTGGTCCCAAGGATGCAAGAGAAGTTCAGCCCTGTATAACAGCAGGTGCATTAAAACGAACTAGCTTTGTGGTGAATTAAAATGGTTCACTTTGGTTTTTAGGTTAATGGAGACTTGAAACCCATTTGGTTTTCAAAAATTTCCAGCTCAGGTTGGCCGCTCTTACAATCAATTACCCAAGTTCAGTCAATTACCCAGTATAATGTATTGACCAATAGAAGCGTGCACTTATTGGTGCGCCTCAGCTTGGACCCACTTCCCTCAATTGATTGTTTTTCTGAAATCACTTAAATATCTTATATTGAGACCAATCTCTCCCATTGGTCAAATTCCCTTATGATAAAACCCCTCGTTTAGTGCTCCATTTTCTATTTAAGTTACCTTGGACAATCCTATGCGTGGGCCTCTTCAAGGAGGTCTTGCATAACATTAACCACTTAATTTTAACAATGCTAATTATATCCACCTGTGCCCCATTGGGCCACCCAGGTTTCCTCCAACCTAGGACGCCTATCCCTTACAACTCCATGCACCGCGCTGCTCCCTTTTGGTTTCTACAATTTATGACAGTCATATTTGTCCTGAGTTATTATGGTTTAAGCACCCTGTGCTGGGTTCTAATAACTTTTGTATTTACGACTAGTTTTCTGGCGTTGGCTCTGTGCACCATGCACTACCACGCTGGGAACGGGAGAGTTATAGACACTCTCCTGACATTAGTCAACCAAACACTTTCTTTTACATGCACAAACTTTTTCTGTATGGGAATTTCACAAAGTGTAAATGGTATGTGCCAGCTGTGGGCATTGGCCATATTCAGTTGCACCACTGTTTCCTTTTTCCTGAAGGTTGGAGCATCTCAGCGTTATTTTGGCTACCTCCAACTGGAAAGTACCCACCCTTCTTGCTTGTACTTGGTGGATATAGACACTTTGTGGTCCAGAAGTCGTGTTTTACCAAATTTCCACCAAAATTAATAGAAATCAATTTAGTAGTGGGGTTTACTTTGGCAGCACGTTCAGATGATGCAGTCAGAATCTTTGAAGATGAACCTGGAAGTGATGGCCTTGGATAATGTCAGGAAATCCATTGTTGTAATGGGAATAGGATCATTCGCATCTAAAAACGCGTTTTATAACAAAAAACCATATATACCTCCAAAACATATTTATTCTCTTATGGCTCAGATATGAAACCTACTCCTGTGTATCAAATTACCGAGAACCTCAGCTTAATCTCTTCCATGATCTGCAGCACTCAGGAGCTTGAAAAGGAACTACATTTACAATATGAAAATGTTTATGCCACTGCTGAAGATATGTTGGGATATGCGGCTTCAGTAGTAAGAGTGGCCAATTATCCCTCTCCATTCTTTGATTCAAAAACATACCAGGGGGACATGTTAATGCTAGATGAAGAGTTTGTTGGTGAAATACTGGCATTTTTGCTTTTAATAAAACCATTCAGGTTATTTTCTACTGACTGCTACCCTTTCATCCCCTTTAGGGAAATTCAGCGTCACTATTTTGGTAGATACTGGAGCCTCTGAGAATTTTATGGACCAAAGCCTATCTGACTACCTTGTTCTGAGTTACTTACCAGGTGGTATGGTTAGAGAAGGGGCTTCTCAAGGTATTCCCACGCTGAGAATTTGGGGTTCAGTGGACTATCAAGTTGGCAACTATCATTAGTCCAACCACTTCCAATCTATCAAAAACCTCTTGTACCCCATTATTTTGGGTGTAGAGTGGTGGCGAAAGTTTGATTTCAGGACTAACTTGAAAGAAAATACCCTATCCCTCACAGTAAAAAATGGACATACATTAGTTGTTCCTTTGTTTGAGGCTAACTTCCAGGGCGATTTACCCACTGGCTGAACATCCACACCCTCAGTCTGGCTCCATTGTTGAAGCCCTCACTTGAGGTACCTTTACCTTCTTGTTTGGAGGGTTTTTATCTTCATTTGATGCGGCTTCAGCTAATAAATTACCTGCTCATTCAGAGTTTGATTGTGAGTTCAAGCTCACTGTTGATCTGGTGCGCATATCTTCCCCCAATTTACCCATTGACTAAATGGGAGGGTGAAGCATTAGATGTGTGGGTTAAGGAGCAGTTATCCAAAGGCACGATTTTTCAGTGTACCTCCCCAGTATGCTCCCCACTACTCTTTGTGGAGAAAGCTGATAGAACTTTATGCCCTTGCATAGATTATGGGAGCCTAAACAATGTTACTGTACCAGACCTCCATCCCATCCCTTTGGATTCTCAGATTGCGCGCTATGTAGAGATGGATAAAGTCTTCTCCAAACTAGATTGTCTCAATGCGTTCAATCATATCCAGATTAAGAAGGAACAGGAGTAATTAACCGCATTCTGTACCAGAAAAGAGATTTTCCAGTTTTGGGTCATGCCTTTTGGGTTTAAAAATGCCCCTGCTATCTTACAACGCCGCATTGATGCAGCTTTGGGGGACCTTCTGGGGTATGCGCGGTTGCTTACATGGATGATATTCTGGTGTTTTCCCCTGATCATGAGTCCCATGCAGTACACCTTCAGCAAGTGGTGGAGAGGTTAAGGGCAGCCCGCCTTACGCTAAAGATCAGCAAATGTGAATTATTCAAGTCCCAGGTCACTTTTCTGGGCAACGTCATGTTTGACCAAGGACATATGATAAATCCAGACAAGGAGAAGGCGATTAGTGAGTGTCCACCCCCACTTCAGTAAAGGAATTAGAAATTTTTTTGGGGATGTGTACGTTCCTTAAGAAGTTCACACCTAATCTTTCTGAGGTGGCAGCGCCCTTGTATAAGACCAGTGGTGCAAAAGTACTTCAGTGGTCCCCCGTTTTGGAGGATGCTTTCCAAGCAGTAAAGTGCACCCTGTTGTCCACGTCAGTCCTTTGCCATGTGTATCCTTCAAAAGAGTTCATTTTTTCTACTGATGCCTCTAACTTCACCATAGCAGCTGCCTTGTTACAAGTAGGCGAAGATGGTATAGAGCATCTGGTGGGGTATTTTTCTAGGAAAATGTCTTTTCCTGAGTTAAATTATGCCATTTACCATAAAAAGTTACTAGCAGTGGTGGAGGCGCTGACTTGTTGGCATCATCACTTGCATGGCTCTTCCCAACCTTTCTTTTTTTAGTACTAGTGGTGCCCAAGCCAAAAGGGGAGCCGCCACACATCTTTATTTGCAAATGGGCCAAACAAAGGGATTATCATAAATTAAAAAAATCCTAATATAGCCCCTAGGTTATCAGCCTAGGAAGCCATATCAGATGGCGAGGAGGCTTTGGGTTAAACTTTTTTCTGGTGCCCGCTTTAGATGGCGGACCATGGCAGACAGCATTGGGGTGGGAGCATCAGTGACATGAGGCATAAGGAGGTATAGTTTGGGGTTTCTTCGTTAATGAGGCTGGCGGTATCCATTGCCTCAAAGTATTGAGCAAGTTGATGCTCAGAAAAACGATGAGAGCCAGCACACAAGTAAATGACTTGATGCGCCAGCAGGTTTTGGGATAATTTGAGTCAAAAAAGAAGTTTTTGCTGCATTGATGCAAGCGCGGCTCACACTAAAAGCAAGTTCCTCAATTTTGTAATTTGCATCTTCCTCAAAATCATGAGGAAAATTGGGGATAGGAATACCCTCGACAAGGAGCTCCATTGCCCCATGGAGTTGCTGGTGGAGGAGGGTGTTGGCTGGGCAGCTGCATCCGCAACTGCCATTGGGTTAATACTTTTATAAACAGGAAACCTATTCTTTGGATGAAAACGGTGGGAACGCAATTTGGGAGGGTCAACAAAGAACTTCTCCAAAGCAAAATCTGGTTTCATGTGGCACAGCCATCTGTCCTCCTCAATCCATTTGAGAGCCTTAAAAGGATTGGATTCAGCCAGCGCTGGGCCAACCACAGGAATTGGGGCTGTGGCCTGAGCTGATTGGCCACATGCTGTCAACCATGGCATCTCAGCTGAAACTGGTTCAGCCATCAACTCAGCATCCCATAAACCAGTCAAATTTTCAAAAAATTTAATTTTTCTTGTATTTTGATTGGCTGCCACTTTGGAAGCAGCTCCAGAATTCCCTGACGTTGGGGTGAGAGAATTGAGCCCCATTTGAAAAATTGGGGTGAGGCAGCTGCCAGGGCAGCACCTGAGCCCTGAGCGGTGGACGCGGCAGAAGTGGCAACAGTGGGGCACTTGCGCTTTGAGTGGTCAAGCTCAAAGCACAAGGGGCAAATGGCGCGGCTGTTTTTGACATGCGCCCAGAATGGGTGATCAGGGGCAGATCTGATCACAGTGCAAGGGGGAATTGTGAGGTAAGCCTCATGATGAAATGGGCGGATTATTGCAAAGGCGCAAGGCCCTGCCAACCAATCCACCCCATTGGGAAACATAAACTGCAACACTGGGTCTGTGCCATAAATGGCCAAACCCTCCGTGAGCTTGTGGTAGAGGCGTTCAGGGTAAAGGAAAGAGGGCAACCTGGAGAACTGGACCACCAAAGTGGACTTATCTGAGAGCCAGGTGCGAATGGTGGGAATGGGAATTTTTTTATAAAATGATTTGCAGCTTGGCTGTTGCCGCTGCATCAGCTTCAGAGCGGAAGCTGAGGTCAAAGTACCCCTTAAAGGGGTGGAAGTCAATATAGCTGGTGGGTTTGAAAACTACCGTGGCCATCTTGATGATGGCCGCGCTTGCATATGGGAAGAGATTCCCATATTTGACCCGGAGGACAAAATGCAAATTGCTCCATGGGAGCACCACCTGAGAGCTGGCGAGGTGGTGGGCCAAGTCCCGAGGGGGACATGATGCCTGGTAGTGTTGGGAGGGCTAGCAGAGCCAGCCCGAGAGCACTTCAGTGGCAGCTGAAAGATGCCAGATGGCAGCGCACCACCACCCCACGCTGGGGCAGCAGGCATCAATTGCATTGACATCAGTAAGCTTTGGCTCAATTGAGTGGTTGTTTTTTGTTTTTTTTTAAAATCCAAATTTGGCTTCAATTTGGGTATCAAAGCAAAAGAAAGATTGGCTCTTCCCAACCTTTCCGTGTACATACAGATCACCATGCCTTACTGTACTATCACGCTCCTCATGTCTTAACTCCAAAACAGACCCGTTGACATGAGACCCTTGCCCAGTTTGCATTTTCTTATGAGTTCACCAATGGAAAGGGAAAAGGGTTGGCGGATGCTTTGAGCCGCAATCCTGCATTAGCTCCTGATCCAAAGGAGGTAGAGGTTCATAACACCCAGTTGATGATTCCTCTGGGTAAGATTATGTGACAACTTCCCTCTTCCATGGCCAACAGGCAAGCGCTTGCACCTCTGAAGATGCGGAGGAATACAGTAAGTTTAGAAAGGTTGTCCTTTCTCAGCCGCTATCAACTGAATATACCATAGTACTTGCTAACAGTGCGTTGAATCAGGAGGATTTAACCAGGGGTTATCATGTAAAGGATGAGATGGTGTGGTTTCAGGGGCGCCTATGGGTTCCTGCTGGACCACTTCGCCTGAAAATCATTTGGGACCATTATGATGGAATAACCGTTAGTCATCCTGGGAAAGCAAAGACCTTGTAGTTAATTTGACGCACTTACAATTGGAAAGGCTTACCTGCTCGGGTGGGACAATATTTTAAGAGAGTGCCTGATCTGCAATCAAATGAAATAAATCGTCAACCTATAGCGGGTTTTTTGGTACCGTTCCAAAAGGCTGAAGGGCCCTGGACTTCCCTATTGGTAGACTTCATTGTGGAATTACCTGTTTCTGATGGTTATGATGCCATCATGGTGGTGGTGGACCGTTTTAAAAACTTTGCCCACTTTATTCCTTGCAGAACAACAATAACCATGGCTGAGATGGCTAGGTTCTTTGTCACTCATGTGTTTGAGCTTCATGGGGTTCCCCAAAAATTATTAGTGACTGGGGACTCCAGTTTACCTCCATCTTTTGGGAGAGTTATGTAAGACTCTCCAGATTCGCCCCCGCCATTCAACTGCCTATCACCCCCAATCAGATGGTCAGACTTTTTAAGTGAACCAGTGCCTGGAATAGTTCCTGCGGTGTTACACTGCCGCGGATCATTCAGATTGGGTTCCTCACCTTCCTATGGCCCAGTTTAACTACAACAACACTTTGCATTCTTTGATCAGTTGTTCCCCTTTTTTCGTCAACCATAGTTTTAACCCTGCCTTTAACATGGAGCATAGCTGTGGATCTAAAGTTGAAGCAGTGGTGGACTTTGCAAGGCTATCAAGAAAGTACACCAGGGAGTTTCCACAAGTTTGGAGGTGGCAATGCAAGTGTATAAGGAGAACCCTGATGGTAAGTATTGCTATTTCAATATGACTGGACGATAATTGTGGGACAACTAGGGCGGATTGGGAAGAATCTGCCAAAATATCTCAGTTACAATCATTCGAGTGCCTCAAGATGAGGCGATATTGGGATATAATGGGTCATTATTGGATTGCCTCTAAATAAGGCAATATCAATTTTCAGTAAATAAAAAGTAAATCGCCTACAATTAGGGTGATAGAGAATTAGAGGCTAACAAGCTGAAATAAAGGAGAATTGGCGGAATAGAATAGCCTAAACTATGAGAGCATTATCATCTGAAGCTGCTGTATATAAGCGAGATGGGCGATTGAGAGTGCAGTTTGTTAATAGAAAAGAGAGAGCGGGACATTGAAAGATCGCTGTATTTATTAAAATAAATAAAAGAGTTCATTGGGGCAATTGCTCCTATTTTTAGTATATTTTCAAGTGTGTCCAAAGGACTGAAAATCCCCACATTGTCTATTTGTTGCTCAGTGGGTTTGACCTGTATGAACAATATGGCAGATCCTAACAATACCGTTAAATTTTATAATAGTGGTGCTCACTACAGGGGGGCCCATTGATCAACCACCAAACACCCCAAAACTCCAGTCGCCTGCCATGCCTTACACAGCCTGTGTTTCTGGGGAATCTTCAAGGAACACTGCACCAGCTGGATATGAGATAAAAACTTATCTTAAATGCAGTTCTCAAAAACCAAGATGAACTCCTTCAATAACAAGATGCTGTCATGCACCAGCTTGATAGCACGTTTAGCCAAATGCATATCTTGGGACAACAAAACAAAGAACTCGCCAACCAATTGAATGATACCACTGAATGGCTGCAATGCGTAGAACAAAGATTGACCAATACTTCTTGGTCTTCTCGCTGGGACAAGGATGACCATCAAGAGGGGGCATCATACAAGGAAGATTATGACGTTGGTCAGAACTACTACACCCAGGTTGGTAGTACCAGATACAAATATGAGTCATTACGCCACTTTCCTCAAGTAATGGCAGTACCGCCCACGGCAGAAGGTCACACTACCCCTGAAGTGGCAGACATCCCAACTTCCGCTGATCCAGCTTCTCATTGGGAAACTGCTTTCAGATCTCAACCCATTCCTCAGTATGGGCCAAAACCCCGTGAATGGGATGAGGAGGTTAATAAAAAAAATTACCTCCGTTTGATTGAAACAGGAACATTCATGGTTTCTTCAAATGGTTTGAGTTTTCAGTGGAAGGTGCATTTGATAGATGGAAGGCTAAGTTGTTGATATCTGCCTTGGATGTTGGGAGTGCCGATCAGGTCACCTGTTACCTCCCAAGTAGCTCTGTCACCTATAAGGATGTGAAGAATACCATACTTCGACTGTTTGGGGGTACCTCAAAGATGTCATAGCGGAAAGCAGAGTTCTTAACAATTAGATTCTGCTGAAACGAGACTCTCCTGGATTTCGCCAATCAATTCACAATGGAAGCCCATATGCTGATTTAGCAGGGTACTTAGCGTAAGCTGACATGTGCATCGCCATGACCTCCATGGTGAAGCCATATTGAGAGTTTCAAAATGTCATTTCGCCGCTTCTGGATGATGATGTATCTCTGCTCAAGATTGTACAGTTTTTGCGTCGCATATCCTCTAACTTTCCGCCACTGAATATGGAATGGAAGACTACCGCTGCTACTGAACCCTCTTATTCAGGAGAATACTCTCATCTGACTCCAGCTCCATTTAGTAATCCTTGGCCTTTCTATAAATCTGCGCCTCATCCTCAGCCAAATTATACTCAACAGTTCGATCAGCGTCAATGGTCTGGTCACAAAAACCGTCAGCAACACAGCTATTGACCAGGATCTAGGTATTCCAAACGTCAACAATAATCTTACTGACCTGGGCCTGGTTACGCCAAATGACCCCAAACTTTCCGATCTGGACTGATCTATGACAATCAAGAATGTGGCTCTTATGGGGCTAACTGTTATGAATGCGGCCACCCTAGTCATTTGCCAAATTTCTGCCATAACCTCCGGGTGGACTACATACACCAAAACCAATACTATCAGGGAAAAGATGGAGCGGAGTAGAGATGGGACCCTCTACCTACGCAATACCAACCCAAAACATCCCTGAGTCAATAGTATTATACCCTGCGGAAGTCCCTCAGTACAATGACGGACTTTTATATCAGCAGCCAGTTGGAGGAGTAAATGTAGTGACACGAGCTTAAGCCAAGGTGGTGGCGGAAGAAGAGTCCCCAGAACAACCAAAGCTGTATGCCTGTCAAATGCTTGATCAAGCTTCCTTGGACAAGCTTGATTCTGCCGCAGATAGCCAACTCTGAAAGGATTAAACGTTTCCCTTCCAGTAGATTCCATTGTCAAAGAATACCCTCAAGTTGGTGAGGGGATAATGAGTTTTCTTAAAAAGAGATTCTGTAAATGTCCACGCATTAAACAGTCAATATTCTTCTTATTCTGAGTGTACATACTGTGATATTTTTGTAGCAGAAAATAGGGTTCGCGCTATAATAGATACTGGTGCTCCAGTCAACATAGTTTCCACTAAATCAATGGCAAAGTTGACGTTAAAACCTGATGTGGACCATTGAATGGTGTACGGAACTGCTGGAGCAGTAAGCACCATATCAGAGGGGGCTTACAATGTGCTATCTCTGCGCTTCAGGTCCATTGTCATTGCAGCTCCCGCGATTGTGCTGCCAAATGAAAACTATAACCTGTTAATTGGAACCGCTTTCCTGCACCATTTTGGGGCTGTCATTATGATGGAGGAGACTCTCGCCATTCTGGGTCAGCGGATCCCAATTTACTTTACCACTAGCGGAGTCCTGAAGGATCTGGTGCATATGAGCCATATCAACCCCGCCTATAGAGATGGGGTGATGCCAGTTCGTTGTCACTGACTAAAGTGCAAGACTCAGCCCCTTCCCTAGCAGATATATGAATATCAAGGGATACCTCTTTGAGCTTCAGGGCCCATATCTATTCCTTCTGGACATCAAGTCTTAGTGAACACTGAGATAGAGATGGATGTACCTATTGGTCTATATGGGGAAGTCATTGGGCTCTATCATCAAACGCGGGTTGAGCCGCATGTGGCTACAGGGATTATACTTCTGGGACATGGAGAGATTGAGGTTTTGTTAGCAAACCTCCAGAGCGAACCAATGCAAATCCGCTGACACCAAATCGTAGTGTATTTACATTTGATTCCAATATAAGAGGTCTTTCAGGTTCAGGATTTTGGGTCATTGGACGAATTTGGTCTACCAGTTGAGGCACCAACTGACATACTAATGGTGGTACCATGGAGTAATTTAATTGGACTGTCAGAAGAGCAAAAAGACCAAGCGATAGCTTTATTTCCAAAGTACAAGGGGATTTTTGCTGTTGATGACCACAACTTAGGGTGTGATTGGGGGGTGGTACATTGAGTAGACACAGGAGATCATCCCCCTATAAGGTCCCTGCCTATCCACTGATCAAGGTCAGCGGAAGACATTGTCACTAACAAAATTACAAGTTGCTAGAGCAAGGGATGCTCAAACCATCCAAAAGCCCATGAGCTTCTCCCGTTCTGATTGTAAAAAATAAGGATGGCACCAACTGCATAGTAATAGACTACCAAAAGCTCAACAGTATTACAAACTAGGACTCGTACCCTTTGCTAAGGATTGTCAATGCTTTGGATAGGTTAGTGGGAGCCTGTTTTTTTAGTGAGGGACTTAATATCAGGTTACTTTCAAATTGAGTTACCCATGGCAAAAAAGAAAAATGTGCGGTTGTCACCTCCAAAGGCCTTTTTCAACTGAAGCGGATGCCTCAAGGGCTGTGCAACGCCCTGGTTATGTTTCAGCGAGCCATGGATACTATTCTAGGTGACCAGAAACTGTCATGCATCCTTGTATACCTTGATGATATTAACATTTTCTCTCAAACCTTTTTGGAGCATCTTGATCACTTAGAAGCAGTAATCCGCTGGCTGGATGAGGCATATATTAAAATTAAACCTCGAAAATGTAACTTCTTCAAAGAACAGCTGAAATACCTGGGGTTTGTGGTAGACACTAAAGGACTGAAACCACAGCCAGCTAAGGTGGAGGCCATCAGCAAAATGGCTACGCCTAATAGTAAACGCAACATACAGGTATTTTTGGGAATGGTCAGTTACTACCGGTGCTTTATCCCTAATTTTAGCTGTATTGGGGGGCCACTATTTGAGTTGTTAAAAAAGGACGCTGTGTTCAAATGGATGGAACGTCTTCAATCCACTTTCAATACACTTTGTACGGCATTGATCAGCGCACCAGTGTTACGCTACCCAAACTTTGATTGGGAGTTTATTGTTCAGATAGATGTGTCCCTTTCCACTGTTGGGGCAGTACTTTCTCAGAAATATGAGGAGGGAGAGGAACATCCTGTAGCATACTGTAGTCAAAGTCTGAACTGCCATGAGCATAATTATACTGTGACCGAGTGGGAGTGCTTAGCAGTGATCTATGCATATAAGCAATTCAGAGTCTATCTGCATTGGGTAAAGTTTAGAGTAGTAACTATCACGCGTCATTAAGATGGTTGCAGAAACTCAAAGAACCTAAAGGCCGTTTGGCTTGATAGTCTCTTAAGTTGCAGGCTTATGACTTCGAGATCCTTCATTGTCCAGGAGTAAAGCATCAGAACGCTGACTGTTTATCTTGATTGCTGACTGTTGCGGTGATGGAAGACCTCAGCGACATGATGTATAATAAGATTCTCAGCGGAAATACAATGATGAACCACTCCAAGTGATCAAAGTGTTAAACAAAATGTGACTGAATACCTTTCAAAGGAACAGGAAACTGTACAAGTGGATTGACAATTCTACAGTAAATTTTCTGTGACCTTCAGCATGACCAGGAATCATTATGAGCGCCTACAGGGCAGTTGGACATGGTGGAGTGCACAAAACAATGGAGTTGTTGCACCCTCGGTACTATTGGGAAAGCATGAACTTAAATGTGCTCAAAACTATTTCCTGTTACCATCAGTGCCAAATGGAGAAGCCATTCTGCCGCAAGACTTCATACCGGGTAGTGAAACCACATTTTGCTTGGCACACGGTTTCTCTTGATGTCGTTGGTCCCTTGCCAACAGGAGCCAACTGGTGTAAGTACATTCTTGTGGCTATTGACCACTTGACCCAGTGGGCTGAAGCAAGAGTGATATGAGATTTTGGGGCAGTTAAAGTGGCCAAGTTCGTGATGGAATGCATTATTCAGTGACATAGATGCCCTCAGTTTATTCTCACTGACAACAGAACCAACTTCACCTCGCACATTCTCCCCAAACTGAATGAGCTTATGGTAATCCATGGGGTTCTGATGACCCCATACCACCCCAAATCCAATGGAATGGTTAAACAGGTGAATGGGACTCTGGTGAACATACTACAAAAAATAGTAACAGATTGACCTTTTGGTTGGAGCTCACTCATTTCCACTGCCATGTTCACCTATAACATCTGTTACCATTCCGCCATGGGAAAGAGTCCCTTCCAACTACTATACAGCTGACACCTGGCTCTTCCAGTATTACTTTATTCATGTGTAGAAGACACCAGCAGAATGGAACCCCACCACTATTTGACTAACCTTGAAAACATTCTGATTAAACTTCAAACTGAAGAACATTCCTTTAGCTTAGCCAAGAAGATCAGGAATCAGGCCACCAATCAGGTATTTCATAGCGGGCTGGTGCCATTCAAGGAAGGTGATATGGTTCTCTTCCATGACCAACATGGATTTTGGTGGAAACACAAGCTGGCCAGTATTAAGATTTGTCTATTTGAAGTTATAGAGAAAACTGGGGTCAACGCATACACCATCAAGGACTATGCAAGTGGTCGGATCATCAACTGAGTGCATGCAAAGTTCCTCCAACCATACAAACAATAGGAGCCTTATCATCCAGTCAAGGAGGGGGTAATGTCGCAATTCTGATATGACTGGACGATAGTTTTGGGACAGCTAGGTCAGATTGGGAAGAATCCGCTGAAAATAATATCAGTTTCAATTATTTGAGGCCTCAAGATGAGGCAATATTGGGATATAACAGGTTATTATTGGATTGACTCTAAATAGGGCAATAAGGCAATAAGGCAATATTGACATTTGACAAATTTAAAGTAAATCGCCTAAAATTAGGGCGATAGAGAATTTGAAGATAACAAGCTGAATTTGAGGAGAATCGGTTGAATATAATAGTCCAAGCTTTGAGAGCATTATTGTCCAAAGCCACTGTATATAAGCGGGATGGGTAATTGAGAAAAGCAGGTTGTTGATAGAAAAGAGAAAGCATGTCAGGATTTCACTGAATTCTCATATCTCCAAAAAATTTTCTTCATTAATTCCCTTGACATCATTGGAAAGGAGTGAGCAAACTATCAAGGTTAATGATCAATCAGATTCCAATCAATTAATTGAAGATTTGATCGCGCAGAGATTGATTCACTATGATAGATTAGAACCATAAAAACGCCTATAAATATTTCCTCTTTTTGAAAATAAAAATTAGGTCGAGTTTAACCTGTATTTTCTTATTTACTTCATCGCATTTTTGGAGAATCTGCCCAGTGTAACTTCAAGATACAACCTGCCCCATTAAAAGTATGATTCAAAACTTCCAGACTGGTGCTCACTACAGGGGTTCTCTGAGTTACGCTCCAGTGACAACGTCTATCACTATCATGGATTCTCATTCTTTGCCTGTTGAGGCTCAAGATCAAGAGCAAGGCAGTATTTTACAATGGGTCCCTTCAACTGGAGCCCAAATCCCAAGATTACCCTCCACGTTGGATTTTTTGGGTCAACTTGGAATTTTATTGTCCTAACTTAAGTTTTACCTCAGACTTTCAAATTCCGCCTGAGGCCTTGCAAAGTATCATTAATCGATTGCTTGAAGGGGCTTTAATCCCTGGAATCCATTCTAACCTATCTCGATCTAATGAAGTACCTTTCTATATTGCAAGAAGTGCTGAAAACCTCTCAAATGCCAGGAATTGGCCCCAAGCAATATTTTCATCAACTCGTACATCCTAGCTTATACCATTTGATACTTGTAGTCAGAATGCACCATTAAGGGATGCTCAATTTACTAGAAAGTTTCCAATCCTTAAATAATTATATTTCTGAATTTTTCAAGTTGTGCTCTGAGTTTAGCCGAAATAAATGTGATGCTATCATTAATAATTGAGACTTACTCAACTAAGTACGTCGGCAGCTCATTTAGTTCAATTATGGAATATCAAATTTTGTTGATATACAGTTTCCCAAGAAAGTTCAGGAGATTAAGAGAGAATGGAGAGAAGGTATTTCCCAACTCTCTGAGCGTAGCCAATCAATGAAGAAGGAAATTAGAAACTGTCTCTTTCAATTGGAACAATTGTACTCAGGAATTCAGTTCTGGGTTAATGAAGTAGAAAAAACCTCTAGGAATATGGGTCCTCCCGGGGTTGAAGGACCTCGTGGGCCACCTGGGGGTGTAGGGCCCCGTGGACCTCCTGGAGCTAATGGTCCCCGTGGACCTCCTGGGAAAGTAGGGCCTCAGGGACCCCCAGGTGTGGATGGACCTCGAGGACCTCCAGGTGCTGATGGTCACTCAGGATTTTACCAGCAAATTAACTCTCTATTGAACAAGATGAACCACTTGCATAAACAATTCTCTAAATTGGCCACAGGGTGTAACTTAACCCCCGATGGGGTACCAATTGATCCCCTTTTGTCACTGAAGTCATTGTCTGATGAATTGATCAATCTGGAAAAGTGGGCCAAGAACACTGATATCTTATTACATGCTTACAAATCAAAAAGGGAACTGCTCCAAGCGAAAATTGAGACTCTAGAACTCAAGTACAATGCACAGCTGGAACAGATTTCTGAGAAATTTTGCTGACTGGATGAGAAAGTAGGGCATGCTGATCTGAATCATCATATTAATGAAATTTGTACTGAAGCTGTTAATCCTTACCCTCAATTTTCTTCTCAAGCTTCAGATCTCGCCTCTTATGTTTCTACTCAATCTGAACAACCTGGAGTGCATGTTTTGACCAACAATGCCCCATGAGTTTCATGCCAGTATTCAAGGACAAATACTCCCCAGGGGAAGGCAGCACTATCTCCTTTCTCTATCTTTATGAAAAGGCATTAAGTGAGGCCACGGATCTCCAAAAGATGAATTACTTGCCTAATTGCCTTACTCAATTGGCTCAGCTTATTATGGTTCCCCACTTAATGACTTGCTCTACTTGGGCTCAGGTCAAAGAAGCATTGATCAAAGAATTTGGGAGTGAGCAAAGCTTATCCTCACAAAAGCAGGCTTTTATGGGTATACAGTCCCACCAAAATGAATCTATCAAGGACTTTGCTCATCAGTTCTATTGGAAAGCTCAAACTCTAGTAGCCTGTGGTTGGTTAAACTTGGATGATGCAATTACCACAGTTCTGTCAGCTTTTACTTCCAGGACTCAGATGCAAGTTTATCATATCAGTGTCAAAAGGAATTTCCAAAGTATTTTGGATATTAAGGAGGCTTTATTGGAATTGCCCCCTCAATTCTCCAAGAAACTCCGAGTTTATGAGTCCCCTAGACCTAGTCAGCCCAAAGTCTACGCCATGCTTGAGAACACTAGGGCGATCCAGTGTAACTACTGCCATCGCTATTTCCATACTGAGGATTGTTGTTTTAAAAATGAAGCAGATGAGAAGAAGAAAAAAGATAAGACTAATAAAATTTTCTACCTTGATAATGATATGAGTGTGCAGCAAGAGCATCAAAGTTTGATTGAGTGCAATAAAGATGAACATTCCTCTTATTCCTTGACCTCCTTATTGGCATTATCTTCTCAGTTTGGGAGCACCATTACCCATATTGACTTCTGAGTTATCAAGTCAATGTCAAAGCTATTATAGATACTGGATCCCCAGTGAATGTTATCTCGTCCAAATTGGTCAAGCAAATCAAATTAACCCCTGATATTTCTCATTATGAAGAATATGGCATAGCTGGACCTCATAGTACTTGGTCTATTGAAGCTTTTTCATCTTTTCCTCTGAAAATTGGGAAACTAACTTTTACCATCTCAGCTATTGTACTCGATAATTTGAGTTATGACCTACTTTTGGGGACTCAATTTTTACGAGAATTTGATGGAATTATCAATTACCCTAACTCGTCGTTGTCTCTCTTGGGGTATAGAGTTCCCTTACTTTTATCTGATTATGCTTCCACTCGCTGTCAGTTATGTCTTCTAGAAGGAACCAAAAGATCTTATTCACTTCAATATCTTGTTAAAGATCCTCATGTGAAATTACCTCCTAAATTGGCTGATATTGAAGAGGGAATGCCTATTTTCTCCCCTGAGAAATTAGTTATTCCACCAAAATCACAAGTAATTATTAACACTTCCTTGCACTTTTTGATTCCCAAGGGACATTTGTTACAAGTCCAAGGCACTGTCAATCCTCCTGCCAAAGAACTCTTGCCTTGTCCTGAAGTATTGGATTATGCTTATTCAGGATCATTATCTGTCTTACTGGCGAACTTTACCAATGAGCCAAAACTGGTAGATGAAAAGCATTCAATTGCTTATGTCAAGTTGTTACCCTTATCTTGTATCTATGATGTTAAACCCTTTAAGAGTTTACAAGATTTTGGATTGGAAAGTGATCAGGAAATCCTTACTGTGGGTCCTGCTATTGGAAAACACCTCTCTAAGGAACAGGAGAAACAAGTGCTTCAATTATTAGATGAATATTCCGACATTTTTGCTGGGCATACTTATGATTTTGGGAAGATGAAAGATGTAGTGCACACTGTTGAAACGGGTGATCACCTTTTATCCATATGAAGCCCTATCATAAATCTAAAGTAGAAGAAGCCCAGGTTACTAAGGAGTTGCATCAATTGCTGAAGGATGGATTATTGAAACCCTCCAATAGTCCTTGGGCATCTCCATTGTTGTTGTTTAAGAAGAAAGATGGTTCTCATCAAGTCATGATGGATTATCATCGATTAAATGCTATTACTCAAAGGGATTGTTATCCCTTACCTAGGATTGATGATTCTCTTAGGTTGAGGCTTGATCCACCTATTTTTCGGCCATGGACTTAGACAGTGGATACTGGAAAATCAAATTATCATCTGAAGATCGTGCCAAGTGTGCCCTGATATTGAGTGAAGGGTTGTTTGAACCAACTCACATGCCTCAAGGCTTAAGCAATGCCCCCACAACATTCTAAAGGGCCATGGACAGTTTGCTGCGGGATATAAAGCTTACTTGTGTTCTGGTATATCTTGATGATATTACCATGTTTTTAAAAACCTTTACTAAGAATTTAAGCCATATAAAAGAGGTTTTCAGCCAAATTTGGGGTTCTTCCTTAAAACTCAAACCTTCCAAGTGCTCATTCTTTCAAAACAAAATGGACTTTTTAGGACATCAGGTTTCAGCTAAAGAGATTTGACCCCTATCAGATAAAGTTCAAGCCATCCAACGGATGCCTCCTCCCTCTTCTTTACGGGATATTCAAGTCTTTCTTGGCATAGTTGGGTATTACTGGCAATTTATTCCCAACTTTGCTGATATGGATGAACCCTTGTTTTACCTATTGCAAAAAGGAGTGACTTTCAAGTGGGGGTCAGCTCAAGAACAGTCATTCAATTCTTTGCATACCGCCTTGATTAAGGCACCTGTTCTAATTCATCCCAAATTTGATAAGTCTTTCTTTCTACATATGGATGCAAGTAATGTCGCTATTGGGGCTATCTTATCTCAGTATGATGAATAAAAGAAGGATCATTCTGTTGCATACTATAGCAAAACTTTGTCAAAAGCTGAACGAAATTATAATGTTACTGAGCGGGAATGTTTGGCAGTAATTCTAGCAATCAAGCACTTCCGGTCCTTCTTATATGGTAACCATTTCACAGTTATTACCGACCATTCCTCCTTATGATGGTTGCAGAATATGAAGGATCCTGATGGGAGGTTGGCCCGTTGGGCTTTAAGATTGCAAAATTATGATTTCTCCATTGTTCATCGCTCAGGGGCTCAGCACCAAAATGCTGATGGGCTGTCCCAACTGCCTATTCTGACCTTGGAACTAGAAAAAGAAGAACGCTTATATAGCCTTATTGGACGATATGAATTATGGGATTGAGAGACTGAAGAGGATCGAGCCTATCTAAAATCCATTACTAAAGATACTATGATTCAAGATGGAGCTTTGTATAAGAAAGTCAAATCCAAGTGGTTGCCCTTTCTGCATCCCAACTCTAGGTTTCACGCTGTAATGGAAGGCCATGAACAAGTTGGTCATAGTGGCTTAAAGAAGACTCAAGAATGGTTGAAGACTTGATACTATTGGAACAACATGACTGAGTTTATTTGAGAGACCCTTGACTCATGTCTTATCTGCAAACGTCATGAAACTACCAACCCTACATATCAACATCAAGTTATTCCCCCAACCCAGGCGTTTGAGGTAGTCAGCATTGATGTTGTAGGCCCTTTTCCTCAAGGATTGCATGGTCATCAGTATATCATTATGGCTGTCAACCATTTAACTAAATGGGTTGAGGCCATTTCTATTGCTACCCCTTTGGCTAAGACTACAGCGTTATTCCTATATCAGCATATAATTTCCCAACATGGATGTCCAAAGGTCCTTATGTCAGATAATGTGACTAATTTTACCTCGCAACTTATACAGGAGTTATCAAAATTTATTTAACACTACTCAGTGATTTGTCGTCCCATATAATCCATCCACAAATGGGGCCATTGAACGAGTTAATGGAACTTTGGTCTTGATTCTAAGGAAGATGGCATCTACTGCCTGACTCAGTGGAATTTTTATTTGCCTAGTGCCTTATTTGCTTATTGAATAAGCTACCACCGCATTATCAAAATGTCCCCATTTAAGTGTATATATGGGCGGGATCCTTCAGTCCCTTATAGTGTTCAGACAATTCTTGAGGAAAGTATCCCAGAAAATTTAATTTAGTTATGAGAAATTTGGCTGATGAGATTATCCGCCTCCAGGATCAAGCAATGAATTCAATTATAACTATCACCTGAAGAGAAACTCTAAGAAGCAATCAACATAAACCTGTCCTACCTGAATACCAGATTAGAGATTATGTTATGTTTATTATTCCCAGCCAGGTGGACGGACTGAAAAGTTAGGAACTAATTGGTATGGTCCATATAGAGTTATATTTCAAAAAGGATTGGAGTATTCAATTGTTCATATTGATACTGGTATAGTGGTAAATCGTAATCATCTTAGGTTTTTAAGAAGTCATCCTCCACCGCGATCAAATCTTGAGGGGGGAAGTGTCAGGATTTCACCAAATTCTCATATCTCCAAAAATCCCCTTCATTAATTCCCCAACATCATCAGAAGGAGAATCAATTTATCGCAATCTATCAAGGTTAATGATCAATCAGATCCTGATCAATTGATTTATATTTAATCATGCAGAGATTGATTCACTCTAATAGATTAAGAACAGTAAAAAAGCCTATAAATATTTCCTCCTTTTGAAAATAAAAATTAGGTTGAGTTTAACCTGTATTTTCTTATTTACTTCATCGCATTTTTGGAGAATCCGCCCAGTGTAACTTCGAGATACAACCTACCCCATTGGATTAAATTTTTAAATTTAATGTGGGAAGGCCAACCATGGGACGGACACTTCCGAATATGGCTCAGACTAGACAAAACTCAGTACCAGGTGAGGCACCCCCGAGAAGCGATGCTATCTCTTGTTGCCAGTGGGAACGCCACTTATGGGAAGGGGAGGGAACGTGTGTAGGGGCGTAGCCACTATTGAGCACGTGTGGAGGAAGGGGTCTGATTTGATGAACCAGACTGGGAACCAGGAGGAGACCAGCTGCCGGTGAAGTGGTGGGAGATATCCAAACATAATGCTTGAAAGTGATCCACCAAATGAGACCAGAATCTGTGGACAGCTTCAGGGAGGGTGGGGATGGATCCGGCGATGGCATCCAAGACAATCGTGTGGATAGTCCACATGGCGATTGCAACCACCAGAGCACGAAGGGCAGGTGGGAGGGGGAGGCCATTGATGAAGCAAACATATCTCTTGACAGACTGAAGGGATGTGTTTGATCCTGGCCTAGCAGACGTTGGACTTCGCGCCATATTACTTTAGAGGTGGGGCACTTCTCCAGGCGGTGAAACTGCGTTCCATACTGGCCACACATGACACAGGATGAGTGTAAAGCATTAGAGCGCTCAGCTGTACGATACACCCGCCTCAGGCAGTGCCACACATGGGAACGGACTTGAGGCTGCAACAGAGGATGGTGTGCGTATTTCCAGATAGTCTTTTGGGTCTCAGTGGAATAAGGGGATGTCCATCATGTCCAGGTAGTCCACCCTGGATAGAACTTGGGGTCGAATGGGGATCACGCCATCATGGATGGGTAGCCCCTGTACCTCTTGTGTGAACTGAGGAGAGGGGCGGCCTCTTCGGGTTGTATGTCCACTAATACGAATTCTCCATTCTGCGCTTCGCATGGAGAGTAGGATTCGTTTGTAGTGGGTTTTGGTCCCGTGAGGACCTGTGGCTGATGTGTGTGATGCGAGGTATTTCATCAGGGAGTGGGGGTTTGATGGATTGTTGATGCCAAAGGCTTGGGAGAAGTTGGAGCGGGCCGCGCGGGACCAGTGTTGGGATGGGAGTGTAGGAGCAGTGACGGCCGCAATCCAGGTGCCTAGGATCTTGGCGGCATGGGCTTTGAAGTCAAGTAGGCTCATGCCACCATGATGATGAGGGCCAAAAATGACCTCTAGCCGTACTGGTGGAGGCGGCCTGACCAAAGCCAACCTTGTAGCAAAGCATACAGGGATTTGAAGAAGCTTGGGGGAGAAGGGGATGGCGTGGGCTCCAAACCAGACTTTGGATAGGAGCATAGAGTTGGCAAGAACAACCCTGCCAGTGAGGGTAGTAGGGTGGGCTCTGAGAGAGGCGATTCGCTTCGTCACGTTGTCCAGTATATGGCCCTCCATTACTGCTGACGCGTATCCTCCTGCCTCCAACCACACGCCCAGATGGCGTACCAGTCCTATGGTAGGTCGCGGCACAAAGGAGAGCACCAGTGGAGCGGTGTGTTTGAGTTAGTAAGGCGTGGACTTGGGCGAGCAGCTGGGCTGGGTTGGGAACTACTTGCTGGGGCCCAGCAGTTCTGAAACTGACCAAGGAGGATGATTTTGGTTTTGGAGGCGTTCAGTGCCGCGTTGCTTACCAGGGAATATTCCTGGATGAGGGCTTCAAGCGCGCGTGCATCTTTATTATTAGACACCCCCACCACGCAATCATCTGCAAATGCCATCATCTTGACTGGGGTTTGGCCTGGCACATGGACCCCAGTGATTTGGGCACTCACATTTCGCAGTAGTGGGTCAAGGCTGAAGTTATATAAGAGTGGGCTCAGGGGTCCCCTTGTCGCAGGCCCCTTTGAGGATGGACTACTTCCGTTAGGAAACCTGGGCCGCGCACAGCCATTGTTGCAGATTCCATGAGCAGCATCACCCAGTTAATGAAGCGGGGAGGTAGGCGGAATTGTTGGAGGCAGGCCCTAAGGTATTCCCAGTTTACTCTATCATAGGCCTTTTGTTGGTCCAAGAATACAAGTGCCCCAGAGGCTGTGGACTGACACACATTAGCCATAGAGTGCACGTTGTCCCAAATCGACCTTCTGGGGATGAAACCAAATTGTTCTGGAGAGATGGTGGCAGATGCTACAGTCCCTAAACGGTTAGCCATGATTTTTGTTAAAATTTTGGTGTCTGTGTTTGTTAGAGAAATGGGGTGCCAGTTGGCTAAGTCTAGCCTATCCCCTTTCTTGAAGAGTGTGACTGTAAAAGCCTCATGTCCTCCTGGTAGGAGGCGCGTTTCCAACAGGCTTTGGTTGAGTGAGGCTAGCAGCAATGGGGATATGTATTTAAAATATTTTTTGTAGAACTCATATGGAATGCCATCTGGGCCTGGGCATTTTTGGTTTGGCGCACCACAAATGGTAGTCCATAATTCATTCGGAGTAATTAAATTCATTATTTCCGGGTATCGGAAAATGGTGCAGATATGAGCTCTGTCAAGAAATTCCGCCATTTCGGCCAGCTGAATTGGTTTGGCTTGGTATAACTCGGAGTAATATCTTTGCATTTCGATTGCCACTTCGGCCGGTGTGTCCACAATAGAATTATCCGGTCTTCACACCTGTGTGCAGGCCACGCTCTGGCATGGTGCAAAATTTTTTTGAAGAAGTATGCGGTGCACTTGTCGCCTTTAGTGATGCGTGTGGCCCTGTATTGGACACAAACCCGATGTTTGTGTTGCCTTTCAAGTGCGTTGAGGTGGGCTGCTGCCTCCGCCCACTTCTGGCCCCATGCAGGGCTATATCCTGAGGCTGGAATGTTGGACTCCAAGTGGGCCAATTCCGCCAGCACGCATGATATAACCGCCGATGTGGCTCATGAGCGTCTGGATGAGAGATGGCGATAGTGGTGGATGGTGTCTTTTTTGAAAGTTGCCCATGTGGAAATGGGGTCCGCACAAAACGGTGCAACAAACAATTTTGCCAAAGTTGCCTCTTCCACCCACATGGAAAATCCTGGCGACGCAAGCTCTGGGGGCGGATTTTGCACCAATGTGGAGCCTTTGCAACTGTGACGGGTAAGTGGTATGTTATCAAGACCAGTCGGTGGTTAGAGAATTCCATTTTTGTTGTTTTGAAGTGGGAGATGTGGGGTTGGAATTTCGCCGGTGCTAGAATAAGGTCAATGCGGGTCATGGACCTTAATTGGCCGTTGTGGATGTGGGGACGCGTCATGTTTTTGAGCAGTGGGTCATGTCATGGCAGCACATCCATTAACCCAAGGGTGGCTTTTAGAACGCGTAGTTCTACATGACCCTGTGGGGCGTGGGGTGAGGGCGGCCACCGGTCCGTTGGTGAGGTTAGCCAACAGTTCATGTCACCAATTAGGAAAGAATTGGGGGGTAGGGGGAGTGATTTGACTGACGAGAAAAATTGTCAACGCTCTTGTGCACCGTTTGGGGTGTAAATGTTGACAATTGTGTGTGCAACATTGGCCCATGAGAAGGTGACAACGAGCACTCAGTCATTTAGGAATGTTTCTGAAGATGTAAATTTGAAAAAATTGTTTTTCCGAATTAGCACCCCACAGTGCTTTGACCAAAAGGATAGGGATGGCAGGAGCATTGTTTTCCAAGCATCCTCGGAACCTCATGGACAGTGGGTTTCCTGGATGGCCAGGATATCCACGGGTAAATTATTTTGTAAAAAACTCAGTTTCCTAGCCCGGGATGGGGAGGCCTTGAGTCCGGCGATATTCAGTGTCCCTAGAGTGAAGGTTTCCCCCATCGTACCTTAGGTGCGAGGGTGGGCCCCTGGCCCACCAGCCTCTTCCAGGTCCCCACGGGCTTTCACAGCAGCGTGGGTATTAGCAGCAATGCTATTGGGGTTTTTGTTAATTTTTGTGGAAAGAGTCGCGTTGGCTTTGGCCTTCGCTTTTTGTTTTCCCGACGTCGGGAATTTTTTGTGGTGCGGATAAGTTTGGTGCACCGTCGAGTGGGGCAAAAAAAATTTTTTTCAGTTGGGATAGGTCCCAAGTCAGTTTCAACTGGGGCTTGGGTGTAGCGATTGGGTGAGATCAAATCTCCCATCAGATCCTCAGATTGAGTGGCCCGTTTGGCTTGGGCCTCCCAATCTGATTGTGTGATGGATTCCCAAGTTGCTTCCGCCGCGAAGGTCTCCATGTCCTCCTGGCGTTGTGAGTGTGGGATGGTGGTGGTGACCTTGGCCGCTTCCTTGGCCGTGACCCTATGGGCCTGCTTGGCCTTCTTCCGCTCCTGCGGGGAGATGGGCTTTACCAATAGGTAGCAGCCTTGTGCTCCCCACGGGAAAGCCTCTTTGGTGCTTGCGGTTGGTTCGTAGTGCGCCTCTCTGCTGGCCATGGCCGCCGAGGGGTGCTCTTGGAATGTAACGCCCTCTTTAATGGGGCATGCGTGTGCCTTATGGCTGAACGCATCACAGTGGGTGCAAATGGGGCGCGCTGTCCACGGTTACCCAGAATGGGTGGGTGGTGTGCCCTGCGATATCAATAAAGGTGGAGTGCAGGATCTGGGTTAGGTCCTTCACGATCTCCTCAGTTGGGGTCAGAACTGCGATGGCTTTGCCAGTGCACAGGTGTGGCATCAGCGTGAAACGTTGCATTTCGAAAGATTGTATTTCGCCATATATGGCGAGACCATCTTTCAGGTGTTGCTCCAAAATGTCACGTTTAACCGTAGTAGGCAAAAAGTCAAACGTGAGGAAAATTTGGTTTGATTTTGTCCATCTGGTGCGTTTAGTTTCGATGACCCATTGCCCTTTGGGGAGGTCAACCACTACGTGCACCACTGCAGCCTCATCTGCTGCTATTTTGCTTTCAAAACCTAGGTCCAGCCAACCGTGTGACATGGAGTGAGGTGCAATGTACACCGCAGTCAGGAAATTTTGTGTACATCTTCACAAAATTTTTCCCATAGGGCCGTTTTTTGGATGTCCAGATACACACGGACTCCAAATTCCACCAACAAAAGTGGCTGGGAATGTGGCGTATTGATGTACTGGTTGCATCGTGCTTGCCACGTGAGTATCTCCGGGGAAATTGTGACCGCCAGTTTTTTTAGATTTTTTTCTATTCTGCCAGATTCTCCGGGGCGTTTTTGAACATTAGAGGCCGCGGGCCTTCCGCCTGCTCCTCTTGCCTTGCTTGCCCAACTGCTCCCAGACATGGGCACAGACTAATCCCCTCTATGAGATTATCAAACTAGATTTAGTCTTAAATTGAATGGGTTGCAAAAGTGTTTGCAACGAGAAAGAAAAGTTAACCTACCCCATTGGAAGTGTAATTCAAAACTTCCAGAGAGCGGGACAGCTAAAGGTTACTGTATTTATTAAAATAAATAAAAGAGTCAATTGAAGCAATTTCTCCTATTTTTAGTATATTTTCAAGTGTTTCCAAAGGACCACTAATCCTCACATCATCTATCTGTTGCTCAGTGGGTTTGATCTATACAAATGATACATCTATCATAATGATACCATCCAACTTTATAACAGTAAGTGATGAGTGGATCCAGCATACAAAGAAGGGGATCTCGTGATGCTTGGAACATCCCTATCAATCAAACATGCAAAAATCTGAGTCCAAAGAGGATTGGCCCTTACCACGTGGTTAGAAAGGTGGGCCACGCCTCATACCAGTTAGATTTACCTCTTCATTTCAGATATTTTCTATCTTTCATGAGATCAAATTGAAGTTGTTTGAGGGCCCCTCATCCAGAGACTCTTTAGGCTTATCTCATGGATGGGGCGCCATAGTGGAAGTGGATGTAATAGTAGCCTTCCGCCATATTAAAAGAAGGCTTGAGTACCTGATATCTTGGAAGGGTTTTGATGCTGCAGAAAACAGTTGGTACCAGAGCATAATTTATACATGCTCAAGACCTGATCAAAGCTATCCACAAGCGTTTCCCCATGCCGCCTCGTCTCAACCAAAGCAAACCATTGCCGCAATGAAGTTGGCCCCAGCCCACAAGAACTTTTCCCTGGTGCAAGCCCCTGGAGGGGGTTGAGCCCCAAGGGGGGAGAGGGTAGTGTCATGGTTAGATAACGATATCATAATTGAGACCAATGTAAAAGACAAAGCAGCTTGCTGGGAGGCTAATAAGGTAAAGTTCAAAGGCCTCCCAGACCTCAAGCATAAAATAGATCAACGCTGGGTCAAGGCAAAGTATGCCCAGGCTGGTCCTAAGGATGCAAGAGAAGTTTGTCCCTGTATAACAGCAGGTATGTTAAAGTGAACTATCTTTGTGGTGAACAAAAATGGTTTACTTTGGTTTTTAAGTGAACGGTGACTCAAAACCCATTTATTTTCAAAATTTCCAGCTTGGGTCAGCCGCTCTTACAATCAATTACCCAAGTTTGGTAAATTACCCAGTATAATGTATTGCCTGATGGAAGTGTGCGCTTATTGGTGCACCTCAGCTTGGACCCGCTTCCCTCAATTGATTGTTTTTCTATAATCCCTTAAATATCTTATGTTGAGACCAATCTCTCCATTGGTTGACTTCCCTTTACAATAAAACCCCCTCGTTTAGTACTCCATTTTCTATATATGTTATCTTGGACAATCTTGTGCGCGGACCTCTTTGAGGAGGTCTTGTGCAACATTAACCACTTAATATTTACAACACTAAATCTATCCACCCATGCACCGTTGGGCCACCCAGGTTTCTTCCAATCTAGGAAGCCTATCCCTTACAACTTTGTGCACTGCGTTGCTCCCTTTTGGTGTCTACCTTTCATGATAGTAATATTTGTCTTGAGTTATTATAGTTTAAGCACCCTCTGATGGGCTCTTTTAACTTTTGTATTAACGACTAGTTTCCTAGCGTTGGCACTGTGTTCCAGGCACAACCACTCTTGGAACGGGAGAGTTATAGACTCTCTGCTGAAAGTGTGATTGGATTGGGTAGTATGGGGCCTCCCATAGGTGAACTGGGTATGACAAAATTGGCAAGGGGCAGATCCTCGCCTGAAGTGGGGACAGTTGGACTCACAAAATACATAAATTCTGCTGGTAGATGGCCTCCACATTTGGGATGTTATAAAAAAACTCAACATGATAGGCCCAATTGACTGTGGTAGAAACCAAAGTTACTAACATGACTGGGATTTCCCAGCTGATATAAGGCTCATGTGGCCACATTAAAGATGCCAGGGAGATTTTGCAAGAAAAAATTTGAACTTAACCAAATAAATTGGAGTGTGGAAAGGTTTTAATGGATTTTGAAATAAGATAATCGACTGTCAATTTCCTCAGTGTGTTATAACTCCTTGAATATACAATTGATTTGGGGAATAATTTAGGAAAGTGCAGGATTGGTCCCTAAAAATTTAACCTAACCTGGCAAACTTTGAGTAAGGGGGAGAAAAATGAACTTAATTTGAAACAACTCTGAAAAGGTCAGAAGCAGGCTGTTTCAATGTTAGTTTGTCCATGGATGCCCAAATTGAGGTTGTAACATAGTTTCAATGGATAGTGTGATAGCGTCTCACCTGATGGGCAATGGGAACCTCCTAAGGCCACCCCACATAGTGGTGGTCCCAAGAGGTCAGTAACAGGTTCTTGGCATCCACCCACCCACACCTGGTCTCTTTAGCATCCATTCAACCAAGCGGGATCCATCAGATGAAAATTTGATAACTTTGGGGAGGGTTTCAAGCTGGCAGCAATTTTTGATAATTCCTTATGCCATTGGCGAGTTCCACTGATGATTTGCATTAGGCACATTTTTAATAGAGGTAAATGACCGTCAGGCCTTGTTCCTGATATTTTGGGGAAGGTTTTAAACTGGAAACAACATTTCCTGATGACCCAATGCCATCAGCGAGCTTTGCCAAAAATTTGACACTAGACATGTTATTTACCAAAATTACGCGCCTATCATGCTTTGTTGCTGAAAGTTTGAAGATCTTTGGTCTTTGATGTCAAAGGATTGTTGCAATCGACTTCATTTGAGCCTTTCATACCATAAAAATGCTGACTTCAGATAGCTTGGCACAAATCCCCTTTCATTCATAGTTCTAATTCATCCAAAGTTAATACTGGGATGGGTGGCGGGGTCCTATAAGGGTGAGCTGTTACACATCACTCATCAATCACATGGGTGAGGTCGCCCTGGGGGATGAGGGGGGCAGCTGACCTTCTTAGGTATTTTTTGATGGTAACTGGAATGCCACCTGGTCCAAGTGGAGGGGCGCTCTCCCAGACTTACATTATCCTTCCCTTTTCCCAAAGGGGGAGCGCCACCACTGGGGAATTAAGTGAGGGTCACATTCATATGGTCCTTGGGCAACCTTATTGCCATTAGCGTAGCAATCTTTGAGGGAGGACGGGGAGCATTTGTGTGGGTGGCGTAGAAATCCTTGACGAGCTCTGAGATTTTGCACAGTCCTGTGTGCCAACCCAGCTATCATTGTAGGCTTGATAGCTTTCCACATAACTAGATATTGGACTGATCGGAATGACTTGTGGAAGCCAGGATGCCCTTTACTTCAGCTTCCTCCATGCCCTCAATCATGATGGTCTTTGGTTTAATGGGATCGGCCCCTTGAAAGGAGACAACTGAGACACATGGTAGACTGGGTGTTGCTTCCAGTGGGATGGAAGTTTCAACAAAAAGGCATTATTTCCTAAGTCTTCCTTCACCAAGTGGGGATCCAGGCATTTACTTGCAAACTTGCACAAGGGCACCTGCATGTGCAAGCGGTGCATGTCAAGCATGACATATGAAACTAGCCTTATTCTATGCGCTGGGAGCCGCTTCCAATCCGTGAGAGGTTAATAATCACTTATGGCCTTAGTCAAATGCTTCAAACCAAGGACTGTGTGGCACAAATGTGCTGAATGTGATTGGCGGTGGCCGGTACCTCTGGGAGAAGGCATGGACTGACTGTAAACGAAGTCTTATATCCCAAGGTCGCTTTATATGGGGAGAAGCCTGTGGACGCATGTGTTCCATTAATATATGCAAACTGAGTGAGAGGGAGGTCGTCCGCCCGGGTATCCTGAGTGGCTGCAGCATATCAATTCAGGTACTGCTCCAAGACCTTATTGGCTCGTTCAGTTTGACCATCCAACTGTGGATGTTACACGGTGGAGTGGCAGGGCATAATCCTCTAAATTGCCAAGTGCATGTTCCAAAACTGCGCCTTAAATTGGGGCCCTCAGTCACTGACAATTTCCTGCGGGAGTCTGAACATCAAAAAACATGGCGCATAATTACGTGGTCAGCTTCTTCAGAAGTAATAGTGGAGGAGCATGGGATAAACAGGGAGAATTTAGTGAAATGGTCTACGACCACCATGACCGCTGTGGACCCCTTGGAGCTGGGTAGCTTAACAATAAAGTCCACTGACACCAATGTCCACAGCTCCTCTTCCTGCTGCAAGGGGTGAAGAAGACCCTTCCTACCAGACTGGCCTGACTTGGCCTGCGCGCAAGTAACACAGTTGGCTATCCATGCTGGAACACCCTTTGATAAGCTTGTTCAATTAAAGGTACGTTTTATTAAGTCAATGCTTTTCCTATTTCCCGGGTGACCAACTGCAGGGCGTCATGATGGGCTTATATGACTTCAGTTTTGAGGAGAGGAGGAACTACCACTCGTGACCTAAACTGGATGAGACCCTCAGCTAGAAGATAGTGTGAATGCTTGGAGGAAGCGAGGAATGACCGCTCCAAAAGTTCCACCCCTTCCACACATGCTGTCTGTGCTGCTAAGATCCGTGAGGTCAGAGGCTCATCTGGCGCTAAATCTGCTGCTGAAACCGTGGGGGAACAATGGCCAAGATTTGAGTTGGGGGAATGACCATGACGAGGTCCTCCTCATCTGAATCCTCTGGGCAGAGTGCAGGATTGTGGCTTAGAAAATTGGGAATGACATTCAGTTCTCCCTTTAAAAACTCATAATTGCAGTTAAAGCTGCACAAGCCCTAGTAGGTTTGGGCCTTACGTTTGCCAACTGTCGAAGCTTGCAGAAATATAGGAGAGCTTGGTGGTAAGTTCACACAGTTAATTTGTGCTGAGCACCCTGTAATAGATATGGCCAATGGGTCAAGGCCCATGCCATAGCTGCCAACTCCTTGTCATAGAGGGCCTGGATTGCTCAGTGGAAGAAAACTTTTGGAAAAGTAAGCAAATGGTGTTACATCCCATCGTGCTCTTGGAGCAAGAAAGCCCCTACCATGGCAGAAGAAACATCACACGCTACAATATAGGGTTTGGAAGTATCTGCGTGCTAAGGATGGGAGGTGACAAGAACAACTCTTTACATAGAATTGAATGCCTGCTGGCACTCAGGTGTACAGCAAAAGGGGACATTTTGCCCGTGAGCAGATGGAGAGGAGCGGCTAGCTGTGAAAGCATGGGAGAGAATTTTTTAGGAATATGTTGTTGCCCAAGAAGCTTCTCAATTGCTTCTGGGTATTTGGAGTTGGCCATTCGTGGATGGCATCTAGTTTGCTGGGTGGGATGCGTACCCATCTTTTAAGACAAGATGGCCCAAAAAGGTGACTTCTTCTTATTAAAACTCGCATTTTGATAGCATGAAAAATAAACCATCCTTGTGCAAGACAGCCACTACAACCTCCAGGTCCTTTGCATGTTGTTTAAGGGATGGATAATGTACCAAGATACCATCAATATAAGTGACCTTGCAGGAAAATCTGAGATCCCCTAGCATGCTATCAATCATTCTCTGGAATGCTACTGGCGCGTTCTTCAACCCAAAGGGCATTACTCAGAATTGAAAGATGACTCATCTTGTACGGATAGAGGTAAGCCATTTTTGACCTTCCATCACCCAAATTTGATTAAAGGCGCTAACCAGATCAAGGTTTGAAAACATCCGCAACTTTACAATTTCTTGGCTGATTGTCTGTTCCAAGGGCAGGGGTAAGGGTCATGCACCGTGATATTGTTGAGGTGCCTGTAATCCACGCAGGGGCAAAGGGAACCACTGTATTCTTAGCAAAGACAATGGGAGAGGAAACACGGGATGTCTATTTGAACAACCAACCCTTCTTGAGCATGTCATCCAACCAGGCATTGAGGGCAACTTCCTCATCCACTATATGTGGGTACAGTAGGTAGTTTATGTTCACCACCTGCACCGTAGTTCAATACTTCAAGTCAAATTTATATGTGGGGAAGGCAGTTAGACTTTTCAGAATCAAAAATTCTCTATTAGCTCATCTACACAGCGAGGGCATCTGGTGGAAGGCCTATGGGAGATAGCTGAGGTGTAAAAAATCCACAATTTGAGCCTTGGTAAGGGTATCCAATAAAGAGAACTCACCCTACACCTGACCGTTGTAAAACAAAAGCATGATAGATTCCAAGTTGATTCTCACATGCTGCTGACGCCACCATCTTACACCCAAAATCATTGGTAACACGAGGTTTGGCATCACTGAGAAGCAATTGCAAAAACTAAACTGGCGAACTGAGAAGGGTACTAGTGTCATACTTTATAGGATGGCTGGGAGGCCGACAAGGTGACCAACACTGTCAGCCCCAGGTCGAAGGCAAAATTTAGCTGCTGGGCCAACTCCTGACTCATGAAGTTGCCCACTGCTCCAGTGTCAATCAAGGCCTCAAAGTACACCTGATGTGCCCTGATAAAAATATTCATTGGTAATAAAAAGTAGGTGTAATACTGTTTATTACAAGATGCAGTCATTTTTTCTGACATTAAAGAGATTGTAACTAAATCAGGAGTAAGAGGAGGTTCCTTCATAGGGTCAAAAATGGGAAGAACCAGGGGTTGTATCTCATCCTCTTCATGCTGAACTTCTGTCAAATTGCACACACATGAGCTGGAGCAAAATTGACTTGGGCGCAGGGGCGGCGTTAGGACCTGGAACCAATACAAATAATTCAACGTTGGGGTCAGACCCCAAGGCCATGTTGGCAAATCCAAGGATGAAGTTACTGTTCTTGGGAGGGGAAGTGTTCTAGATCTGCATTAGCGGAAGTTGCTGCCTTGAAAAATGTGATCCACCGTTTTCATATGGGTGGACCAAACAACGTGATGGGCAGAGTATGATACAATGCAGTTCTTAAAATTGTTTTGAGTACATCCCAAGGGAGATCAAGCGCTGGGGCTTGCCCACAGAAGGTTGCAACTAAAGAAACCATGCTAGGGGCTTTGGAAATCATATAAAATAATTGGAACAATCATTTAGAACGTGGTACTGGGGGTTTTTAAAGCTGCCAACACTACTGTAACAAGTGAAGTGGGGTCACCTACCCAGATAGCAGAACGCAGAAGACCTCACACCCGCCAACAAGCTTCACCTTCGACTTAATTTAAAAGGACAACCCCTGCTGAGCATTTATCAGTGAAGTGGCACTGTTTTCTGCAACTGCAGAGCGCATTTGCACCTCGGCAAGGGTGTCAAGGACCTGATTTAAAACGTCATGGGATGGAACATCCAATTTTCTACTGGAGGGTGAGGTGATGGGAAAGTAGTGGGCAATGGGGTAATGCAACCATGGAGGATTTCCTATGAAGCTATCTAAGAGATGCTCACAAAATTGGTGATTGACCAAATGAACAACAGAAGGTAGACTACCAACTGCACGTTCATCTGGTAGAGGGAGACCACTGCTGCGCCCATCTTGATGAGGAGAGTGGAATTGGCTGGAAACAATGGATGGTCAATTAAGTCAGGAAGACGGTCGATAAAGTTTAGACTGGCCTGCCAGTCAGGATGCAAAAGCACCCAAAAGGCAAGCCAGAATTCCAGGGGCACTGCCGCTTGAATGATTTTATATTGTGGAGGAAGAAAGGTAATGATTGAGTGCCAACATGCTGTGAGCGTAAAAAGCAACCCAGCAATGAACCAGGCTGCTGTAGCTCTAGGCCTGAAAGGCATGAGCTTAGGGAGGTGAGTGATTGGATTGGGTAGTTTGGGGCCTCCCATAGGTGAACTTGGTATGAAAATGGCAAGGGGGAAGAGCCTTGCCTTAAGTGGGGACATCTGGGCCCACAAAATACCAAATTCTGCTGGCTGATGGCCTCCCAATTGTGGAGAGTTCTACAAAATTCTTAGTATGATAGGGCCAATTGACTGCAGTAAAAACCAAAGTTACTAACATTACTGGGATCACCCAGTCGATCTGAGGCCCGTGTGGTCACATTGGAGATGTCGCAGAGATTCAGCAAGAAAAAGTTTATATTTAACAATAAATTGGAGCATGAGAAGATTTTAATGGATTTTAAATTAAGAGAATTAACCTTCATTTTCCTCAGTGTGTTATGACTGCTTAAATAGTCAATCTTTTGAGAATAACTTAGGAAAGTGCAGGATTGGGGCCCTTGAGTTTTGACCTAACCCAGCGAACTTTAAGCAAGGGGTGAGAAAAATGAACTTAATTTAAACTGACTTTGAAAGAATCAGTAGCAGACTGAGTCAATGTCAGTTTGTCCACAGATGCCAAAATTGTGGTTTTACTGCGGTTTCAATGGTTATCATGATGGCATTTCACCCAATGGGCAATGGGAACCTCCCAAGGCTACCTCAAGTAGGGGAGGTCTCAAGAGGTGGGAACGGGTTTGAGGTGCCCAACCCACCCACACTCAGTTGCTTTGGCATCTGTTCATCCAGGATGGATCCATTGGACAACTCTTTTGATAATTTTGGGGAGGGTTCCAAGCTGGCAGCTCTTTTTGATGATGCCTGATGCCATTGGTGAGTTCCACTGATGATTTGACATTATGCACTTTTTTATAGAAGGTACACGCCCGTCAGGCCTTATTCCTGATATTTTGGGGAGGGACTAAACTGGAAACAAAATTTCCTGATGACCCAATGCCATCAGCGAGCTTTGCCAAAGATTTGACACTAGACACTATATTAACCAAAAGTATGCGCCTGTTAGGCTTTGTTGCTGACAGTTTGGAGCTCTTGGGCTTTGATGACAAAGGCTTGTTGCCATCGACTTCATTTAAGCCTTTCATCCCATAAAAATACTGACTTCAGATAGCTTGGCACAAATCCCCTTAATTTGTAGTATTAATTTATCTGAAGTTAATACTGGGACGGGTGGAGGGGTTCATTAAGGGTAAGCTGTTAACCATCACTCGTCAACCGCATGGGTGAGGTCGCCCTAGGAGATGAGGGGGCAGCTGACCTTCTCAACCATTTTATGATGGGAACGGGAATGCCACCTGGTCCAAGTGAAGGGGCGCTACCAAGACTTACATTTTTGGTCATAATTGATTCAAAGCCTCATTTTAATTGATCCAGGCCTATCACCACCAATTTTCTAAAAGTAGGGTTGTGTGACAAATCTCAATTTTGGTCATCCCTCTTTTTTAAATGAGTATCATATTTAATTACTTATCAGATGCTCTCTTAGCTGGCTTAACGGTTTACCACCTCAAGAAGATATTCTGTTTAATATTTATCATTCAGAAATATGTTGCCCTCACTCATGATTGGTTTTACTTAATGATTTTACTAGTCATCACCATGTGTGTTGGGGTTTATATACTCCTTTTCCTATTAGATATGAGATAGTTATAGACACTCATCACAATACCACGGGTAATATGTATCTAAAAGAGCTGCACAGCCGCATGTCAAAGCCTATCCCTTGATATGAGTTAGTTCCATCACTTTTGAGGGCACTGATCTATTTTGAATTTTTTCTTCTCTGCTACATAGGATATCAACAATCTTCCCAATCTGACTTTATTAAGTTTTGTCATTTTTATTTTACAGCATTTTGAGCATAATGGCGTGCATTGTGGCCAACATGCTCCCAAATAAATGGCTTACCTCTCATTAAATAGAAAGTTTAGGGCCATTAATCTTAATATTACTAAATTGCTTGCTGGTTCCATAGAAACTATGAGCTTTCTTACTAAACAAACATGGGCTCCCTGTAAGTCCTCATGTGCCAGCTATCAAGCTGGACAGGGATGTTCATCCCTTTAAAACCAAAAAGGGTAAAACCCCAAGGCCCTGCCCCTCACCCAGATCCTTGACCTAAGGCATACCCTGGATGAAATATGGGTAGCCGCAGCCCCTCCTTGCTTTCCACACGCCCTTTCCCCATCTACCCTGTTGAAAACTGGGAATGGTGGCTACTCTTCTTCAGTAATAAGTACAGATTATTGAAGTCTGGCTTCATTGACAATTGTTCCCAGAGAGATAAATTGCACAGGTTGATTATGTTCACGATTTGCATTTCTTAATAGATATATATTTGAGCAATAATAGTATGACAACTATTGTCTGTAGTTTAATAAATAAACTAGATGTGGTCCAACGCTAAATTTGGAATAATCCACAAGATAATGACTATTTTAACAATCAGGGTCTAATTCCTATTCCAGCTGAACTTATTTAACTCTCAAATTCAGAGGTCACAGCCTTAATTCTCATCACGCTGAATCAGCGGAGATACACATCAAAGGTCTGCTTCTCTTATAAGAAAATCTGATCATTACTCCTTATACCACAAAATAGTCCACAATTATTGTACTACAACAATAAATAACTGAAGATGTCTAGAACTTATTAATGCTACTATAATCTTATCTATCTGCTTTATTAATAAATTTTACTAGAAATTTATAGAGAAAATGCGACGCTCAACTCCTTTGTTGGTGCCTCAGCCATGAAACGGCAGCTGTTGCCATTTGATTACTCTACATTATCTCTTCCAGTGATGGTCTTCTCCATCAAGCTAAGGATTCTTCCGTCAGACATCCTATAAACCTGAAAATGGAAAGAGTCAGAAAACGTGTCCCTAACGTTTCCACTCAATCACAGCAAACCAACCACATTTGGCTAGCGACCTGCTTAGGTAAAGGGACTCTTTACCCATTATAGCAGGTTGAAAAAAACTTATTGATTTGCTTGTTGCAGGTGACATCACTTGCCTTGCAACTGCTGATTAAATTTCCAATTAGTAAATGCTGAAACATTACCAATCATGATTGGTACACATGATAATTAATTAATGATCAACTATCAGATGTCATAATTTCGTTGAAAACTCTGCCCAACAAGATATTAAGCATTTGCATGAATCAATCCCTAATGTATCCAAACCTTGCAAATTACTCAAAACCCCCAGACATTATAATCCCAAAATTGGTCAACTGATATCTGATTCATTTGCTAGTGGTACTTATCCCCTGGCGAACCAGCAGATAACCTAGGAAGCTGGTTTGGTGGAAAAAATCTCAACAACCCTTCAGCCCAAAATTCGCAAATTCCAAAAATCAACAGGCTTATCTTTAAAAAAGTCAAACAACTTTGTAAGAGACTTTAGATAATTAAGAAACCCTACACCACGGTACTCATTTCTTCCCCAACAGTTAGTTTACCCAGAAGCCAACCTGTATAACAATACCATATCTAATAAGTCTAGTTCAGTTAAACGTCAAGAAAAAGATGGCAAAAACAGGAATTAAACATGACACTACCTTTAAAATCCAAAACAAATTTGGACATCCAAAATTTGGGGTACAACTTGAGAATAGCTTGAAACGTTAATGATACTATTGAGGCAAAATTGATGTTTGAACCTATGATTTTCAGACTAGAGATTGGAAATCAAATACTACTATTATATATAACTTAGCGGCTCTCCCCACAACATAAGACCTAGAAACCTTCTAATGGTAGGGTGTTAGCCTATACTTTTGACTAGCTCTTTTTAGCTTTGCTAAAGCTTATTAAACTAAACTTTAACTTTAGGTATCTTAATAAGTATAAATGGCATATGAGCAACAATATCTTAAGTAGGCCTTTCTGACTACTCCTCCAGCACTCCCATCCATAGTCTTTTGAAACCAGCGGTGCCTTGTGGACATTGGCTGCGCTTGTGGGTCTTTGAGTACTCACATAGGAAGCCAGGCCTTTCCTTAGCACGCTAGGTTCTTAAACCTCACCTGGTCCTTACAAAGTTTTCTGTCACAAATTTGGAAACCAAATACAAGTTCACTTTCAGACAAAACTATCTTTTATGTTTGCTGCCTTATCAGTACTATTCTCAGCAGCAACCTTATGGATAGGTTCTCTGAAAATATTATATGGTGTAGGAATCCAGCTTAGGGATGCTCTCTGGTGCTTACGCCGCTGGATCCCACGAAAGTTTTTAATAAAATTTAATGAAAATCCACTAATAAAAACTTGGGTTTTTAACATTTTTATTAGGAGCGCAGGGTTTAAATGAAAAGTGATACCTTCCCAATATTTAACAATTAGTATTTATACTGATTTCAAGGGTTGGAGAGAATTTGGGGATAGGTTTGGAATAGCTTTAATGCTTCCAATTTAAGTAATATGGGTTTCAATCCTATCAGATCTTGGGGAAAGTGAGTTAATTATGTTAAAACGGAAGTCAGGGTTTTGGGCAGAATATACCCATCTGACATGGTTTTGATGTATCACAACCAATCACTTCTAGAGAAATTACTTTCAACTCAGAGGACCTCTGCCACGCCTATAAAAGGGGGTGGCCCCCACATAGGTGTCAAGGACTTGGTGCTGGTTGGGGAAGTACCTTCCGCTGGTTGCCCCAATGTCCATCGTGCGGTTGGTGAAATCTGATCATTTAATTTTATAGTTAGTGCCTGTGCAGGTTTCAAATTAGTGTTACCCTGATAAATGGGGTTTTACCAAGAATCAGCCAGGGTCTTTGGCTAATATCATCAACATTTTCATTATTTTTGCTCATAGTGGCATTAGAGAATTGCAAATAGCCGACATTTCCCCTTTTTGGCTGAATTCAACCTAAAACATTCTTAGTTTTCAGCTGCAAGGGAAAATGTCTGACATATGGGTACAAGGCTTTAGTTATTTGTATGCCCCAACAAACTGATGTAAACCTTTGGACTACTTTCTGGGCCTTAACGACCATTACAAAGTCCCTAACTTCAGATTTGAGCACCTTTAATACAACAACAAATCTAATATACTCATCTCAACCTAACATCAATAAAACAGTTATTTTTATGAAATATATGCCATGAAGAAATGTAAACAAGAAGAATTTGACATTGCCTAAAAACATTCCTATGATCACCAGAGCAAGAATAATGAAGAACCTTATAAGAAAAGTTAACAACAAGAATAAAGAGACCTAAGAACTTTCTATGGAAAATATAACAGTCTAGTACTAGAAAATCTGATAGCACCCTACTGCTTATATTATTTGCAGATATTTCTAGGATATCTATCCTTCTAATATACTCCTAAAAAATAACTAGAAATACTTGTGTTATTGGACTCTATGATCTTAAATTTAAATGATTGTGTCCATACAGCATATAAGAAGTCAGCAATATTTCTATTCCACATGCCAGCAACATTTCTTTAAGACTATCAAACTCAGCCTCCCATTACCTGACATCATTTTTAAATTTAATTAGAAATGACATAATCATAGTATTATCCTTTTGAGGCCTCTGTAAATTGATTTATACTGTATGGAAAACTTTCATCAAGCTATCAATTTCATCCATTTGTTAAAATTTTGAGATAACTCTTCAAGAATATCTTCATTAATCAGTGAGATCATTCCTTAAACCACGAGAACTTTCTAAAGATAACCTAGTTTGACGTTTTAAAATACAAGCTCATTCACTTATTTTGATTAATAAAACGCTCAACAACTTTGGCTATGAAGATGTACTTCAAAAAATATAATGCCCCAGATGGCTGGATGCACTCAACAGTCTCAGTTTGGCAAGTGTTTCATCTACACATGAAAATTGCAGAGTATGTCTGCTACTTTGATGCCATGGTTTTCATGCACATTTCATACTGCTTATATCCTATTAATCCTTGAAGAAGTTTGTGATTAATGCTAACTTTGAAGCAGACCAATGGTACATGCAGACTGAAAGTGTTATAATTTCTTTATTAATGCCAAATGCCAATGACATAAAGTTACAGGTTGAATCTAACTAATTAACAACATAACTCTGTGACAAATTAACATAAAAAATAACACTTTACTCAACCTTTTAGGTCCCCAAAGGATCAATCAGTTCAAAAGTTAGAGCAATGTAAGCCCTGCTTTACTGGTATGGTGAGAAGACTTCCTTTTCCATACTAGGATTGTGCTAAATTGATGTTAGCAATATGTCACCAATTTCAAACATCTATGTTAATTATCTTAAGCCCAGTTGTCAAGTAAAGTGAAAACTTTAAAGGCCTTGTCATTGGCATCATATTAATCAAAACATGATTTTAGGAATATTTCAGACCAAGAAGTGAATAAAACTGAATCTAATTCAACTAAGTTGTCATATTATTTGACATCAAGTATAACATGGACCATAAATTAGGTAAAGGCCAAAGTGATAAAGGTGAAAGTCAAGTTTTTTATCTTTTAACAACTCAATTTAGATAAAATTCTCAATATCAACAGATAATATAGTAAACAAGAATGGGAAAAATTTCCTATAATTAAAACAAAAACTATATTTCCTTAAAAAGGTACATAACCAATAAAGTTAGTAGACTTTGAAAACCCCAACATCAAGTTTAGGCTTATATGAATATATTTTATCATTGAATGTTATATCATCTAACAGATAGAACTTAATATTATTCAAGGTGGGTTGACCTTGGAACAAATATACCACACCAAGAATTTTTCTAGCCAGATCAGGTTTTGAACTCAAAACCTGCACTAGGGTGAAAGCAGTTTTACCTGCCAGGCTAACCACTCTTCTAACTGATAGAATTTAATATATCACTAAATAAGTTAAGCCTCATCCCTGATAGCACTTATATACCCTTTGTCCCCAAATTACTTCTTCATTAATTGACCCCTTTAGATTGTTTTTAAAATAGTTTTTAAGTTTGTGTTCTAATTACATTGTTTCTGGTCATGACTGTTAGCTCCATTGAGGAGTTTAAAGATAGTTAAGATTATTGTTACATTATTATATCTGAAGTCTTTTTACATGATTGGTAATTCCAAAGTCCTTGCCCTCAAAGCGCCTCATACCAGATGTTTCAGACTACCATCTATTAGCAAACTACCCATTGTAAACTTCCAAATAGTTGCCTTGGCTTTACATTTAATGGCCTTCATGTTCCTAGCAATTGTTTGCTCTTGCCATCATGTTGGTAACACTAACCAAGGCATTGCATTCTCTAGCACTTTATGTCCTAATTCCTTAATGAATTGGTTTACCATCCCACAAAAAATACTTAGATCTTAATGATCTATAGACACTCTCTTTACAGGCCTATACAAAATTTTAATCTCCATGGGTATTCCCAGTGGTTGTAGTTACTAATATAGAGCTTTAAAGTTACGTTTAATATTTCCCACTTAATCAATTTACTAAGAAAAATGCATATACTGCCTTTCATTGTTGATATCTTTGATTCTATGTGGAGCTCAGTCATTTACCAACATTGACTTATTATATCAATACTAGAGTTATTCATGGACAAAGGCTAATTAACAAAGGTCTCCTTTGTTTCTTTTTTACAGTTTGTATACACTAGAATCTCTTTGGACTGGCATGAGCCCCTCAAATCTTTTAAAATGTTATAAATGAATGATTAGAGTATCTAAACAATTGTAGTAACATATACCTTGAGGTTATCACAGTATAATCCTTCATAATTTACAAAACCTTAAACAGATAAAAATTGTTCAAGCAAATTTAGAAGAATTGAGCTGAAATTAATAAATTCAAACAGATTCTCTGCACACAAGAACTTAAGCTCTTTGGGTCTATCACAACATTTAAGGGCAAAACTTATTAATTAAGTAAAAGACAATGCCAACTGGGCAACAAAATGATGCACTTAACTGTCCAAATTCTCAGTGAACTGTAAACTACTACGTGTGCAAGTGCAAGCCTCGCTTAACCAAATTTTCTATATAAAAGAAGCACATATTAGGTCAATTGGATAGGTTATTTATTAGAAAAATAAGTTCCTATATACAAATTTCCTTGGGAGATCAATAATGTCTAAATGAAAAGGGATTAAGTAAACGAATTGACCCAGATTTAGTACCTAAAATTACCAGGATAGTTCTTAGTTTGATATTGTGAGATATTTCATATTATAATTTATACTTAACTACTGAACCTGAGTAATCTGGTATAAAAGATTAGGTTTGTCACAAGCTTATATCAAAGAATATTCTATATGGGAATTAATGGAGATTTTCTTTATCTCTTCTTACTGAGTTCCTATTGGTTATAGAGAAAACTTGAAAGTTATCTATTGAATATTAATTAATTTGTTAAAGTAACCAAGAATAAACCATTAAGAAAATTATTATAATAGATACATATTATTTATCATCCAAGATTGCTGAAGCGCTATTTTCCCTTTCTTGGTGCAATAACATTAATTGATTTAATAATATTAGAGATCCTTTCTCAGAGCCCTGCTTTTTTCAGAATGACAGCATGTATATCTATCAGCTCTACTCAGGAGCTATATATCTTCTATGAACCATAACCTGGTTGTTTCAGCCAAACTCATTCATGGCACATTAGAGTGACTAAAACCATTAACTACCAAGCATCCATTTCTAATTTCAATAAGATTACCACACCAACTAAATTCTTGCAGAAAAATTTAGGTTCTTAGGAGTTTTTTAGAGTTACATTAGAGCTTTTGACACTAAAATCAACAATGATGAAAGCCATAATCTTAGTCATATAAACTTCCCTAAGTAATTTTAATGTATACCAATGCCCGTGATTGATCAATAGGGGCAGTACTGACTTATCTATGGAGCAACACTATTCACCAGATTACTTTAAGAATTAAAAGGATTTCCTATATTAGTTAAGTTATTCTAAATATAGTAAAAAAACTATGTT
This sequence comes from Massospora cicadina, assembly GCA_022478985.1. NCBI lineage: Eukaryota > Fungi > Entomophthoromycota > Entomophthoromycetes > Entomophthorales > Entomophthoraceae > Massospora > Massospora cicadina. Next base: position 192,426 of record JAKSZP010009274.1, read on the forward strand.
GCTCATCTTTTGCTTCAAAAAAATTTTATTTGAAAAATTAAAAACCATGGCATTCACTAACAACATCACTGTTGCTTTATCTACAAACCAGATTAAATGGAAAAAGATATAATAGAAAGTGAGTTGATAGGATTGAAAATAAAACTGTATACATACCTGGAAAGCTCAACGACATCATCAATGGACACTTCTATTCTTAATAACCCGCTGAGCTGAAAATCTTCATATAGAGAAATGGACCTCAAAGGTGAGTTATTGAAAATATAGAAATTTCGTACTGGAATTTTAAGACTTGAAGGCATTAAGGACAAGCAATAACTAAAAAAACGCTGCATCAAGTTCTCATTTTTAAAATCAGTTGTTGTGAAGGCCTGAAGATTAGTAAACTTAGTATTACATGGTCAAAAAATGTAGTGATATAAAGAATTACATGACAATACTGGACACTTTGGTAAGAACATTAGTTGGTTATGCCTCTTTGCCTTGTACTAGTGGCAAACACCTAAATTATTATTACAAATTATGCGGCCATCTGTAATGCCTTTCAGACTTTGAAGCATAACTTAACATTTATAAATCACTCAATCCTATAGCAACACAAGGGCTGTTTGAAATATGAGCCTTAATTTAATGGGACCACTCAGAACTAAAACAAAGGGTCAAAAATTGATGGATGCTTGTCAGACAATCTGGATGTATGACTAGTTGATAAGATTGTTTTGGTGTCAACTATTTTTCCAAAGATATTGGCAATACCCCATCTATTTTTATATAAGCGAGGTAAGCCGACCAGGAGATGAGCAATACCAAAATATATAAGGGGATAGTGGAAGGTGAAGTGTAACTAAATTAGGCACCCCAGAGTAGACGAGCTACCCCTGTTGCCAGATGGTACCGCCAGGTGTGGGGGTTGAGTGCGCTACTCCAAGGGGGTTTCCCCTGTTATGGAGCAGGTGTGGAGGAAGGAGTCCTTGTGTAGAAATCATACTAGAAACATGACTTTATGAGTCTTTGCTGCCTTGGCTTCATTTATCCATAAAGCCAGTATTGGAAGTTTTCCAGTAGGTTAACGTGGAATCTACTGATTATCCCATGGGTGGTTGTTACAGTTCCTTTGAACGCATCCAAAGCTATGGTGTGGATTGTCCACATTGTGATGGTTACTATTAGGGAGCGGAGGGTAGGTGGTATTGGGGATTTGAATTGGAGCGCGAGGAGGCTCCTGGAGATTGATAATTACTGGTTATTTTGGATCCTTAGCAGGTGCGCAACTTCCCGCCATATGGCTCTTGATGGGGGGCATGTTTCAAGGCGGTGGTGTAGGGTGCCATCTCCTCCACACACTGCGCACTCTGCATGGAGAGAGTTGGAGTGATCTGCTGTTCTGTAGGTTCTTATGAGGCAGCTCCAGGTGTTAGCTCTTACCCTTGACTGGAGGATCGGATGATGTGTTAGCTTCCATATTGCCTTCTGCATTTTGAGGACATATGGGATGTCTAGAGCATCCAGGTAGTCGATTCTTGCTATGACTGGGGCCACATCGTGTGTGTCCCTCTGGGGGCTGTCCTCTGGGTTCCTTAGCGTGAAGTGGGCTCTGGGCCTGCCCCTTACCTGACTAGTGCCTGTGAGTGTGACGGACCATCCCATGTGTCATATGGTGCAGAGGAGGAGTTTGAAGTGTAAAGGAGTTCCATGAGGGCCTGCTGCAGTGGGGTGTTTTGCAAGGTATGTGAGAAGGCTGGACGGGTTGGGTAGGTTTGATAGTTTAGCGCCTGTGCAAAGTTGGCCCTCGCTGTTCTGGACCAGTGTTGTTGTGGGAGGTCTGGGGCTAGGACTTCCTTTATCTAAGTGCCCAGTATATGGTTGGCGTGGACCTCAAAGTCCATTAGGCCCATGCCTCCACTGGAGCGTGGGCCAAAGATTGTTTCCACCTGTACAGGGGCTGGGTCCCAGGCCACAGCCATCCCTGGATAAGTTCGTAGATTGAGGACATGAAAGTAGGTGAGAAGAGATTGCGTGTGAGGGGAACCACAGCATTGGGAGGATGAGTGAGTTGGCAACTGTTACTCGCCCCATTAGTCCTGTGGATCTTCTGTTAAGGGAGGTGACGCGGTTGGACATCCGCTGTAGTAGTTTGTTTTTCATTGTATCGTTGGCGTACCCTCCTGTCTCCAGCCATATCCCAAGGTGGCAGACAGGGTTGGTTGAAGGAGGTGATGCGAAGGACAGGATGATGGGGTTGTTCCTTTGTGGGGGGCTGTAAGGTTTGGGTGTTGTAGCCCAGTTGTTGGTGTACTTTCCTAAGAGGATTATTTTCGTTTTCTTTTTGTTGAGTGATGCGTTGCTCACAATGGAATATTCCTCTAATGTGTGTTCCAGTTGGCGGGCATCATTGTTGTTAGCTATACCTGACACGCAGTCATCCGCAAAGGCTATTATCTTGACTGGTGACTGGCCTTGTGCGGTTATGCCCATAAGGCATGAGTCAGCAACGCGAAGGAGTGGATCAAAGCTGAAGTTATACAGCAGCAGGCTGAGGAGGCCCTTGTTTGTGCCCTCTGTGTGGTGTGATCTTGTTGGTTAGAAAGACAGGGCCGCATACAGCCATGGATGCAGTTTCTGTAAGAAGCATCGCCCAGTTTATGAATCTGGGTAGGAGTTTGAAGGCGCTCATGCATTCCTTCAAGTACGGCCAGCTAATGCGGTCATATGCCTTCTCATGATCTAGGAATACCAGGGCTCCAGATGCTTTGGATTAAAATATGATGGCGACGTAGTGTATATTGGTCCAGATTGAACGCCCTGGTATGAACCCAAACTGATTGGGTGACAGGATGTTGGAGGCTATTGTGCCTAATCTTGATGCTAAAATTTTTGTAAGTAGTTTTGTATCTGTGTTAGAGAGTGCAATTGGGCGCCAGTTGGACAGGTCCAATTTTTCACCCTTTTTGTACAGGATTATGACATTGGAGTCCTGGCCACCAGGTAAGTGACATGTCTCCAGCAGGCACTGGTTCATGGATGCTAAGAGGAGGGGGGAGATTTTCTTGAAATATTTCATGTAAAATTTGTAGAGTATCCCATCAGGCCCTGGGCATTTCCTACAAGGTGCATCGCGGACTGTGTCCCAGAGTTCTTCCTTTGTTATTATGTTTATGAGGTTGTAGTACAGCGGTGTGCTTTGTATTCCAGTGGTGTGTATAAGATCTTTTTTGGGTGTCCGTTGGGGTGTCATGATATAGTTTGGTGTAGTAGCGGTGTACTTCCATTTTGACCTCCGTTGGGTCAGTCGCCACAGTGATGTCAACTTTTCAGACCTGTATGCACATGGGCTGGTTGCCGCAGAAGTGAAATTGGTGTAAGAAGTACATTAAGCAGGTTTCACCTTCTTTTATAAACTTACCTTTTCTTGATACTTTGATTCTGTGCTGGTGTTCAAAAATGAGAGCGTTTAGGTGGGCTGATATTTCCGCCCATTTGTGTCCCCAGTTGGAGCTGTAGCCATACTTCAGGGAGTTGAGCTCGAGGTGGTCCAGTTCTGCTAAGTGCACCTGATTGTGGCTGTGTTGGCGGTGTATTTATGCAAGGCGATGTAACAAGTTTTTATGATTAGTTCATTTTTGAAATTTGTCCAGGTTTCAATGGGATCTAATACAAACGGGGTTTTAAATTCTGGGTTTGTGGCCTCATGTTTGACCCAGTAGGATATCTTGGGTAATCTAGTACTAAAAAAAAGGATATCTTGGGTAATTTTATGTTTTCTGGGTGTAGCTCCCTTCAGGTCGTCGCCTGTGTGGGAGCTCAGGTTGGTGAGAGCTGCACCAAAATGAGTCGGTGGTCAGAGAAATTTATTTTTTTGTTGCTAATTTGGAAATGTTAAAATGGTGGGTTTTTGGTGCAAAGATGTAGTTGATGTGGCTCATTGAGATGAGCGTTCCCTCGCATATGTTGGGGTGGGTCATGTTAGAAAGGAGTGGTGACCTGGGGGGCATTATGTAGGCCTAGGGATGCCTTCATTGCATGGAACTCATTGTGCCCCGGTGGGTATCCCCTGGTAGTAGGCCATTGGTCCATGTTGGGGTTATCCCAGCAGTTGAAGTCACCCAGTAGGATGGTATCAGGTGAGAGAGGGAGAGTGTTGGGATGGTTTTGAGGAATTGTTCTCTCAGCTGCGGTGCACGGTGCATAGATGCTTAATATCAAAATTGTGTCCTCTTGGTTTATGACCATTGCAACCAGGATGCGGACATGCAGATATGAGGAGGAGTTTGTGATTTTTAGTTTTTTTATTTCTGACAACAACCCCAGTGTGTCATCCATACCAATAGGGATGGTCAGACCCTGGCTGACTAGGATCCCTCTTCCCATGTAGACAGTGGGTTTCTTGGATGACCAAGATATCTACAGGGGGTTTTCGCAGGAAGTCCAGATTTTTGGCTTGGGATGCATGAGCCCTGGCTCCCGCAATGTTTAGCATCCATATTGTCACTGAGGTGCCCGTAGCGCCTTAGGAGCAGTTGTGAGGGCCACCCGTACCACACCCAATGCCCTTATTGCTAGCCCTGCTTCATGTCATTGGGCCAGTATATTCTGTGGCATTGTCCAATTCCATATCCTGTGTCGATTTCTTGTGGACATATCAGTTCTTAAAATTTGCGGCAGATTCTTCCGCTCATGACCCATGGTGGGCTAGTGCAGTGCGCTGATTTGTTTCTGTGGTTTTTAGGTGAAAATTTGGAGAATTGGGTCCCGCTTTTTTGTCCATAGTGGAGCTAAATCGTTCTGCTAAGTTCACTTGATTGATATCATTTGATAATTCAGTCGCATTGTTGAGAAAATTTTTATTTTGGGCGTACTGCTCTAATTGGGTGACTCATATAATTTCCTTCATGTCCTCCTTGGCTTGGGCAGTCTGTTCTTATTAGTTGGTTCGGCTGATTTCCTCCCTTCTTCCTGAATTTTGCTGGGGTCAATGGCAGAGGCTGCGAGTGATGCAGCCTTAGACGCTTCCCATTTGTGGGCCTTCTGCATCATTTTGCATGCTTTTGGAGTTACTGGGTCTATGATAAGGTATTGCCCATCCTCTCCCCATTGGAAGGCGTGGTTGGCATCAATTATTTTGGTGAATTCTGCGTCGTTTTTGTCCATGGAATCATTGCAGAATTCTGGGGCCATGATGCCCTCCTTCACGGGGCATGCATGTTCCTTGTGCCCTAATGTGGTGCTTTGGTTGCAAATAGGCGGTGCACGTTCTAGTGTGATGCAGAATGGCCCTGACAACTTTCCATCTGGGAGGTGAAACTGCGCTGCACAACGGATTCTTGTAAGATCTGCAGCCACCTTGGGGATCAGGTGGATCATGGCAATTGCCTTTCCTGTGCACAGGTTTGGCATCAGCTGAAACCATTGTAATTCAATTTTATTTAATATTTCCGTAGTGTTTAAGTCTAGCACAGAGCTCCTCCTTGATTTGCTTGCATGGGAGGTTGGTGGGGAGCGATTTGAATGAGATGAACAAAGTGTTTGCTATGTTCCATCTTGTTCACACAGTGCGCACAATTCATTTGCCATTGGGGAAACACAGCTTTGATGCATACTTTTACAGCGGTATCTGCATCTTCTTCAGTCTCAAATCTCAAATCAACCCAGCCACATGAGGTTGTTTCAATGTTAATGTATACCGCGTAGGGGAAGAGGGAGGCCTGTGCCTCGCACACTTTCTCCCACTGAGTTGGAGACTCAACCACTAGGTAGAGTTGGAGCCTGTGCTCTACCTTTAAAAGAGGTTGGTTATGCTGAATTTCCATTTATTGGTTGTGTTTCATGGTGAACTCCACAAACCTGGGCGGTGTCTCAGTTTGTGGTTTTTGTGGCCATGTTTCCCGGTCCCCCTCCAGGGCGTTTCTTGCCCTTTGGCGCACAGTTTTTTCCATTGCCTGTTATGGTTTTCGCCCAGTTTAGTTGGTTTTGTTGAATACGCACATCTCTCCTGTGTGATTATCAAAAATTGCTGTTTGAATCAAATCATAGTAACTAATGTTATTGCTACAGGAAAAGGCAATGCCCCATCTAACTCTCAGTGGAATAGTTTATACTGGAGTAATGATTTTACATCAAACTCCCAGAGGGATAGGCGCACTGACTTGGAAGCTTGCACGCGCACAAACTTAAATTTAGTGCTACCTCTTGAGAGAAAATAACCTCCTTATATAGACTAAAGTGGGTTCCGGTGGGCGAAGATATTTTACTTGATAATCAAAGCCTAGAAAATCTGGTAATCAGCTAAGATGAAAATATTTTTAGAAGGGTGATTAGATAAAGCAAACTAATTTATACCTCGTGGATTTGTCATCCCTGCTGTTGAACTGACACCTAAAATGAAGACCTATTGAGGTGAAAAGATTTTTAAAAGTTCTGATAGGTTAAATTGTCATTTAGCTAAATCATGCCACCCTCTTCTTATTTTCAAATTCTCTTGTGTCTCACATATAGCCTCCAAGTACCCTAAATACTGAAAGCGATATTTTAGTAAGGTATCACTTATTATACCTATTTTTAAATTATTAAAAATTAATCTAATGTGGTCAATTTTCTAAATCTTAAACAGCTGCTGTGGGAATCCAGCTAGCTTATGCTCGCTGGTGCTGAGATTCAGCTGGATTTACACAAACGACTTAGTTGATTTATTTTTGCTAATGAACTAGGCAGACTCACACTATAGCAACTTAACAAATGAATTAAAAAATATTTTTCCCAAGTAGAATCTTGGGTGTGAAAAGAACGATCCTTTATTAGATGCCTTTCCTAGTATTTAAGGTTGTCAAAGGCTAATAGTGGGATTACAATTAACCTTGGTATAGGCGGGGTATTGAGGCTTAGACGTTTTAGCAATTTGACCAACCAGCGCTCCATAAATTCTCCTCACCCCATTTTGCCTTGATCTTATATGAGTGGTCCGCCGCAAGTAGGATAGAACCATGGGGTTTAGATTTAATATAGCGCACCTAATCATTTAGTTTTAAATGTATGCTTCTTTCAGCTGATCTCTGCCAGCTTTGGTTCATGATTTGTGGTTAAAATTTCTTCCCCCTCACGACCCCCCTAAAGCCTATAAAAGGGGTGGTTTTTTGATAGGAAAAGCTCTGAATTGGCGCTGGTGCTTGGGCGCCCCTCCAACTCAGTTGGGGTATTCTACCAAGGGTGTTAGAGACAAGTGTGACTCAATCTGCCCTGATTGATGGAAGGCAAGGAGTAAAACTAATCCAAGTAAAATTGTTTTGCAATAGTCAGGTGAATTAATATGTACTAATTTCAGACTATTTTCGCCCAAAACATTCTTCTCTTGAAGCTGATAGGGAAATTGTCTGACATCACCCCCTCAAGAATGTTGGGGGGAAATAGGACCATAAGAAGTGGCCATGAACCCAGTTGATGATAATCCCAGTAGTTAAGGATTTTTAAGAATTCTCAGCACCTCTCTTGTAGGTGATGACAAAAGGGCCTTCCTAGATTGACCTAAGCTTACCACTTCTAGGAGTAATGCAGTTATGATAATACAGAACCAGGTCAGACAATTGGAAGGAAGGTAGGGGGTCTGAGCTCATTGGCAGCCTGCCCTTCTTTGGTCACCGTTTTAGCTAGATTAGTCATAGCCTCATATTAGAGCTGTATGATGCGCTGAGCCAATCTTCTCATAGCTTTCTCAGGTTCCTAAACTCTATAAAAGAAAATATCTTTAGCTAAGAGGGCAGGTAACCTGGTTTCTGACCATACAAGACATGGAACGGGGACATCTTCAGGATCCAGTGATAACTAATCCGGTAGGCCATAAGAGCACTGGATAGGAATTGATCCTGGTGAAGTGGATCAGGCGATGCCATCTTTTAGATGATGGAGACTAAGAGTCCATTTTCTCTCTCCATAGTCCTGTCAGTAGAGGGATTATATGGAGCTGAGATGAGTTGTTGGGCTCCCATGGAGGTATCCAGGACTTTGACTACTCTGTAGTGAAGTTCTTACCATTGTTGTAGAGTAGTAATTGGGGACAGCCATGACGAGTTAAAGTATTTTGATGTAAAAACATGGCAGTGGCCTTGGCTGTTTGGGCTGGGAGAGCTACGGCTTCAATCCACTTATTGAAAAGGTCAATGCCTACTATGATATATCAGTTTCCACTAGTAGTCTGCGGGAGGGGACCTACCACATTTAGGCTGACGGTATGAAAAGGTTGTTGGGGGATAGTTGATATTTTTACCTAGTCTTAAAGCAAGACTTCTTATTACAAGTGAGGCAGGCTTCCAAAACCTCAACGATAGTTTACATGATTCCTTCCCAATGGTACCAATCCCTAATCCACTCATAGGTTTTCTTTGCTCCCCCATGACCTAGGGTAGAGTGGATTTCAGGATAGCAGTTACTCGTTCTGAGGGTTGAAGATAAGGCAACCACTTTGCCCCCACCTGCTTATACAACTGCCCGCTCTCCACTTTGGCGTTGCGGGAGTGCTAGGCTAACATTTTCTGGCAGGCTTATCTTCATCCTCCCAGTCATTGGGGGTCATTAAGAGGTCATATAACCTCTCCGCCTCACTATAATCCAGGTGCAGGACTGGCAGCTGAGTTAACCCATCAACATTCATGTGACAGGTTCCAGCACGGTGTTCAATCACATGTCATAATGCTGGAGCTTTATAGCCCAGAAGGCTAACCTGCCAGTAGGATCCTTCATGTTCTGTAATCATTTCAGAGAGGCGTGGTCCATAGCCACAGTGAAGGTGGCACCATACAGGAAAGGGAGCTCTTGCTTCACAGCTAACAAAATGGCAAGGCACTCCTTCTCTGTGACGCTATAGTTGCGTTCCACTTTTCACAGTACCTTACTGAAATAGGATACAGGAATATCTACGCCGTTCTCATCCAATTGAGCTAAGATTGCCCCATTGATGTAGTCCAAGGCGTCGGTAAACAATATAAATGGTTTACCATAGTCAGGGTGCCTTAGAATAGGACGTTGTTGTAGCAGTTGTTTCAGCGTCTCAAAAGTGGCCTTCTGTTCAACACTCCAATTAAAGGGGTTCTTAGTCATCAGGCGGACGAGGGGCTCACTGAGTTGGGCGAACTTAGGGATAAACTGATTGTTATAAATTTGGCATTATTCAATAGATACGCTGGCAGATTTTGGCATAGGGTTTAACCCACTGGGCAATCAGGACCAACGATATGATGATTGTTGCCCTTGAAACAACAGAATAACTTATCAAAATAAATATGGAGCACTTGCTCCCACAACCTCTTTTATTAAATGTACTTAATACTGCGGTTTCTTTGTATTCCGCTTACTCTATACTTACTTAATAACCAACTCCCTTGATCATCTCATCTCACCTATATTGTAGTGACTTTGGATGCTACGCTTATATGCCTTAGTAATTTAATTCGCCATATCTTATTGGCTCCATCAATTCTTCATTTGTTAATTTCACAATCACCTAATTCAAGGCGATTTCCCAATAACCCAATATTGCTTCATTTCGAGGCACTCAAATTACCATTACTCATATCAAATCTCAACGGATTCCATTCATTCCACCATAACGACCTTGGGCTTATTGTCCAGTCATATCAAATTCACAACAGATGATAATACCCCATCATCCCTAGAAATACCTAAATATCCTGTAAATTTTTAGGGGGAGGCATTTCTGAAATTGCTTCAACCTTATCCTGTATAGGTTGGATTCCTTCTTGAGAGATGGCATGTCCCATAAGATCTAGTTCTTCTGGAAGAAAGTGCACTTGGAGGATTTAACTTGATATTTGACTCACATAAGCGTTTAAACACCTCCTCTAAATAAGTAAGATGTTCAGTGAAGGTCTGGAGAAAACCGTGATGCCATCAAGATAGATGATGAGACAACTTAACTTTTAATTCTGCAAGATGTGATTATGGCATTCTGGGAAGTTGCAGGTGCGTTGCATGACCCTTGAGGTAATTGGATGGGTTGGAAGAGACCCTCACTGCTTTAAGAGCACATTTCTCCTGGTTTGGGTAGAAAGGTCCATTTGTCAATAGCCTCTAGCCAAGTCCATTGTGGAGATGAAGTTATATCCTTAGAGTTGTGCCAGGGTGTTGTCAATGCGGGAATAGAATAGCTATCCTTTTATATGAGGTTATGTAATTTGCGGTAGTCCATGACTACATGATGATCTTAGTTATTTTTTTAATTAGCAAAATGGAGGAAGACCAAGGGCTTTGTGAAGGAACAAGTAACCCCGCGTATAGTAACTTCTTGAGCTCAGTCCTCATCTGCTGTTCTTCCACCTTTAATTTGCGGTAAGGTTTTGACCAAATGGGGTTAGGCATCACCCACATCAATGGACTGGCTCCAGTCCTTCATGTGGCCATAGTTAGTATATGACTTGGAGAATATGTCGTTACATCCTTCCAATAGATTGTGACCTTTGTCAAGTTCATCTGGGGCAGCTCATCCAAGTTATGGACATTGGGTAAGGTACATAACAGGTTATCCGTTGGTAAGCCCAAATCCAACATAGAGCCAATGAAGTGAATTCTTTCAATGTCCTCCACAGAAATTAATAAGCCTCTGCCAATCTCCTGGCGATTTCTTACAACGAGGTCCTTGCTGATGAGCTTCTTAATTATAATGGAAAGGGAAGAGTATGCCCCAATGGCGTGGGTGTTATTTGGGCCTGTGGTCCAAGATTCATGATTGTACTCCAAGTCAGGAACCAGCTTGATCTTTTTAATTAGCTTTGAGGAGATTACGTTCAATAGGGAGCCAGTATCCAGGATGGCCATCACCCAGACTTTTTGAATAACCACTTCCACCTTGATTAGTGTTCCTCCAAAGTTAGGAGACATAGCTAAGACATCCTTGAGCAAAAAGGTGGAGGTTAGTTTGTGAGCAGTCTCTGAGTAACTCTCCAAGATGGACTTCATGTTGTGAACCTGCTAGTGAGTTCGAATCAAGCCAGTTAGGAGCTTATCAGCCTCGCTGGCAGTATAAATAACAGCAGAACACCTTAGAACTTAGCTGAAGTACGTGTTTTCAGGTATATGGTCTTTTCTACTCCTCCAGCGTTCAAACGATCAGGAACCTTCACTTCAGAGGGTACTCCTAGTATTTAGTCACCAACATCCTTGTAACCCCCTTACAATCCATCACCAGGCGTATTATCAACAAGGGGCAATGAAGCAATTGAGATAGGTGAGTCAGGAACGTGAGATTCGTCAAAAATAGGGGTGCCTATCTGTACGCCAATGTCTCTTTTCCCTGCTTCTCAATGTCAGCTTTCTTTTCCAGCATACAATCTCATAATGCCCACCTTGTTGCAGTAGGCACACTGGGTATGTTCAGACTGCTTGGCTTTTGTTTTTTGATCCTCAGGTCCCATAATCTTAAGGGTCTCCTTTTTGTCTCCAATAGTCAGGACCCGGGGCTTGGGCTTTTGATCCTCAATGGCCAGAACGCGGGGTCTGGATACTAATCCATGAGAAACTTAAGCTTGTTGAAGTCAAAGACATCTAGCAGAGCCTCTTTTATATCATGGACGTTGCAGAAGTAGCGCTTGACTAAAGTGATGTGCATCGCCAAAGGGAGGATTAGATGCCAACCCAGTCAAGATAGCGGCAACATTGTTGTCCAAAGTCAACATCTTAGAAGTTAACAACATCTGCGCTTCAATATAGAACTATTCCGCAAAGTCAACCTCTGACTCTCCTTTTCTTATGCTAATTTGCATGAAATCTTGCTTCTTCATGCTTAAGCTTTGTTTTGATCCAAACTCATCAATGAGCGCCTCCTTAATCTTGTACCAGGTGTTAAGGACATTATATGAAGCACCATCACCTCCTGGGCCATGCGACTTAAACAAGAGAGAATATGTTTGACCTTCTGATGGTCAGTCGCCCCTTCCATAGCAGCTTCATAGACATATAAAAATGAAGCAATGCTACCCTCGCCGGGGATAATATAGTTCTTAAAAGTTGGTTTAAATGAAACATGGTCATCCCCAGTGAGGGTATGGACCGCAGGATCATCTGTCCCTGGTCTCTGAGCGAAGGTCCAACTGATTAAAAGAGCAGGAGAGCCGATCAAGCCGGTCTTGGATAGCTTCAATCCTGGTTTACATGGCGGCGACAGGCTTTTGGGAGGCGGATTCACATTAAGCCAATCTGGCTTCTATCCCCAGCTTGTGAGTTTCCAGTTGTTCAACCCGACTCTCCAGTGCCTTGACTTTAAAATGAATTTGTGACACAAGAGAGCTTAGGTTTTATTGGTCAACTTTCACCACCCCCACGCGCTTTTTAAGCTCCTCTTTCATCTGCTTACACCCTTCGTCGTCAGATGTTAGGGAGCCTTTCACATGTATGTCACTCTTAATCTATTCAAAACTGCACTTAACCTGTATCAAACAACTATGCACATCCTTAAACAGATCGGTCCCTTCAAGAGAGGTCTTGACCCCTTAAGTTTCTTTCTCACATTCACTAACCCATTGGGCTAGTTATTTGATATTCTCAAGAGAAGCTTTAAGGGATAGCTCCTTTTTTAGTTGAGTAACCTTGACCTCTATAGCGGGAGTAGCCCAGAAGGTTCTTGCAACAGACGCCGCTCAAGTTCCTCAACGAGGGACAAGGCTGAAACTAGTTGCTGCTCCACCGCAGCTACACGTTGTTCATCCCCAGGTTGAGGGGTGGTGCGCGCTTCAAGAGGTCGCTGTGAGTTTGCTTTTAATGCTTTTCAAGTTCCTTGGAAACTCCACAAGTAGAGAGTGAGTACTAGCGGTAGATGTGTTTAACTCATCCCAGAAGATCTTCATAGCCTCCTCTACATACTTTACTACGCCATTATCCATGGTGGTGAGCCGCTCATGCAACTAAATAATGAATCTATGGTTTGCCTCCACATCATTTTGTGCTTTTACAATATGTTCTGAGGTCAGATTTTATAGATTACATAAGCTAATCATAGAGCATCATGGTTTGCCAGGTGACGGTGCAGCTCCTCATGATGAACGCCTAAAATGTGTATCATGTGGAACAATGCAGGATGGCAAATTTGTGGACATAGGTAGTCAGATTGGCAAGCTGACTGTAGGCGTCAGGAAGGGTTGAGTTTCATAGAGGTACATTAGACAGTCCTCTACAGAAGAACCTCTTTCTCGTGAAGCAGTATCTCCAGGGTTTAATATTCCGTGAGTTAGGTCCCTCACTACTTCAGCTGCAGGCCAGGTAAGGCGGTAAGACTCTGGTATAAGGATTCGTTCAAACTGCTCTCCTTCAAAAAATATGGTTGGGGCTATCCATAAGGTCATCTTTTGCCCCACCTCCGTTTCTCACCCATCTAGTAACACTTCCAGCAGGTGAGCCCTCCATTTTGGTGATAAATAATTGTGTAGTGTACAGGATCCCCTGTAGTAAGAACTACTTTGTGGGAATCCAATTAGCTTATGTTCGCTAGTGCTGAAATTCAGCAAGATTTTCACACTTAGTTGACTTATTTTTTCCAATGGATATGGCAGACTCACATTATAGCAACTTAACAAATAAATTAAAAATATATATTATTCCCAAGTAGAAGCTTGAGTGTGAAAATAATGTTCCTTTATTAGATGCCTTTCCTAGTATTAAGGGTTGTCAAAGGCTAATAGTGAGATTATAATTAACTTTAGTATAGGCGGGGTATTGAGGCTTAGACGTTTTAGCAATTTGTTTAATCAGCGCTATGTAAATTCTCCTCGCCTCATTTTGGCTTGATCTGATATTATTGGTCCACCGCAGGTAGGATGAAACCATGGGGAAGAGATTTAATATAGCACACCCAATCATTCATTTTAATTTATGCTTCTTGTGGCTGATCTCTGCCAGCTTTGGCTCATAATTGGTAGTTAAAATTTCTTTCCCCCTCACGACCCCCCCTCAAGCCTATAAAAGGGGGTGGTTTTTTGATAGGAAAAAGCCCCTGAATTGGCGCCTGTGCTTGAGCGCCTCTCCAACTCAGGTGGGGAATTCCGCCGAGGGTTGTAAGTGACAAGGGTGACTCAATCTGCCCTGGTCAATGGAAGGCAAGGAGTAAAACAATTATTTGAGTTAAATCATTTTGCCAATAGTCAGGCGAACTTGTATGCACTAATCATGGACTATTTTTTGCATAAAACACACTTTTCTGGAAGCTGAGAGGACAATGGTCCAACAGCTGCCAAGAGTTTTAACACTCCTGTATCTATTTTATTGTCAGAATTATGTGCCTAAGCACCTGCAAGCAACAGTTTGCCAGGATTTCAACAATGCTACCACATATTACACCAGATGGCCAGTTGTCAAGGCAGGTTCACATGCCGTTGCAATAAATACTTCTTAATTTTTGTATAAAGATATCTTTACCTTATAAAGTCCACCACATACCATCCTCACAGACAAATTGACATATCAAACAACAAATTGGTCAAGGAATTGATAAGTCAAGTCTACACATACCACTCCAAGACCACCTCTTACAACACTAGATATAACAGATTAACAGAGTGGCTAAGCCAGACCTTAATTTATATGTTTAAACTAAGTACCACCAATAACTATGAGAAGTGACCATAAAACTTCCTCTATTTTATCAGATCATAAAATCAAAATCTATAGTATCATTTAAAGAAACTTTATTATAATTACTATATGGAGTTAAAATCTAACTAAAACCATTGTCCAGATAATGTAAAACAAAATAGTACCCAGTTGCCACACTTTGAGACTAAATGCCCTAAAATGTTTTAGGACTATGCTTAGCTCATGAAATCTAATTACAATAATTAATGGGAAAATTTTATGTTTTTAATGTTGTAGACTTAGTATAGTTGTACTTTAACAATTAAAAAAATTTTAATTCTAGAAAATTCACTCCATAAAGGGTCCTTTTTGAGTCACTAAAGTTTTACCATATTAAGCTATAATTTGGAGACTCTTCGTCAGATTAAGTTTTGACCCAAAATAAGCCCTTTGACAACCAACAAATCAGGCTGATTATCCTCTCAAAACTTGGGCCCCTTTACCCTAGTTCTCAACTATGGCTGAATATCTTGATGTCAATTTAAACGATTATCTTTTTGGCAGCTTGGGCCAAGTATCCTTGCTTAATTCAGGCTGATTATACATGCAACAAACTCAGCATTTGGTACTGATTAATTGGGAGCAATATCGACCATTTATCTTAAGAAATTGTCTGGGGATCAATCCTGAAAAACAACCTCTAAAAATTCCTTAGACAAATAGATTTTATAAGATTGGCATCATATTGTCACAATCAATTTCCCGCCCTATGGAAAATTTTATATGTTTATCCTTGTAATCAGCACAATAGCACTTGCACATAGGCATCCCAAAAAGGAGTACCTAGTGCTATCTAGAGAGGCCTGCTGACGTCCCAATTAGGGGTATGTCATTTATTTAAATTTAGTGCCAAATTTCCCAGAAGTCATATTTTGTCAGTTCTATGACGAAACTCAAATTGGGCTGATTTTAAGATAATTTTGCACGTTTGTGTTGCAAAGTTAGCCCCTGAAACCTTCTCAAATATAAGAGTATTTTACCACCAATAGTCCAAGAAATAGGTCATAATTATATTAGTTCAAGGGCTGGACTGAGGTGGAAAATAATTATCTGCAGAAATTGCATGCTCAATATGTGGCCAGGAGATGCCCTAAAGGTATATATACCGTTGCCTGGCCTAATGAGAAGAACAAATAATTTCTCTAATGAAAGATGTATTTCATTAAATTATTTATCTTGTTTTTTTCAGAAGTCATATCTTGATTATGTCAACAAGCTGTTAATTCAGAAATCTCAGCTTGTACCATTGCCTGTCTCAGTAGAAGTTCCCAAATACATAGGAAAAATGAAGCCCAAGATCAACCAGAAGAGTCAGACTTATTTAATTAAGCCTAGTGAGCTTCTGAATGGTCAAATTACGTAAGACACAGGCTAAATCAAAGATCTTTTGGCTGAACTTCTTCCCAATTAGATTTGCAGAATTTCTTTTATCAAGTGAAAAGTCCTCAGAATTTAACACACTCTTTAGCTGCCCTACTAATAAAAAATTCATGGCAACAGACTTAAGTTTTATAAGTATAAAAATAAACAGGAGGAGTAAAAATGTTAGGATAGCAATTGCTAAATATGGGGAGCGCCCCCTCTGTTTGGATTGGGGTGTTTTCATTTCCATCAAAATGGTCCAAGAAGGCCAGCTACCCCTCTTATCTCACAGGGTGAGCTCGCTCATGTGGTGGACAAACAATGGGTAACAGCTGTCCCTTTAAGGATCCTGCCACCCATCCTAATATTAACTTCTGACGAATTAATACAACAAAGTAAGTGTATTTGTGCTGAGCTTTCAGAGAGTCAGTATTTTTTAAAATGAAAGGTTTTAATAAAGTTGATGTCAATGAGCCTTCAGCATTTATATCCCAGAGCGCCAAATCATTGGAAACAAGGCCTGATGGGCGTGTACCTTTAATGAATAAAGCATCTAATGTTAAACCTCTGGCAAAGCTCACCAAATGGCATCAGGCATTAGGAAATTTTGCCTCCAGTGTAAAACCCTCCCTTGATTATATAATCTTCGTCCAATACTTCCCATTTGGTCAAACAGATGCCATAGCGACCTGTTGTGGGCGGGTTGGGTGCCCCAAACCCAATCCTGACCTTTTGGGACCATCCCTACATGAGGTGGCCTTGGGAGGTTCCTGCTGCCCGTTGTTCAAGATGCCATTGCTCCAGTCAGTGGAACCTCAGAAAATCTGCAATTTGGGCATCTGTGGATGACTGAAAGTGACTCAGCCCACTGCCAATAATTTTGAAGTCTTTTCAAAATAAATTTGTTTTTCTCCTTCCATCACCCAAAGTTCGCCAGGTCAGGACAAATCTCAAGGGCCTCAAACCCACATTTTCCCAAGCTATGCCCCAAATTGATCGTCTATTTAAACAGTCATAACACACTGAGGAAAATGCACAGTCAATTCTTTTATTTTAAATTTTTTAAAAATCTTCCCGCGCTTGAATTTATCTTATTAAGTGAAAAATTTTCTTTTCCAAACCCCCTGTGACATCCGCAATGTGGCCCAGCAGCCTGCATATTAACTGGGTCATCTCAGCCATATTCTCAAATATGATTTTTACCATAGTCACTTATGCCTAACACATCAAGGCCTTTCTGTATATTTTTCCTATTCTCACAACTCTCTATGCCCAGACACAACGGCTCTAGTGCTGTAACAACTTTGTTATTTTCCAGGTTGTTTATTACATTTGCAGCCCATCTGCCCTCCATTGATAATTTTTCCCATCCAATTTCAATGTCATTTAAGCGGCAATGCCTCTGGTACTCTGAGTCGCCTTTTGGGTGCCTTTGCAACCTGACTGGCAGGACAGTCTAAACTTTATCTGCCATCTCCCTGATATAATTGACCATCCATTGTTCCCAGCAATTTCCGCCCTCCTCATCAAGATGGGTGAAGCAGTTGTCACCATCCTTCATAAGACTTTTCAGTTAGTAGTCTTCCTTCTGTTATTTTTCTGATCAATTGCTGATCTTATAAGCAGCTCCCGAATGGCTTTAGAGGAAATCTTTATGGTTAAATTGTTCCACTACCCTCTACTTTTCCCTTGGTTCGCCCTCAAAATAGAAACTTCATGATTAGATTTGCTGACTTGGCTTCAGGTTCTGTTCTCAAAGTTAATCTATCTCCATATTGATTCCAAATCCTGATGACACACCCACGCCTAAGTTGGTGTGCTCTGGCTCACCCATCTTTTCAATCTCTTCAGTGTCTGCAGAAACGACCATATCCATTAATGAAAAATCCGCCTATTTTCTATTACCAGTGAAAATTAGTATTGGGGATCACCAGGTGTCCTTCAAGGCCTCTGTCAACACTGAAGCAGTGTGCAACTTCATGAGTCTGAATTTGGCTCATCAGCTGGATCTAGACCTGGACTTGGGGCCAGCAGTGTTGGTCACTTCGTTGGCTTCCCAGATATCCTACAAAGTGTTGCGCTCAGTAACTTTCCCAATTCACCAGTTTAGTTGCTGCAATCTCTTCTCAGCAATGCCTAACCTAGAGTTCCTGGTGATTCTGGGTTTGGGTTGGTGGCGTTGGCAACATGTGAGTATCAACCTGGAATCTAACATGCTGTCATTTACCAATGGTCAAGCGGAGGGTGAGTTTCCCTTGCTGGATACCCTTACCAAAGCTCAAGGTCAGGGATTGATTACATCCCTCATATCTTCCGTTGGTTTTTCCATCGGATTTTCCCACTGCATTGATAGGCTATCAAAGCATTTTTGATTCCAACAAGTTTAACCGCCTTCCACACGTATGGAATTTAATTTGGATCTTTTGGACAATGGTGGAGGTGGCAAACATAAATTGTCCACTGTACCTGCATACTGCAGAGGAGAAGGTTGCCTTCAATGCATGGTTGGCTGACATGCTAAAGAAAGGGTGACTGTTCAAGGAGACCTCCCCTGTTGCCTCTCCCATCATCTTTACCAAGAATACTGATGGTTCCCTTCACCTCTGCGTGAATTATGGGCGCCTCAACAATATCACGGTTCATGACCCTTACCCCCTGCCATTGGAACAGGCAATTGGCCAAGCTATTGCAAAGTCGTGAGCTTATAAAACTTGATCTGGTCAACGCTTTTATCAAGCTTGGGTGATGGAAGGTCAGTAATGGCTTACCGCTATCTGGATGAGATGAGGCATATTCCAATTTCGAGTGATGCCTTTAGGGCTGAATAATGCGCCTGCAACCTTCCAAAGGATGATTTATAGTGTTCCTGGGGATCTTTGGTTTACCTGTGCAGTTGCATATATTGACAATATCCAGGTACATTCTCCAACTCCTGAGCAACATTTAAAGGACTTGAAGGTGGTATTGGATGTCCTTCACAGGCTAATTTGTTTGTCAAGCTGTCAAAATGTGAGATTTATCATGAAGAAGTCACCTTTTTGGGTAATCATATCTTAAAAGATGGTTACGCCATCCCACCCAGTAAACTGGATGCCATCCGTGAGAAGTCAACTCCAACAACCCAAAAGCAAATGAGAACATTATTGGGCACCATAATATTCCTATAGAAATTCTCTCCCGCCCTATCCCAGTTAGCTGCCCCACTTCATTCTGCTCACGGGCACGAACTTTCCCTTTTTATGGACGCCTGAGTGCCATCAGGCATTTGATTTCATTAAGGAGGTATTTTTGTCGCCTCCCATCCTAAACATGTGGATCACAACAAAATCCTATATTGTCACATGTGATGCATCTTCCTCTGCGGTGGGGCTGTCTTGTTCCAAAAGCATGATGGGTTGGAACACCCAGTTGCATATTTTTCCCACAAGTTTTCTTCCACTAAGCAATCCTGGGCCATCTATGACAAGGAGTTAGTAGCTGTGGCATGGGCCTTGAACTACTGGCGGTATCTCTTGCAGGGCGCTCAGCATGAGTTGACTGTGCGTATGGACCACCAAATTCTCCTCTATTTCCAAAAGCCACAGAAGTTGGCACACTGACAGGCCTGCACATACTGGAACTTGTGCAGCTTCAACTTTGAATATGAATTTGTGAAGGGAGCTCTGAATGTCCTTTGTTAATTTTCTCAGTCACAATCCTGCACTTTTCCCAGCTATCTCTGATGAGGCTGATCTCATTACAGTCATTCCACCCACCCAAATCCTGATCATTGTCCCTCCCACGGTTTTGGCAGAAAAGTTAGCAAGACGCGCCCTTGATATTGTGAATCTTAGCAGCACAAACATTATGCGCAGAAGGAGTGGATCTTTTTAAGTGGTTGTCCCTCTCCTACTTCAAAACATAACTTGTATTCTCTGGCTGAGGGCTTCATCCAGTTCAGGTCATGGGTGTGGGTCCCCCTCTCCTTTGAGCTGAAGTAATTCAGGCTCATCATGATCCCCTTGCAGTCATTCGCCCAGGGAATAAATTATGTATCAAACTAGTGAAGCGTACCTATGGCTGGCCAGGCTTATCAAAGTTGTTCTAACATGGATTGCTAACTGTGTAACTTGTGCGCAGGCCAAGTTGGACCAGTCTGGTAGGAATGGTCTTCTTCACCCCTTGCAACAGGCCAAAGGGCTGTGAACATCAGTGTCTGTGGATTATATTGTTAAGCTACCAAGCTCCAAGGGGTTCACAGCAGACATGGTGGTGATAGACCGCTTCACTAAATTTTCCCTATTCATTCATGCTTTTCCGCCATTACTTACAAAGAAATTGCCCGTCTCTTCATGCGCCATGTGTTCTCAATTTTTAGACTCCCTCAGGAGATTGTCAGAGACCAGGAGCCCCAATTCACGGTGCATGTAAATCTGGAGACTCAACCTCTTGGGTTAGACCAGGACAAGTTTCCTTATAGGAAGAAAAAGGGATCTAATGCCCCTGTGAACCCCTTGGCCCAACTAGGGGACTTGGCCCATGTTTTTGATGAACTTTAGGTAACAGCATTCCCCTTGGTTGCTTCTTCCCTTGTTGACAAGATAAAGGAGGTTTTCATGGAGGTAATCCAGGCCAGAGGCCACCAGCAGCACCTCCACCCTCCCTTGGTCTCCACTCCGCCATCCCTCACTTCCTTAGACATTGAATAAATCAACCTCAAAACTCAGGAAATAGTTCTTAGTCAGGTAAACTGGTACAGAACATGAAACTCAAAATTCCAGGTTATGGAATGCCGGTTTGAGTCAAAAATTCAGTCTAAAAAATTTTTTTAAAACTATTTTAAACATTAGTCAGAATTGGCTCCGTGGAAATCCAATTCCGCCCTCTTATCCAATCAAATCGCTCAATATTGGATCAATGAGGGTCCCTTCATTGCGGATCCCCTAATTATGTTGCCAGAGCTTTTATGACCTAGTGCATAAGCTAGCTGGCAACTCCTTAAGCCCAGGCTGCTTACCCATGACCATGTCAGCCTCTCCTGCCTAGGATAACCCGTGACCCCCTTTCCCTACCACCTAGCTTTTTAAGACAACTGCCTCTGAAAGGGAAGTTTTTTGGTTCATTTTCACCTTTTCATTTAGATAAATCTGATCATCTTCCACAAAAATCTATTCCACGGACTCAACCTGTTTTTCAAATTTTTTCATTAAACCCAACAAAGTACGCCGCGCTTTGTGTTTTAGGTCTGATGGTAGTCGAGTGGGCCCTCTGATCCCTTGATCCAGTGGCCCACCAAATGGTGATTTCAATGATCAAAAGGTATTCCATGGGCTCACTATGCCAATCCGCTGCTCAAGAGGAACCTTTGGATCCACCCAAATCGCCGCAACAACCTGTCTCTCCTTAAACACATGGTTGAAAAGCTACAGGTCTACTACCTCTCCGCAAGAGAATTAGAGAATTCAAAATAATTTGGTCCTCCAATCTACTGGTAGTTCAGCATAATTTGAATGAAATGAGGCCTTCGCCACCAATTGTCTTTCTCTGTTTGGGGGCAAGGAATGACTTTCCGCACAACTGCAAGGAGGTAACCAGGTACCAGACTAAATGGGCCACCTCGTCACAAGTCAATTCAGCCAAAACCACTTTATTAAATTGTATACCGCTCTGATGAATTCCCTGACCTCTCAACCCATTGTGAAACCCTGCAACAGGTGCAAGGAGAAGCCCAAGGCCTCCTGACAGTTTAATAAATTAGATTTGATTTAATTTGCAAGCCTGATCAGCATTTCAAAAAACTGAAAAATTCAAATGATTTTCAGAGTCTTTATTTTAGTGAAACTGGACCAGAAAATTTGGAAACAGAGCCCAAAGGTCACCAACTGCAAACCCAGGAGGATTGGTCATCCTCCTTGCCTCTCCCATCCTTGGAGGATGCCCCTGAAAGACCCACGGTTGCCCCCATTTCAGCCAATTGGTTTTTCATTGAGGCCTTTGGTATGTTCTTGAATTTCTATTACCCTCACAGAAGTAATAGGGCGTCCATCCTACAAGTAATCTGAAATGTTATGCCACTGGCATTCTGGGCTTTCCGCTGGTTGTTACACACCCAGATTGGAATCCCAGTCTTACTTTAATTATCAGGTTCCATGACAGTGCAGTTTTGGAACAAGCTCTTAGCAATCACGAAGATCACACCTTGTTGTTTCACTACATACCATCCACAGTTGGATGGCCAAACTGAACTGGTCAATCAGATCCTGGAACAGTACCTGCAGCGCTACGCTGCAGCTGCTCAGGATACCTGGGCAGGCGACCTTCCCCTCACCAGTTCATGTATAAAAATGAGACACATGAATCCACGGGTTTCTCCCCATATGAGGCTACCTTGGGGTATAACCCTTCATTCTTGGTTGGTTCATTCTTCCGCCTGGAGGTACTGGCTGCTGCTGAACAAGTTCGACACATTCAGGCCACGCAGTCCTTGGTTTGGGAGCACTTAACTAAGGCTATAAGTGATTATAAGCAGTTTACAGATTGGAAACGGCTCCCAGCGCATCAAATAAAGGAAAGATCCCAAACGATGCTTGACATGCGCCACTTATGCATACAGGTGCCATCACGTAAGTTTGCAAGAAAGCGCTCAGGTCCCCACCTGGTGGAAGAAGACTTGGAAAATGGCGCCTTCTGTTTAAAAAGCCACCCCACTGGAAGAAACACCCAGTCTTCCATGTGCATCAGTTGTCCCCTTTTAAGGGGGTATCCCATCAGAGCCAGAGCTCATGATTGAGGGCGCGGAGGAAGCTGAAGTAGAGGGAATCCTGGCTTCCCGCAAGTCATGTAAAATATTCCAATATCTAGTTGTGTGGAAGGGCTATCCAGTCTATGAAAAATGGTTGGTTTGGTGCACAGGACTGTGCTAATTGCTTGGAGCTGGTCGAAGCTTTCCATGCTACCCACTGGATGCTCCCCATCCTCCCCCAAAAATTGCTATGCTGATGGTGATCAAGCTGCCAAGGCCTATAATAATGTGGCCTTCTCTCAATTCCCTGGTGGTGGCGCCCCCCTTTGGCATAAGGGAAGGGTAATGTAAGTCTGGGGGAGCACCCCCTCTGTTTGGATCAGGGGTTGTTTCCATTTCCATCAAAAGGGTCCCAGAAGGCCAGCTGCCCTTCTCGTCTCACAGGGTAACCTTGCTCATGTGGTGGATTAATGATGGCTAACAGCTGTCCCTTTAAGGATCCTGCCACCCAACCTGTATTAACTTCTTTTAAATTAATACAATGAATTAAGCAATTTGTTCCAAGCTTTCAGAGTCAGTATTCTCTTGAAATGAAAGGTTTGAATAAAGTTGATGGCAATGAGCCTTCAGCATTAACATCCTAGAGCGCTAAATCATCAGAAACAAGGCCTGAGGGGCATGTACTTTATATGGATAAAGCATCGAAATGGTTAAGCTTTGGCAAAGCTCGCTGATGGCATTGGGCCATTGGGAAATGCTGCCTCCAGTTTGAAACCCACCCTGGACACTTCAAAATCTTCATCTGATATTTCCACTTGGTCAAATGGATGTTTGAGCAACCAGGTATGGGTGGGTTGGGTGCCCCAAACCCAATCCTGACCTTTTGGGACCAGCCCCTATGTGAGATGGCCTTGGGAGGTTCCTGCTGCCCGTTGGATGAGATGCCATCACTCCAGTTGGCGGAACTGCAGAAAATTCACAATTTGGGTGTCCATGGATAAACCAACAGTGACTCAGCCCACTGCCAATAATTTTAAAGTCAGTTCAAAAATTTATTTCTATTTTTACCCCCCAATGACAAAGTTCTCCAGGTTAGGACAAATCTCAAGGGCTCCAATCCCACGTTTTCTCAAGCTATTTCCCAAATAAATTGTCTATTTAAACAGTCATAACACAATGAGGAAATTGATGATCAATTCTTTTATTTTAAATTTTCAAATAAATCTTCCCGCGCTCAAATTTATTTTATTTTTAAAATTTTTCTTTGCTGATCCCTCTGTGGCATCCGCAATGTGGCTCAGCAGCCTGCATAATGACTGGGTATCTCAGCCATATTTTCAAAAATCATATTTACCATAGTCACTTATGACTAACACATCAAGGCCTTTCTGTATATTTTTCCCAGTCTCACAAGTCTCTATGCCCAGACCCATTAGCTCTGGTGCTGTAACAGCTTTGTTCTTTGCCAGGTTTTTTATTACATTTGCAGCCCATCTGCCCTCCATTGATAATTTTTTCTCAGTCAATTTCAATGTCATTTGAGCGGCAATGCCTCTGGTATTCTGTATCACCTTTTGGGTTCTTTTGCAACCTAACTGGCAGGCTAGTCTAAACTTTATCTGCCATCTTCCTGACAGCAAAGAGATTTGAGGAAAGTGACATGATACTTTTTCCTAAATATCTATATATCTGTCATGGTTAAATGACTTTATAGTAGGCACCAACACCAAGGATAAGAATGGGTGGCAAGGGCCCAGAAGGTGAAACTTCAGGCCCTCCCTGACCTCAAGCACACCTTGGACCAATGCTGGAAACAAGCCAAATATGCCCAGGTTGGTACAAGTGGGGTGCAAAACGCTCAGCCCCTTGTATTGGCTCAGGCGTTAAAATGGATGAGCTATTTAGTAAATAATGATGGTTCTATTTGGATGATTGGGGAATGAGGGTTCAAAACCTGTTCCATCTATGAAATCACGTGTTTGGGTAGGTTGCAACTTCAATCAATTACTCGAGTGAAGTCAGTTTTGGTTTATACTACCAATTTGGACAAAAGTGTGTGCCTATTGGAGCGTCAAGGCTTGTGCCCACTTCTGCAGACCCAGAATTACCCTGACAATGCTTAATATGCTTTTGGGACCAACATTCCTTGTTGGTCGACTTTTCACAATAAACTTTCCCATTTTTTACATTTTATTTATGGTTCCTTGGGCGAACCTGGGTGCAGACCTCTTCAAGGAGGTCTCCAACTACGTTTGCCACTAAATACTATCACAAAATCATAAAAGTTTCTGATGCACCTTTGGGCCGCTAAGGTCCCCTCCAGATCGAGGCATCCAAGCCTCCTAGCACCGATTTACTCATGATTATGTAATCCCCTTTGGGGTCCACACAAGTTTTGTTGTTTCTCACTTACCTGATATTGTATAACGCGCTCTACACCCTTTTCTTGGGTCCCTTCAGTACTGGCACCATTCGTGGTGCCTTGTTTCCCATTCTTTCAATGTCTAGTTCCCTAGCGGTGTGGGTTTGCATCCCACATTACCTCTCAGAGAATGAGAGAGTTACAAACACTCTCTTAACATTAGTCAACCAACCTTTTTATTATACATGCATCAGAATTATCCGTGTGGGACTTTCTTTATGTATAAACTGGGTGCGCTGGCCATTTGTCACTGCTACTATGGTGCTCACCACAGTTTTCTCATTTAATTTTGTTTTGGTGCATCTCGGCATTATTCTTGCAACTACCAACTGGGAAGGGCCCACCCTTTCTGCTTTTACCTGGTGGTCTTGGACTTTTGTTATCCTGTTGTCATGATTCCCCACCTTTCTCCCAAGATTTACTCAGAAATTCAACAGGCCTTGGCTTCTCTTGAGCCAAAAGCTTCTTTAGAAAATAACAGTTTATCTGGTTCACGTCCAATTTCATGGGGAGTGGATTTGTTGTATTGGCTGTCTTCAGATGCGGCTGACTGGGTTTCTGCGGTGTTCTGCGCGCATCTGCTCTTGTGGCAATCAGTGGAGGGCTTGAAGATTGTCTTGGAGCAATGTTTTCCTGACAGAGTATCCATCCATTCCTTCTATGAGTTCTTTTTTGCTGCATCAAGCTGGTCATCCAGTGAAAGTATATTTAAATGAATTCTGTGATAAAACCCAGGCCTTACCATTGCCCAACGCCATTAAAACATCATTTCTCCAATCTACCTTAGACCTATCCATGTGAAAATCTCGATTTGGCAGTCGCCCCCTTCCAACTTTGATCATCTCATTGAAGCCCTTTGTGGTGGTTTCCCTGCCCCAACCCAGAAGGGGCAAGGTAATTTGGCTGTCATGGTTTTACCTGATTAGACTCTATAAATGTGAGAACTAAAAAGTCACATGTATCTTTCAAAATGAAGGAATCTTATCCTTCTAAACCTTTAAGTTCCGCTGAATTTAAAGCTGAACAGGGGTCTAGCCCTGAGTCTAAATTAAATGTTTCAGATAATTCTGCTGAGATGATGTCACCTGCAGCTGCACTATAAATACCGCATCCATGACTAGTGATATTTCCTTGAATTTTGTAGGGCTCCCTACTGATTCCTTCCCCATTTCGGCGGAAGTTGAGGGTCTGGGTGAATCTAGACCCTAATTTTACCAAAAATGGAACGAGGCTGATGAGTTTTCTTTACACTGCATTTACGCGGTGCAAGCTAAAGCATTGATTATGGGCTTGGGTGGTGATGTCCCAGGATAATGATGCACACTGAACCCTTGGAGCAGGTATGGGGTCTCTGGATCCTGAAAACGCGTTTTCTAATGTGAACGTCATATCACAAAACGAGCCTTTTATTATCTATTATGGCCTGGATAAGGACCCTATTCCTGTATATCAGATTACCTCTAAGAATCCTCGTTTGACCCCTACCATGATCCGTGGCACTCAGGAAGTGAAAAAAGAACTACATTTAAAACATGGTAAAGTATATGCACCTGCAGAAGATGGGGTGGGATATGTGGCCTCAGTAGTAAGAGTGGCTGACTATCCCTCCCCCTTTTATGATTCAAAAAAATACCCTGATGGCTTGCTCAAGCCAGAGGAAGAATTTTTAGGTGAGATGGTGGCGTTTTCTGCTTTTAATAAACCCCATTCTGTATACTTTTTCATGACCGCTACCCTTACAGTCCCTTTGGGGAAGTTCAGCACAACTATTTTGGTGGATACCGGTGCCTCTTAAAATTTTATGGACCAAGACCTTGCTGACTACCTGGAGTTGAGTTACTCGTCAGGTGGTATGGTTAGAGGCGGGGCCTCTCAAGGTATCCCCACACTGAAAATCATGGGGTCAGTGGACTATCAGGTGGGCTCCTATCTCCTGTCTGACCACTTTCAAGCTATCAAAAACCTATTGTACCCCATTATTTTGAGTGTAAAGTGGTGGAGAAAGTTTGACGTCAGGACTAATTTGAAATAAAAACCCTATCTTTGTCCTTGGTAAATGGTCATAAGTTGATTTTTCCTTTGGCGGAAGCCCACTTTCAGAGTAAAGTGCCCCACTGGCCCAATATTCACACTCTCTGTCTTTCCCCTTTGCTGAATCCTTCTGTGGAGGTTCCCCTACCTTCCTGTTTGGAGGGGTTGTAATTTTCCTTTGACGCAGCATCAGCTAATGCACTGCCTGATCATTCCAAATTTAATTGTGATTTCAAGCTCACTGTGGATCTGGTGCATATATCTTCCCCCATTTACCCATTGACTGTCCGGGAGGAAGAGGCTTTAGATGTGTGGGTAAAGGAGAAGTTATCAAAAGGTGCGATTTTTCAGCGTACCTCCCCTGTTTGCTCCCCGCTTCTCTTTGTAGAGAAGGCCGATGGAACTTTACGCCCTTGTTTAGATTATGGGAACTTAAACAACGTTACTGTACCAGACCTCCATCCCATCCCTTTAGATTCACAGTTTGCGCGTTATGTAGAGAAGGCTAAGGTCTTTGACAAACTAATTACCTCAATGCGTTTAATCAGATCTGGATAAAGAAGGGACAGGAGTGGTTAACCGCATTCCATACCAGAAAAGGGATTTTTCAGTTTTGGGTCATGCCCTTTGGGCTTAAGAATTCCCCTGTTATATTTTCAACGCCGCATTGATGCTGCATTAGAGGACTTGTTGGGGGTATGCGCGGTTGCCTACATAGACGATATCCTAATGTTTTCCCTGATCATGAATCACATGCAGTACATCTTTGGCAAGTGGTGGAGAGGTTACAGGCAGCCCGCCTTAAGCTAAAGATCACCAAATGTGAATTCTTCAGGTCCCAGGTCAATTTTCTGGGCAACGTCGTGTTTGACCAAGGACATATGATAACTCCAGATAAGGAGAAGGCGATTTTTGAGTGGCCCACCCCCACTTCAGTAAAGGAACTGAAAAGTTTTTTGGGGACATGTACGTTCCTTAAGAAGTCCACTCAATCTTTCTGAGGTGGCAGTGCCCTTATATAGGGCTAGTGGTGCAAAGGTATTTCAGTAGTCCCCTGTTTTAGAGGATGCTTTTCAAGCAGTGAATTTCACCCTGTTGTCCACGTCCATCCTTCGCCATGTCAACTCTATAAATTAGTTCATTGTGTCTACTGATGCTTCCAACTTCGCCATAGTGGCTGCCTTGTTACAAGTAGGCGAAGATGGGACAGAGCATCCGGTGGGATATTTATCTAGGAAAATGTCTCTGCCTAAGTTGAATTATGCCATTTACAACAATGAGTTATTAGAGGTGGTGGAGGCGCTGATTTATTAGCGTCACCACTTTCATGGCTCCTCCCAACCTTTCCATGTATGTAAAGATTACCGTGCCTTGCTGTACTACCATGCTCCTCATGTCCTAACCCCATGGCAGACCCGCTAGTATGAGACCCTTGCCCAGTTTGCATTTTCTTATGTTTTCACCAAGGGCAAGGAGAATGGTTTGGCAGATGCTTTGAGCTGCAACCCTGCTTTGGCTCCCAATCTGAAGAAGGTAGAAATTCATAACACCCAGTTGATGATCCAACCAGGTAAGATTTTATCTCAACTTCCAGATTACATGGCCAACACGCCAGCGCTCACACCTCTGGATAATGCAGTGGAATACAGTATGTTCAGAAAGGTAGTCTTTTCTCAGCCATTATCAGTCAAATATACTATGGTTCTCACTAAGAGCGCTCTAAATCAGGAGAAGTTATCCAGGGGCTATCACGTAAAGGATGAGATGGTGTGGTTTCAGGGGCGCCTATGGGTTCCTGATTGACCACTGCGCCCGGAAATATCCGGGAACATCATGATGGAATCACCATTTGGTCATCCTGGGAAAGCAAAGACCTTAGAGCTAATACGATGCACCTACAATTGGAAGGGCTTGCCCGCTCAGGTGGGACAATATTATAAAGAGTGCTGATCTGCAATCAAATGAAACCCAGTCATCAACCTTTAGCGGGGTTGTTGGTACCAGTTCAAAAGTATGAAGGGCCTTGGACTTCCTTATCAGTGGATTTCATTCTGGATTTACCCATTTCTGATGGTTATGATGCCATCATGGTGGTGGTGGACTGTTTTTCAGAGTTCGCCAACTTTATTCCTTGCAGAACAACAAAAACTGTGGTTGAGATGGCTAGGCTCTTCGTTACTCATGTGTTTGCGCTTCATGGGGTTCCCTAAAAAAATGATTAATGACTGGGGACCTCAGTATACCTCCGTCTTTTGGGAAGAGTTGTGTAAGACACTTTGGATTCACCCATACCATTCAACTGCCTATCACCCTAATAAGATGGGCAGACTGAATGAGTGAACCAGTGCTTGGAGCAGTTTCTGCAGTGTTACACCGCTGCGGATCATTCAGATTTGGTTTCTTACCTTCCTATGGCCCAATTTAGCTACAACAACACTTTGCATTCTTAAATCAGTTGTTCCCCTTTTTTCGCCAACCATAGTTTTAACCCTGCCTTTAACATGGAGCCCAGCTGTGGATCCAAAGTTGAGGGGTCGTGGACTTTGCCAAGACTATCAAGAAGGTCCACCAGGGGGTTTCCACAAGTTTGGAGGCGGCAATGCAAGTATATATGGAGAATGCCAATGGTAAGCGAAGAGTGAGTGCAGCGTACAAAGAAGGGGATCTCATGATGCTTGATGCTCGTAACATCCCTATCAAGCAGCCATGCAAAAAGCTGGGACCAAAGAGGATTGGACCATACCGCGTTGTTAGAAAGGTGGGCTATGGTTCATACCAGTTGGATCTTCCCTCTTCATTCTGGATCTTTTCTGTCTTTCATGAGAGCAAATTGACGTTGTTTGAGGGCCCCCCACCAGAGACTCCGGAGGCATATCTCATGGATGGGGCTCCAAAGTGGGAAGTGGAGTAATTAGTAGCCTCCCGCCGTGTTAAAAGAAGGCTTGAGTACCTTTATCCTGGAAGGGTTTTGACTCTGCAGAGAACAAATTGGGTACCAGTATGTGACTGTGTGCATGCCCAAAACCTGATTGAAGCTTTCCATAATCGTTTTTCTGAGGCTGCAGGATTAAAGTCCAAGCCAGCCATTGCTGCTATGAAGTTGGCTCCCACACATAAAAACTTCTCCTTAGCGAACGCCCCTGGAGGGGGGTGGAGCCCAAGAAAGAGGAGAGGGTAATGTCATGGTTAAATGACTTGATAGTAGGCACAAACCCCAAGGATAAGGCTGGGTGGCAGGAGGCCCAGAAGATGAAACTTCAGGCCCTCCCTGACCTCAAGCACACCTTGGACCAACTTGGGTATAAGCCCAATATGCTCAGGTTAGTACAAGTGGGGTGCAAAACGCTCAGCCCCTTGTATTGGCTCAGGCGTTAAAATGGATGAGCTATTTAGTAAATAATGATGGTTCTATTTGAATGATTGGGGAATGAGGGTTCAAAACCTGTTCCATCTATGAAATCACGTGTTTGGGTAGGTTTCAACTTCAATCAATTACTCGAGTGAAGTCAGTTTTGGTGTATACTACCAATCTGGACAGAAGTGTGTGCCTATTGGAGCGTCAAGGCTTGTGCCCACTTCTGCAGACCCAGAATTACCCCGACGATGCTTAAATATGGTTTTTGGGACCAACGTTCCTTGTTTGTCGACTTTTCACAATAAACTTTCCCTTTTTTTACATTTTATTTATGGCTCCTTGGGAAAACCTTGGTGCGGACCTCTTTGAGGAGGTCTCCAACTACGTTTGCCACTACATACTATCACAAATAACAAAAGTTTCTGGTGCACCTTTGGGCCGCTAAGGTCCCCTCCAGATCGAGGCACCCAAGCCTCCTAGCACCGATTTACTCATGATTATGGACTCCCCTTTGGGGTCCACACAAGTTTTGTTGTTTCTCAGTTACCTGATACTGTATACCGCGCTCTACACCCTTGCTTTGGGTCCCTTCTGTACTGGAACCAAACATGGTGCCTTGTTTCCCATTATTTTGATGGCTAGTTCCCTGGTGGTGTGGGTTTGCATCCCCATCACCTCTCAGGGAATGAGAGAGTTACAGACATTCTCTTAACAATATCTCTTCTAACAGTTTAAAACTGTTTGCTTCATAAAATAGTTTCAGGAAGCAGGTTAAAAACCTGCTTTCCTGTTAATGAAATATAAGTATTTATTATATTTTTATACTAGTTTATTTACTTGCTTCTATTTAACTCACCATCTTATTTGCCCTGGAATCTTGAATCCTCCATTTAATACTCTTCCTGATATACCCTATTGATGAAATTTTGCACAGCCACTAAGTCATAGGAAAATATAATCTTCCAACATAACTTTTATTTTCTTTAGTAAAATAAAAAGTTTTATATTCAAGAAGTGAAAATTCTTGTATGTTTTAGTAACAATTGGTATATTGTTATAGCTGAGCAGCTTGATATTCATTTGATTTAATATTCTCAATGGTATTTCTAAGCAGTATGCAGTCACTTGGATAATTAATAATTTAATTATTTTATTAAGTAGTAAGTAATTGGTTGATTTGATAGTATAAACAGCTTTGCCAAGCAGTTGGTAGTTTTGGGTTAATTAAATAGGTCTAATTTGTTTATAGGTATATACCAATCTCAAACTACTGAATCAATTTCAACCAACTATAGTTTTTTTAGGAAAA
>JAKSZP010009275.1:0-223222 GCA_022478985.1 Massospora cicadina
AAGCCAATGTCATGGTTGGATGACATTATAGTAGGAACAGATGCTAGAGATAAGGCTGGGCGACAGGAGGCCCTGAAGGTGAAACTTCAGGCTCTTCCTGACCTAAAACACACCTTAGATCAACGCTGGGTGAAGCTAAGCATGCCCAGGTTGGTGCTAATGGGGTCCAAAATGCCCAGCCTCTTATCTCGGCTCAGGCCCTAAAATGAACGATTTATGTTATAAACAAAGATGGTTCAATTTGCTTGGTTGGAGAGCAAGGGTTTGAGTCCCGCTCTAGCTATGAAAATTTAAGCTCAGGTAAAATACAGCTTCAATCAATTACTCGAGTGAAGGCACTTTTGGTGTATTTTACTACGATGGATGGAAGCATCTGTTTATTGGAGTGTCAAGGCTTGGGCTTACTTCCGCAGAACCTGAATTTCCTGGCCCACTTTAAATATGTTTTTGAAACCAACATTCCTTGTTGGTCGACTTATCTTAAATAAAATACCCGTTTTTTACGTTTTACCTATGGTTCCTTGGGCTAACCTGGTGGCGGACCTCTTTGGGGAGGTCTTTAACCATGTAGTCCACTACCTTATATCGCAATTTACCAAAATCCCAGGTGCTCCCTTGGGTCACCCAGGTCCCCTCCAGATCGAGGCACCCAAAGCCCCTGACGTCAAGCCACACTTGA
The DNA here is from genome assembly GCA_022478985.1 of Massospora cicadina. NCBI lineage: Eukaryota > Fungi > Entomophthoromycota > Entomophthoromycetes > Entomophthorales > Entomophthoraceae > Massospora > Massospora cicadina. The sequence goes on from JAKSZP010009275.1 coordinate 680, forward strand.
TTATGGACGCCCCTCTGGGGTCCACTCAAGTTGTTATGTTTTTATCTTACCTGGTCTTATACGTTGCGTTCTACACCCTGGCCTGGGGTATCTTTGGCACAGGCACCGTTTGAAGTGTCTTCTTACCCTTTTTCTTAACGGCTAATTCCCTAGAAATGTGGGTTTGCATCCCACATCACCTTGCTGGGAACTAGAGAGTTACAGACACTCTCTTGACAGCCCAACGGATGTGCAACTCATAGTTGGAAGGGGACAAGTAACAAATTCTCAGTCAAGATCACTAATGGCATCAAGCCATTAAGAAGTACAGTTGCTGTCTCTAAACTCTTCTTGAAATTGTTGGGCTTTGTCCATTATGGGCATGTATCTCCATTATGGACTGTTGTCAATAGTTCAAAATCCCCTTTTCAAAAATTGGGATTTGCAATCGAAGGTATTCATTTGGCCAAACAAACGCTCCAGCAACTGGGAACAGTTGGGTTGGCCATGATGAACCCGTTTCTGACCCATTGGGACTGCCCCTATGTGGGGTGGCCCTAGTGGATTCCTGTTGCCCATTGGGTCAGACTTTATCATGCTAATTGATGTAAACACAGTAAAGCTCAGGTCAGGCATTCGTGGATGAACTGATATTGACTTGGCCTGCTGCCAATTTCTTTGATGTTGGTTTAGATTAGAATCTTATTTCCCTTTCTCAAAAATTGCCAGTCTAGGTCAATATTTGAGGGCTGCAATCCCATGCTTTGACAAGCAGACCCAAATTGAACAATACTTAATCAGCCATATCATACTGAGGAAACTGTTGGGTGATTTCTTAAATTTCAAATTCAATAAAATTCCCCTCAAATAATCAAATTTTTTTATTTTACTCTAAATTCTTCTCGCTGAGTTCCCATTGGCACTAACATGGTGCCCTGTTGGCCCCTACATTAGATGGGCTATACCAATTTCAATGGTCACAATCGCTCTCTCTATAGTCAACTGGATTTATTGAGCAAGAAATTTCTGGAAATTTAATCCCATCTTTGAAGCTATCTGCACCAGGATATCGGAATCCTGTGGTCTCACTTATCTCACCTTCATGTGAGGATCTGCCCCCTTGCCTCTGATTTAGTGACGACTCCTTCCACTGAATATCCTGAAGCAGCTAATCCAGTAGTACAACCCCCTACAGTAAGACCCGCGGGGTCTGGAGTTGTCACTGTTTGGTTCTTTGACAGTTTTCTTTTCACGCTTGCTGAACATCAACGAGCAATTGTTGCCCAACCTCCCACGCCATACAACATCGTTTGAGTGGCAATGCCACTGGCATTCTGGCTTGATTTTTGGTTGCTTTTTCATCCCAACTGGCAGGCCAGTCTAAACTTCTTATGCCGTTTCCCTGACATCCTGATCGTTGTGGTTTTAAATAGACGTGCAACTTCCCATCATATGGCTCTAGATGGGGGCATGCTTTGAGGAGGTGGTGTAGGGTGACGTCCCTTCTGCACACTGCGCAAGTTGGATGAAGAGAGTTGAATCGATCTGCTGTCTTGTAGCTTCTTCTGAGGCAACGCCAGGTGTTAGCTCTTACCCTTGGCTGGAGGAGCGGATGATATATCAGCCTCCACATTGCCTTCAGTGTTGGGAGGACATAGGGGATATCTAATGCATCCAGGTAGTCGATTCTTGCTTTGAGCGGGGTCACGTTGTGTGTGTCCCTCTGGGGGTGGTTGTCTGGTTTCCTTAGCGTGATTCAAGCTCTGGGCCTTCTCCTTCCCTGACTAGAGCCTGTGTTAAGAATGGTCCACCATATGTGCAAATAGTGCTGAGGAGGCTTTTGAAGTGAGGGGGTTCCATGTGGGCCTACTGCATTGGAGCAGTTTGAAAGGTATGTGAGCAGGCTGGACGGGTTGTGTGGGTTGGATAATTTGAGCGTCTGTGCAAAGTTGGCCCTTGACGCTCTAGAATAATGTTGTTGTGGGAGGTCTGAGGTTAGGAATTCCTCTATCCAGGTGCCCAATATGCGGTTGGCGTGGTCTTCAAAGTCTATTAGGCCCATGCCACCGCTGGGGCGTGGGACAAAGAGTGTTTTCACTTTTACAGGTGGCCAGGACCCAATCCACAGCCATCCCTGGATAAGTGCGTGGACTGAGGATATGAATGAAGGTGAGAAGGATATTGCGTGGGCGAGAAACCACAGCATTGAAAGGATGAGTGAGTTGTCAACTGTTACTTGCCCCGTTAGTCCTGGGAACTTCCCTTAAGAGAGGCGACGTGGTTGAACATCAGCTGTAGTAGGTTGTTCTCAATTGTCTCATTGGCATACCCCCTGTTTACAGCCATATCCCAAGGTGGCGAACAGGGTTGGTTGATGGGGTGATGCAAAAGTAGGATGATTGGGCCGTTTCTTTGTGGGGGACTGTGGGGTTTGGGTGTTATGGTCTAGTTGTTAGTCTACTTACCTAAGAGGATTTTTTTCATTTTATTTTTTGTTGAGCGATGCGTTGCTCACAATGGAATACTACTACAGGGTTCATTCCAGCTGTCAGGCATCATTGTTGTTAGCTATACCTGTCATGCAGTCATCCACAAAGGCTATTATCTTGATTGTTGGTTGGCCTTGTGCAGTGATGCCCATGAGGCGTGAGTCAGGATGCGAAGGAGCGGATCAATACTGAAGGTATACAGCAGTGGGCTGAGGGGGTCCCCTTGTTTGAGCCCTCTGCATGATGTGATTTTTTGGTAAAAAAGCCAGGGCTGCAGACAGCCATGGATGAAGACTCTGTAAGGAGCATTGTCCAGTCTATGAATCTAGTGGGAGTTTGAAGGAGCTCAGACATTCCTTCAGGTATGGCCAACTAATGCGGTCATATGCCTTCTCCTTGTCTAGGAATACCCAGGCTCCAGTTGCTTTGGAATGGCATATGTTGGTGACGGAGTGTATATTGGTCCAGATTGAACGCCCTAGTATGAGCCTGAACTGATTGGTCGACATTTTGGAAGCTATTGTGCCTAATCTAGTGGCTAAGATTTTTATTGATAGTTTTGTATCAGTGTTAGAGAGTGCAATTGGGCTTCAGTTGGCCATGTCCAATTTGTTGCCATTTTTAAACAGGGTTATGACATAGGAGTCCTGGCCACCAGGTAGGAACGTGTCTCCAGCAGGCACTGGTCCATAGATGTTAAGAGGAGGGGGGAAATTTGCTTAAAGTACTTTTTTGTAAAATTTGTAGGGTATCCCATCAGGCCCTGAGCATTTTCTACGTGATGCACCGCGGACTGTGTCCCAGAGCTCCTCCTGTTGAGATTATTGCTCACATCTCAACCGTCTAGACTACCATGGGTCATTAGGGGATAATTTCCCATAGCGAGTGAATTGGAAATTTGTTGACACCAATTTTGGATTAACAGTGCTTGGGATTTAGGTAATTCGCCTGGTTCAGATCCATTGAGGATCAATTTAAAAAATGCTTAAGATCTTGTCAGACAGAATTGCCAATGAAATGGGGCATTTGATAGTTAATTGATGATTAACTACCAGGTGTACCAATTGGGATTAATTGGGTTTCATCACCAACTAATTGGGAACTTAAGGATCAAGTTGCAAGGCGAGTGATTCCACCCGCAACAAAAGAATCTATCAGTTGGTTCATGACCTGCCTTAATGGGTAACAAGTCCCATTACCTAAGCAGGTCAATCGCCAAGTATATTTTTTTCACTGGGATTAAGTAGAAAACATTATAAACACATTTTTCAAATTTTTCCATCTTAGGTCTCAAGGATCTTAATGACAGAAACATAATTAGAATGGGGAAAAACATTGCTGATGAGACAACAAAGGGTAATTTAATGCCATGGCTGCTGTTTCATTGCTGAGGCGCCAACTGAGGGTTGGGCGCCAAATTATCTCTATAAATTACAATGAGAATTAACTCATTAATTAGAAGTTAATTAAAAGAATTCATTATTTTTATTAGTTCTATTCATTTTTAAGGAAATTATTTCCGTGTGCTTAAATTGGAGACCCTTTAGAAGAATAAAGGGTAAGGATTGAGGATCCTAAGAGGAGAAGCTGAGCTGAGATGGGAATTGCTTCCAACTTCATGTCACCAGTGGAAAGGCCATAAACTAAGGATCTGAGCATGGATCAAGTTATGCGGATAAGGGTCATAATCCCTAATGAGGACATCTAGAGTATTTAAGGAGGAATACCGATCAAGCATTGGACCAAACACTACTGATCTATTCACCTATGGTTAATAGTCTTCATACTATTATCAATTGTATATATATCATCAACAATGCGAGATTTGCACAAAACAAACCTGTGCAGTTATCAGTTAAAGAAATAATACTTGTAAACAACAGTGAAGCCCCTAGAATTTTAACAATTGGTGCTCACTACAGGGGGTAATTGAGTAGGATACGCCAATTAAGATGTCATATAAGAAAGGAGTTGAAGATGTTTCTAATTTTGGCAATGAGTTACTTGATAAGTAACATCATTTAAAAAGGAAAAATGAGATCTAGTCCAAGAAGATTTATTTTTGAGGAAGGAGCGTGAAGTGGATCACGTTCAATTGCGTTCACTCAGCTCAGATATGGAGCAACTAGTCAAGAAAATCATTTAAATGAAGAATCAGAAATGTAAATGTGACCCATATACAGCAAATTATGCCAAAGAAGATACTTAAGATTTGGGAAAAGGACTTGAAGCCTCTATATGGAACTTTCTAGTGCTGAAAACCTGTTTCACCAGACATCTACTCAAGATGAAGGTTTTCAGCAGGTCAACTTGGGTTGAAATTGGTCCACTTTAAATAGTCTAAGGATCAGCAGGGCCAACTTGGGTTGAAATTGGGTCTACTTGAAATAGTCCTAAGGAGCAAGGTGTTAGATGAGAGACTAGATGAGACATTGGTTGAGGTTGAAATGGAAAGCAATTAATAAAGAGTATCAAATTGTAATATCAATAATGAGAACAAGGTCTAAAAAAGAAGTGATTAATTCAAGAAAGCGGAGGGAATCATCTGACCCAATATTATTCAATCAATGAGCAGAATTTTCTGGAGATGAGTTCATTATCAATTCAAGATGAAATTGGATGAAGTTAATGTTACTACATTAATCCACATGATTAGAGAATCAATTCTAGATCAATCAGTGGATTTACTTCACATGTTTTGGATGGCAACGAATGACAAAAATTGGTCTTAAAAGAAAAACAATAAGAAAAATCAAACGGAAATGACAATTGATAAAGAATACACTCTTTAATGTGATACAAAAACTTAAGCGTCAATTGCTGAAATACGAAATGAATTAGGAGCTGTCAGAAGAATGAAAAGTTAGGATTAAAGGTCCATTGAATGGAAACATTTATGAGTATCGCCAAAGTTGGCAAGTGTGGTCTATAAATGAAGAAACAGCGCTGATGGTCATATAGTGAAGAAGGTCAATAATAAAAAATCAAAATTATTGGATCTAAAGGAAAACAATTGCAATATTCCCAGAGGACCACTGACCTATTAAAATGGTTATGTCCTAGTATTTTGATCAATTCCTAAGAGGGCCACTGAACCAAATTAGATGATTAAATCTTAAGAGAATAATATTTTAAACCATGAAAACTGGTAGGTCAAAGTATACCTAGGAATCAGTTTGGATGAAGGGGAAAAGAAGGACCTCTGACTTAATTGTAGGTTATGTCTCATTGCAAAAGAAAAATATAAAAAAATACATAAATTAATAAAAAAATTTTATTGGTCCATAATTTTTGGACTTACAATGAGATGAGATTGCTGGCATGGGTATCCAAGAGAATCAATTTTTGGTTGATCAAGAGCAACTTGCTGATCTGATGAACAGACAGTAGGAGGAGGTGCTTGAGCTATTCAACAAGTATTAGAAGTATTCACCCAGGATGACCACAATTTAGGATGTTCAAGGAGTGTGATCCACAAAGTTGACATCAGGGAAAATTTGCTGATAAGAATGAGACCAATTCAATGGTCAAAGGTGGCTGAAGCGGTAGTGGATGAAGAAATCAGTAAACTAGTGAAGCATGAGCTTCAAGTTCTATCATCAAGTCCCTGAGAAAGCCCTATCCTAATTGTGAAGAAGAAGGACAGATCTAATCAGGTGGTGATTGATTATCAGAAGCTGAATAAAATTATGAAGAATGATTTGTATCCACTACCATGATTTGACAATGCGCAAGGTTGATTGGGAGAAGTGAAGTATTTCTCTGTGATGGATCTAATGTTGGATATTGCAAATATATTTTCCAACTGAAGACTAAGAGAAATGCGCAATCATTACCATGTAGGGGCTGTATCAACTGATGAGGATGCCCCAAGTTCTATGTAATGCACCTGCGACGTTCCAGAGGGCCATGGATGCAATCTTATTGATCTGAAGTTTTAATGCGTCATGTTGTACTTGGAGGATATAAATGTGTTCAGTAGGGCATTTACTGATCATTTACACCACTTGTAAAAAGACTTTAATAGACTATCTGCAGCTAAATTGAAGATCAAGCCAAGGAAATTCCACTTCTTCAAGAAAGAGGTGTAATATTGAGTAATTGAAATTGTCAAGAGAGTGTCTGTAACTCTCTCGTTCCCAGCAAGGTGATGTGGGATGCAAACCCACATTGCTAGGGAACTAGCTGTTAAAAGAATGAGTAGGAAGGCACCTCGAGTGGTGACAGTGCAAAGGGTACCCCAGCAAGTGTGTAAAGAGCAGTATAAAATACCAGGTAAGTAAGGAACATCACTGCTTGAGTGGACCCCAGAGGGGCGTCCATAATCAAGTGTGGCTTGACGTCAGGGGCTTTGGGTGCCTCGATCTGGAGGGGACCTGGGCGGCCCACAGGTGCCCCTGGGATTTTGGTAAATTGCGAGATAAGATAGTGGCCCACATGGTTAAAGACCTCCCCAAAGAGGTCCACCACCAAGTTTGCCCAAGGAACCATTGAAAAAACGTAATATAATGGGGGTTTTTATTAAGAAAGTTGATCAACAAGGAATGTTGGTTGCAAAAACATATTTAAAATGGGCCAGGGAATTTAAGTTCTGCGGAAGTGCGCCCAAGCCTTGACGCTCCAATAAACAGATGCTTCCGTCTGTTTTGGTAAAATACACCAAAAGTGCCTTCACTTGAATAATCAATTGAAGCCTTATTTTACCTGAAGTCAAAATTTCATAGCTGGAGCGGTACTCGAACCCTTGCTCTCCAACCAAGCAAATCAAACCATCTCCATTTAAAACGTAAAGTGTTCATTTCAAGGCCTGGGCCAATATAAGAGGCTGGGCGTTTTGCACCCCATCAGTATCAACCTGGGCATGCTTGGCCTGCACCCAGCGTTGATCTAAGGTGTGCTTTAGGTCAGGGAGAGCCTGAAGCTTCATCTTCTGGGCCTCCTGTCGCCCAGCCTTATCTCTAGCATCAGTGCCTACTATTATGTCATCCAACCATGACAGTTATCAAAACTAGTGGACTGAAGCTGCAAGCCCAGAAAATTGAAGCCATAGAGAGAATGGCTGTTCCAAAAAGTGTCTGAGATATCAAAATTGTTCCTTAGGAATGGTTGGATACTATTGAAAGTTCATATGGGATTTTCCAAGAATTGCTGAGCCCCTTTTTCATTTTGTTTTGTTCCAAAAACTTAGTTTTGAATGAAGAGGCCCAGAGTTCTTTCGATGTATTATGCCAGTACTTTATAGATTCTCTGATATTGAAATATCTAAATTTCAAATGAGAATTTATAATACAAACCTTTGTCTCATCAATGGCAATTGGCGCCATACTGAACAAAGTAGATGAACTTGAGGATGAATATCAGGTGCATATGTGAGCCAGACACACTTAGCCGCTGAGAGGAATTACACCTTGAATGAGCGTGAATGCCTTGCAGTAATTTATGCCTGTAAGTAGTTTTGGGTGTGTATTCATGGAATGTACTTTAAAGTGGTGATGGACCACTCCTCATTGCGTTGGCTACACAATTTAAGAGAACCAGAAGGACAACTGGTCAATGGGCACTAAAGTTACAGGCTTATGATTATGAGATAGTTCATAAAGCTAGAGCTTCTCATCAGAATGTGGATGGCTTATCGCAGTTACCAATGGTCCAAGTGGTATACCAGCAGGTGGATAAGCTATTCCAGAGAATGGTTTAAGGAGTAATCAGAAATTAGCCTGGAGAAATCTAAGGTGCGCTTTGAAAAGCGATGGAAAACACTGAAACCATGGGTGGACAAGTTTTAAGACAATTGATGGGAAATGATTAGTATTCCAAAGCTTTCAGAACAAGTGGCTATCGTTCAAGCCACTCATAAGGTTGTTGGGCATAGAGGTCTATAGAAGACAACTGATCATATTTGTCAGTACTATTACTGGGAGTCCATAAACTACCATGTAGCAGATTATCTAGCTTTTGTGTGGAATGCCAGTTTCACAAGCCTCACAAGAACACGGATGGATACTGAATGGTCCGCCCTGTATTTGCCTGGAATTTGGTGTCCATTGACATAATGAAAACATTAACCATGAGTACTGAGGACTTAGATAAATCATAGTTGTGATCAACCATCTGACAAGATGGGTCAAGACTAAGGCCCTGGCAAAAGTAGACGCTACAAGCACCTCAAGGTTTATCATTGATCAAGTATTATATTGACATGGATGCCTGCAGGTCTTGTTGAGCAATAATTTAATGAAATTTCACGTCTCATGTTATACTGCAATTAAATGAGATAATGGGGATTCAAGGAGTCATGTCTGTATCTTACCAGCTGGTACCAAATGGACTGGTATAACGGTTTAATGGAACGCTGGCCGCGAAGTTGAGAAAGCTGGTCACAGGAAGAACTTCTGCATGGGGAATGTACCTTAGTTTAGTGATGTTTGCATAAACATAAAACATCATATGGCGAAGGGAAAGATACCATCTGAGTTGCTATATGGAAGTAAGGCTGCGTTGCTGCCAATTTATACTTAGTGGTGGAACCACATTGGGGATGAGTGCCAAGCAATACTTGACCCAATTTTGAATATCCTGATCAAACTGCAATTGCAAGCATTTGATACAAACTTAAAGAAAAAGATCAGAGCAAAAAAATTGACGGATGATAAGAACTGAATGGCCTTATTAGAATAACAATTAAGTGAAAGAGTTGCCTATTGTGATATGCATGGTTTCAGGAGAAGAAACAAGATATGTGCATTGTGGTTGGGTCTGTTTGAGATTATTATCAAGATGGCGATTGATGACAATTCCATCAAGAACTCTTGGATAAGAGGATAGTAAATTAAGTTCATGCTAAGTATTTAAAGCAATGGATCAAAGAAAATAATAATAAAAAGATTGTTCCCTAAGGACCGCTGAACCATTGAGATGGTTATGTCCTGATGATTTGGTTAAGTATGAAAAATTAACCACTAAGTCAAACTAGATGGCTAAGTCTTAAAACATAAGACCTCTGAACCATAGAAAACTGATAGGTTTAAGTATACCTAGAATCTAGTTTAGAAATAAATAAAAAAGATGGACCACTGAATTGATTGAGGTCAAGTCCCATGTAAAAAAGAAGGAAAATATAAAATATTAATAAAATATAGCGGAAAAAACATTATTAAAGCCGCATAAAAAATCAACATATTTTTTATATTTGTATTTTTTATTGGTTATCCTTGACTTTGGAATGATTCCGCCTATGTCACCTCTTGGGGGAGGGAGGATGGATTGCAGTAGGAGTAAACAAACTTTCAAATCTATGTGAGATCAGACACTAACAAGGGCTAGACCTACTTGAAGCCAAGTTTTCTGAGCGGAGGCTGATCCATGTGAGAACATGACTATGGAAAGAGAGATGTAAATATCAGAACTTGCAAAATGTGATGCCCCAGATTGGTGAGGGAAGAAACAGAATAAAAAGAGGCATTTGGTAAATAACCATAAGTAACCTGATATGGCACCAGAGCCAGAAGATTGGTCTTGAGTGCTTGCTGATGGGCTTCGTCAAGAACATTGGACATATGGGCTGGCATCAAGTAAGGGATACTAGGCGGGGGTTGCCAAATCATGCCTCTGATCAAAGCCTTCAGGGGAAGGTACTGATGGGATGTGCCAGAAATGAGATAGTTATGTAGGAGGCAGATGGCATCCTTCAGATGATTACTACAAACTTCTTGGAAGAGAAAGCATAATGAGCGATGGAAGCCAGAAGAGGCTGGAAGCTTCGTGGACCAACTTTAAAGACCTTGACTGGCAATGCAAATACATAGGCTGCAACATCTCGATCTAGAAACTTTTTGAGATTGGAGGGGTTCAGAGCCATGGATAGAGCCTCACTTACTCAGGTCATCAGTTCTTCATAGGGGAGTTTGGAATGTTTGTGATTTCTAATGACCAGTTCAGTTGACAGAACAGCTGGTTTGTAATACTTACTGAGTCAGAAAAGGAACTCCAGAAGCAAGTCTGATCTGGTGAGGAACAAACAAAAAAGCGGAAGCATTGTTTCCAGAGGTTTAACAATGTAGAAGTATCTGCAAATGGAGCCAAATCTAGGAGAGTTTTGAAGTCTAACTTGAGAATTGATGACAGAGGGAGTATTGGTCATGAGTCATTCGAGATGATTGCTAACCTAGTTTCATCAGGGTTGGATACTGTTTCCAGTAATTCCATGGAATGACTGGTTACAGGTACCTGACTGGGAGTATGAGTCCTGTGAGGAACATAGAAGAGGCTCTATCGCGTAGATAGATTTATCAGTTGGAAGAGCCAAAGGTCTTTATCAGACATGCTATCAAGCAGTTGTTGGTACTGAGACTCCAAATTTGACATATGAGCTGGACAAGCAGGGGAGATGTCAGACTTTTATAATAGTCGACATTAAGCACTCTGGAATCAATTAAGCTCTAATTTCAGAGAAATTAATCTCAAAATTAATGAGATAAGCATCCAAAGAAGAAATAAGAATGATATGAGCTAAGAAGTTATTATGAGAAAATAACAAGAGCAAATATAAATGAGCATTCTAAACTTGCCATGAAGCAAAAATCAATGGCAAGAGCCTCCTGTTGATGATGAGGAGGAAAATCATGAAATCGAGGATGCCAGACCAAGAATCCTGAATATGATATCAGGTCACATGCCCTGATGGGGAAAACTGGATCTGGGGATTAATATCGTCATGTGTAAATGATCACCCTGGCATGACAGAAGGTCATGGGGACCACTCTCTGAGTAGGTGGTAGCGAGGAGGAAGATGAAGAGAACCGCATACTGAAGGTTGTCCTGAGTATCGTTGAGTACAGATCAACCATACTCCACTTGAACCTACGAAATATTTGACCTATTGTCTGAAGCTGTATTCTCCTGTCCCAATCCTATTCTCACTGGAAATTTATGCAATAGGGGGGATGTTTTAGGATTTTTGCCTACATTTCCAGCTGTCTAGATTACATGGGTCGCTAGGGGATAATTTCCTATAGCAAGTAAATTGAATATTGGTTGACTCTGATTTCAGGTTAACAATGCTTGGGGGATTTTAGGTAATTTGCCTGGTTTGGATCTGTCAGGGATCAATCCAGTGAATGCTTAAGATCTCATTAGGCAGAGTATCCAACAAAATGGGATATATGATAGTTGATCAATAATTGACTATAAGGTGTACCAATTGGGATTAATTAAGTTTCATCACCAACTAATTGGGAACTTAAGGATCAAGTTGCAAGGCGAGTGATTCCACCCGCAACAAAAGAATCTATCAGTTGGTTCATGACCTGCCTTAATGGGTAACAAGTCCCATTACCTAAGCAGGTCAATCGCCAAGTATATTTTTTTCACTGGGATCAAGTAGAAAACATTATAAACACATTTTTCAAATTTTTCCATCTTAGGTCTCAAGGATCTTAATGACAGAAACATAATTAGAATGGGGAAGAACATTGCTGATGAGGCAACAAAGGGTAATTTAATGCCGCGGCTGCTGTTTCATTGCTGAGGCGCCAACTGAGGGTTGGGCGCCAAATTATCTCTATAAATTACAATGAGAATTAACTCACTAATTAGAAGTTAATTAAAAGAATTCATTATTTTTATTAGTTCTATTCATTTTTAAGGAAATTATTTCCGTGTGCTTAAATTGGAGACTCTTTAGAAGAATAAAGGGTAAGGATTGAGGATCCTAAGAGGAGAAGCTGAGCTGAGATGGGAATTGCTTCCAACTTCATGTCACCAGTGGAAAGGCCATAAACTAAGGATCTGAGCATGGATCAAGTTATGCGGATAAGGGTCATAATCCCTAATGAGGACATCTAGAGTATTTAAGGAGGAATACCGATCAAGCATTGGACCAAACACTAGTGATCTATTCAACTAAAGATAATAGTCTTCATACTATTATTAATTGTGTATATATCATCAGACAGCGTGAGGATTGCACAAATTTAAACCTGTGCAGTTATTAATGTAAGAGTTAATATTTGGGAATGAGCAATGAAGCCCCTAGAAACTTAACACCTCCTGTGTGATTAGATATAGAATATAGTCCAGTGGTGTTTTTTCATTCTTGTGGTGTGTATAAAAATTTTAATTTTTGGGGGTCAGTTGGAGTATTATAGTAAAGTTCTTATAGTAGTGTACTTCCACTTTGACCTCCACTGGGTCGGTTGCCAGGGTGCCATCACCTTTTCAGATCTGTGTGCATGCGGGCTGGTTGCCATGGGAGTGAAACTGGTGGAAGAAGTATTTCAAGCAGGTTTCGACTTCTTTTATGAACTTACCTTTCTCTCAAAACTTTGATTCTGTGCTGGTGTTTGAAGATGAGGGCGTTTAGTCAGGAGGATATTTCCGCCTATTTATGCCCCCAGTCAGGGGCTGTAGTTGGATTTTGGGGTGTTGAGCTCAAGGTGGTCTAACTCTGCAAGTTGCACCTGATTGTGGCTGTGTCAATGGTGTACTTATTCAAGGAAAGATGATGAGTTTTATTTTTTAAACTTTGAAATTTAACTCAGGTTATAATGGATCTAATATGAATGGAGTCACTAATTTGAGATTTGTGTCCTCATTTTCGACCCAGTCAGATATTTTGGGCAATTTTATATTTTCTGGGTGCAACTTCCTCCAGTTTGATGCCTGTGCAGGAGTGCGGGTTGGCAAAAGCTGCACCAAAAGAGTTAGTAGTCAGAGAAGTTCATCCTCTTGGTCAAGGAGTAGGAAATGTTTGATTTGTGGGTTTTTGGGGCGAGGATAAAGTTGATGCAGCTCATTGAGATGAGTGTTCCCTCACATATGTTGGGGAGAGTCATGTGGGGGAGGAGTGGTGACCAAGGGGGAGGGTATCATATAATCTAAGGGATGTCTTCATTGCACAGAATTTGATGTTCCATGGTGGGTATCCCCTGGGGTTAGGCCATCAGTTCATGTCAGGGTTGGCCCAGAAGTTGAATTTGCTAATAGAATGGTGTCTGGTGGGAGGATGAGTGTTGGGATGGTCTCAAGGAACTGTTTCCTCTCAGCTGTGGTGCACGGTGCATAGATGCATGCTATCAAAATTGTGTCATTCTGGAATGCGATTGTTACTACCAGTACATGGCTGTGTAGATATTAAATCAAGTTGGTGATTTTTAATTTTTTGCGATTATGGACAACCACCCCACAGTGGGATGCCCATACTGTTTGGGATAGTGAGACCCTGGCTGACCAGGATCCCTCTTCTCCCTGTAGACAGTAAGTTCCTTACATGCCCAAGATATCTACAAGGGGCTTTTCACAGGAAGTCCAGATTTTTGGCTTGAGTATGATTGAGCTCTGGCTCCTGCAATGTTTAATATCCCTATTGACACTGAGATGCCCACGGTATCTCAGGAACAGTTGGAAGGCTTTCTGGCCCTATCCTATCGCACCATTTCCAGTACATGTTATGTGTGATTGGCCTGTCGCACCTGTGTGGTTGTTCAGTCCCTTACCCTTTACCAATTTTGTATGAACTTGCCATTTGGTAGGTTTGAGTCAGTCTCTTCCACTTGTGACTTATGGTGGTCAGGTGCGGTGTGCTGGATGCTTTCTTTGGTTGCGGGGTTCAACTTTGTAGATGTGTGTCCCAAATTTTTGCCAAAGGTGGAGCTGAATTGTTTGGCTTATTTCACTTGATTGCTACCACGTGGTGATTCAGAAAAAATTTTAAGAAATTTTCATCTTTAGTATTCTGGTCTGATTAATTGCTCAGTTAATTTACTCTATGCCCTTCTGAATTTGGCCAGGGGTTATGGAGGAGGCCATAAGTGATGCAGCCATGGCCGCTGCCCATTTGCGAGCCTTCTGTGCAATTTTTCCACTCTGGGTGAAACTGGGTCTATAAAAATGTATTTCTCATCCTCTCCCCAGAGAAAGGCGTTGTTTATGTCAATTATCTTGGTGAACTCTTCGCTACTCTCATCCATGATGTCAGCGCAGAAATTTTGGCTATTATGCCCTCCTTCATGGGGCATGCGTGCGCCTTGTGCCCCAATGCGTTGCAGTGATTACAGATGGTGGTGCGCTTTCCAGTGTGACGCAGAATACCTTTGACACGCCCCCATATGGGAGGTGAAACACCATTGTGTGCAGGATCTTTGTGAGGTCCTTGGCCACCTTGGGGAATGGGTTGATCACAGCTATTGCCTTACCTGTGCACAGGTTTGGCATCAGATGAAACCGCTGTAGTTGAATTGTTTAATCTCTCCATATCTGGCAAGTCCAGCTCAGAGCTCCTTCTCAATTACTTTGCGGGGGGAGGTTGGTTGGAAGCGTCAAAAGAGATGAAAAAAGTATTCACTTTGTTCCATCTTATGCATGCAGTGCACACAATTCTTTTGCCTTTGATGAGGGAAATTTATGACGCAGACTTTTGCAGCAGCGTCTGCATCTCCTTCAGTTTTGAAATATGTCAATCCAGCCATGGGTGATTGTATGGATGGTAACATACACCATGTGGGGAAAAGAGAGGCCTGTGCTCTCGCTTACTTTCTCCCACAGAATTGGAGAATTAACTCCTAGGAAGAGTCAGAGCCTGTGCTCTACCTGTGATAGGGGTTGGGAATATTCTATTTCCATGTACAGTTTTTTTAGTAGTGAACTCCTCAAACCTGGACAGTGTCTGAGTTTGTGGTTTCTTGGTGGCATTGGTTACTGGTCCCCCCCAGGGCGTTCCTTGCCCTTTGGCACACCGTTTTGTGCATTGCCTGATATGATTTTCGCATAATTTAAATTTGTTTGTTGATTTCGCCAATCTCTCCTGTGTGATTATCAAATTTGGTGTCAAATTAAATTTTGTAATTAATGTGATAATTATGGGAAATTGATGAGCTAAATTAAGAATGAAACAATCAAAAGTAGAAGCAGGTTCAATTGAGTAAATCAGGTGAACTGACCGCCTGTCACAATTACCCACTGAGATATGCTGTATTCTTGAAAGTTGAATAAAATTAAGTAGTCAAGGTTGCATGATGTAATTGACTTAAACCGCTAGGATCCACAGAACTCAAAAGTCGAACCAGCTGAATTTAGTCAGCAAGGGTTCCCAACATAAGGTGATCCATTGAATGCATTATATTAAGTAAAGTCAAAACCCTTAAATTAGATAAATTAATTGGCATTTTTGCAAATTAATAAATCATAATAGCTGATATCAAAAAGAGCCATAATATGATTAACAATCTCAACTCTTCCGCAAGATTAACCATATTGTGTTTTTTTAAAATAACTCCTGTGCCAGAAGTTAAAATTTGTAGAGTGACATTGACAATAAAACAGAGTGATTCTTGGTTGCAAACTTCTCCAAAAGGGGTTGCACATAAGTGCAGCGGAATTCGTTGCCATTGAATTGATAGTGCTCCAATAACACTAAATTGAAATAGATTGGCAGAATTCATAGGCAACGAATTACAGACAGTTCTCATAAATTAGACATGACACCTGTCACTGACAAAATTAATGCTGGAGCACATGGAAACTGTCAGCATTTGGCACCAAAAATCAGTGGATGTAAATCACCTCCTAACAAACTGGCATTGTGCCTCCAGAAATTAGCAACACACTAACAAAGTTCCCAGCCATGAGCACCAATCATCTAAACAGTTGACCATAGTGGCTGCTTTGTTGCGTTCACAGGAACCATAAATGGCCATTTTAAAAAGTTTGATAATTGTAGTTACACTTCCGTCCTTGTCAAAAGCAGGCAAGTTTGATGCTTTGTAATTATCATTTTCTCACTCATGGTTATCACAATTACTTCTTTGCTGGTTTGAGCCAGGCGTACTATGGTGCTGAGGCACTGTACCACAGTTTTAGAAATTGGGATTGGCCAAAGCAACCATATTTCTAGGCATTTGTTGACGAGGCCCAGCGTCCATTTCAGTAGCTACTTCTGATCTTCATCCTCATAGTATATTTGTAAGTATTTACAGTCAATTGGTTCATGGCACACTGGCAATGCCCATCGTCCAAAGCTCAGATTCGATTGTTGATTTTATTTTACCAATTGACACAGTTTTAATAAAAAACTTTAATATTGCAATTTCCTCATTCATGCTAGTAGTTTGTAGTTGCAGGAATAAAATTGCTTGGTCCTTTTCCTCAATTGACTTCTTGCAATGGTTTACTTCTCATAGAGAATATTGTTTGACTCATTAATAGAGGTAACATACTCAATAAAATTTATTGATCAGTCAATTTAGCCAAACAACAATTCCAGAAACATCTATCCTCCACACGTTAGCCTTTAGAATTTTGTGCTCCGGTAGTTAATTTTCTTAGTGTAATCATCCTTCATCTGAAAAATTTGGGCGTTCAGTTGTCAATACTGGCCAGAAAATTCATTGTTATGGTTTAATTGCGCCTCTTGGTCTTCATGGTTAAGCCTGATAAACTCCAAAGCATTAATGGGAAGTCTGAGTAATATTGCTAACCCAAGGTTCAGTAATTCCTATTTCCTCCAAGAAGTTTTCAAAGATGGGATGCAATCTGTCAAATAGCTCTTGCACTAATTCTGCTACCTGATCATTAGCCTAAGTGGCTAGATTATAATTCGCCTCCAGACTAGAACGGACCTCCATGAAGTTAGCTTCCAACCGCTCATTCAAGGGTTGGCCCACCTGGCTGGAGTTTTGTAAAATGTTTACAAACTCAGTTATGGCTGCGTGATGGTGGGCAATTGTCATCTGAGAATTTCTTTAGGTAGGGCGTACAAATTAAATTAAGTATTGGGCAATGTTCTCTATCCCAATTAAATTTTCTTTGGATTTGATCTACAATCAATTGTTGATGAGCTAGATATCTCATCCACAACACGTCTTTCTGTCCTTGGTGATAAAAAGGATTGCTACTATTGACCACAGGCCCTTGTCCCATATGATGCCTCTTAACAACTGATGCTCAAGATGTTTTAGTCTTCATGTGAAATGGGTTTTTCAGGGTAGGTAATGTTGGGTATATCATTTCAGTTAATCTGGGACACAGGCATTTCAGTAGACCCATTGGCCTAGTACCAGTTCTGAATAATTTGATTGGGGTTGCTTCCCTGCTCAGTGTGGTCACCATTTGCAGTCCTAGCCATGAGCACCACTTGTTAATAAATTCACCATTTTTCAAAAGTTCAGGAACTTGGATAGTGTGCCAGGATCAACAGTATATGGACTGTTGACCCCTTACTACACTGACTTCATTGGCATCAGGTGGGGATTGGTAGCACAGACCACTCCCTAGATGCTTGACCCAGCATTTAATTTTTGAAAATCTCTTGCTTATTCAATTTCCAGTAATAAATCACTAAAAAAAGAGAAGAAATATGAAAAATCTAGGTCTTTATTTAGATAATAAGGTGGAGCTTTTATAGCTGATCAGCCCATCCAACTAACTTTCATATGATCTGGGGTTATATTGGATTCTAGGGTAGCATGGGGCATAATAAATTGGTAAGGCTACTGTCATGTGTAGATGACATCATAGTGGGGACCAACCCCAAGGATAAGGCTGGGCGCCAGGAGGCCCAGAAGGTGAAGCTTTAGGCCCTCCCTGACCTCAGTCACATATTGGACCAACGCTGGGTACAAGCTAAATATACCCAGGTTGGTACTAGTGAGGTGCCAAACGTTCACCCCTTATGTTGGCCCTGGCTTTAAAACAAACGGTTTATGTAATAAACGCAGAGGGTTTGGTTTAGTTAGTCAAGGAACGGGGTTTTGAAACCTGTTTCATTTATGAGATCACATGTTCAGGTCAAATCCAACTTTAATTGATTACATGAGTGAAGTTGGTTTCGGCATATTATACCTATCTACATGGTAGTGTGTGCCTATTGGTGGGTCAGTGCTTGGGTCCATTTATGCAAACCCCTTATTCCCCCATCATAGTTTAAATATGTTTCCCCAACCAACATTCCTTGTTGGTCAACTTTCCCAATAAACAATTTCCCCTTTTTTCATTTTTATATGTTATCTTTAGCAAATCTGTGCATGGACCCCTTTGAGAAGGTCTCACGCTACATTAACCACTGCATTCAAAATTTAATTAAAAACTTCCACTCATGTACTGTTGGATCACCCAGGTTAACTCCAACCTGGGAAGCTTACCCCTTTCCACTTGGTGCACCACGTCGTTTTTGGTCTATTGTTTGCTATCATGATCGTTCTTCTTCCCTTATGTTATTATCGCTCCAGCACCCTCTGCTGGGCTCTAGTTACCTTGGTACTAACGGCTAGTTTCCATTAGTTGGATCTGTGCAATGAGCACCACCATGCTGGAAACAGGAAAGTTATAGACACTCTCCTTACAGCTTCAACCTTAACCATCTTTGGTGTAACTCTCCAGAAACTCATGAAATATCACCAGTGTAACCCACTGGCAACTCAAAATCTATCCCAGAAATCATCAGCAACGCTATAAGTAACCCTAGCACAAAAATACTCAGCAACGTCTGCTGGCAATCATAAATATAAAATCATGGCATTATCCGCTACTTTTATTAGTAAAATACTAGTTTAAAATAATCCTCAGCATTAGTTGCCATAAATCCTGATTAAATCAATTCATTTTTAATTGATCCTTAATAAAAGTCGCCAGTAAATCCTATTAAATCAAATTAGTTGAATATTGATCCTTGGCATTAGTCACCAGTAAATCCTATGAAAATGAATGATGTATTAAAATAGCTTAAACTAATTGGTTGGGTAGCATTACTTGAAGCTGCACCATTAAATTATCCTTAAAATTTATCGGTGATATATCCAGATGCTTTGGGAATTTTTCAGAAATTGAAAGAATTCATTTTGATAAGGTAAATAAAGACTGAAACAACCAAAAGTAGAAACAGGTCGAATTGAGTACATCAGGTGAAAAGATCACATGTCATAATTAACCACTGAGTTTCACTAAATTATTATAAGTTGAACAAGGTTAGGTAGTCAAGGTTGCATGACATAATCAACTCAAACCGCTAGGATTCACTGAAATTAAAAGTCAAACCAGCTGAAATTAGCCAGCAAGGGTGCCCAACTAAGGTGATCCATTGCATTCATTATATTAAGTAAAGTCAAAACCCTTAAATTAGATAAATTAATTGCATCGATGCCTGATTAATAAATTGTAATAGCTGATAAAAAAGAGCCATAATTTGGTTAATAATCTCAACACTACATTCTTTATCAGCCAGCTCACGTTAACTGACTAGCAGCTAGCCAAGCTTCAGTTAAACTTGACAAACTGTGGCATTGGTTGTAGGCAAGTGCACTTTGTGCAGCCAACCAGGATTGCCCTCCCTTGTCCTGGTGTCCACACCCATGCAACCGCAGCTCATTGGGAAGAAGCGTGACAGATTCTATATCCTAACCCTTTCTCACCCATTCCTTCTTGTATTCTCCAAAAGAGAGTAGTAGGCACATATGAGAACAGGTTGGCACAGTCATCACTACCACCCTGCACCCCTTTTAGGCAACTACAAGACCCAATCACCGCACCTTTCTAGGGTTTGGTGCTAGCTAATCACCAATGTTTCCCTGTGATTTCCCCAGTTGTGCCATGAGGAGGCCCCAGCTAACCTTATCTATCTCTCACTTAACATCAAATTAATATTATACCTAAAGTTATATTAAGTGTTCAATTCTTCTACTCACCCCATTGATAACCTTCTAGCAACTAATTTACCTTAGATCTGTGGGCTTCCTAATAGCAGATAATGGAAACCACTTATATGCGTTACCATTATTGCTCTCAGTTTAGCCTTCAGTAATGAATTCTGATCTACTTCAAATCTAAAGTTTTACTCAATAGTTAAGCCTTGTTATTCAAGATTCTAAACAACATTTATCCTGACTTCTTAAGATTTAATGGACTACCTTTAGATATGGTTTGTGCTACTTATAAAAAAGGCTGGTGGCTCAAAAAACTGGCGCTTTCTGCTAGGTCCTCTCCAAAACACAATAAAATCCTAATGTGACTCAGATGAATGAAGAGATGGCTTTAAACCAATTTGAGGTCTCTATAAAACCAAAACCTTTCTATCAAGAAACTAATCAAAGAAATACTGGATTTTTACCAATGGTAATTATTAAAGCCCTAACTTATATGGCTATTGAAGAAACCATGAAAAACTTGCGTTAAAGACTAGTCAAAACACTGAAATGAATAACATGAAAGGTGAGCTGCAATGTAGAATGTATATGCAATATATGTTTCAGTGAAAAGCGGCTTCTAATATTTTGCTAACTAGACATAAGATGCTGCAGATAGAATTATAGGTGAGGATGATAACAAGAGCAAAAGCAATATAAAAGCACTTAAACTATTTTATAACATAATTAAGATCCATGATACTTATATTAAAACGCTAATACAGATTCCAAAGCTGCGCTGCCAAAATTATCCTATTACAGATGAGATTTGGGATAGACTAGTCACACTTGGACTTACTGCAGCTGAAGAAATAGCTATATGAGAAGCTCAGCAAGAATCCAATGCTTTAATTAAACCAAAAGGCCACACACTTGTCTTGTTTTCTGGCGTTGAGGCTCCTTACTGTTTAAATGACAAAATTGAAGCAGCTGGACAAGATGCCTCTACACTTCTCTCATTTATTGACTCAGAGGATTCTCGCTATTTTGAAAATGGAATAACCAAACCAGAAGTCTCCACATCCTTTTTGCTTCTATGAGGTGAGGCTCCTCACTGTTCAAATGTTGAAAATGAAATTGCCAAACCAGAAGCCTCTGAGCCCCTATCATTTTCATGAACTGAGACTCCTCACTGTTTCAACAAAGAAACATCTTACTCAAATGCCTTAGAGCCCTTTCTGTTTCCCTTTGCTGGCGCTCCTTTCTGTTATAACATTGAAACATCCAATAAAAAATGCCTCAGCGTTTTCCCTGTTTCTCTTTTTTTAGCACTAGTGGTGCCCAATTCAATAAAGGGGGCCCTCCACGCATCTTTATCTGCAAAGGAGCCAAACAAAGAAATTTCATTATTTGATATTTTTCAACATGACAATTCATCTAACAGCCTAGTAAGCCATATCATAAGGCGAAAAAGCTTTTAGGAATTTTTTATCTGATGCCTGTTTTTATTTGGTGGACCATCACGGACAAAATAGGGGCCAGCACATTAGCAGTATGGGGCATGAGGATTTTTCCCGTTTCTCTAGAATAATGCTCCTCGCTGCTCTGACACCAAAATTGGAGCCATTAAAAACTCATTCTGTCCTATTATTAATTTATTTATTCCCAAATACTTAATTTATAAAATTTATTATTAGTAATATTTTAGGTTTTATTGTTGGTACAAGAAGTTCATCCCTACCTCAACCAAATCTGGGTGGGTTAAAGAAGTTACCACCCAACTGCCTTTTTTTAAAATAAAGCTGTGCCCAAAATATCCTGCCTTTTCTAATCTGTCAGTCAAGAAAAGCAGCTGCAGTACTTCCCTATCTTGATGGGTTTATTATATCTGCCTATCTGACCTGTTCCATTTCAACTTTATTTTTACCTTTCAATGCAACAAACTCCTATCTGGAAATTGAGGCCAAATGTGAACCCCCCAACTTGTATTTTGAGTTAAATTAAGTCCATTTTCAAGATTTCTATGCCCTCATGCTTGAGGAGGTCTGGTTTGTCATTCTGGTTGCCCTCTGCACCATCCTCTCTGATCCGCTGATGGGCAACTTTCAAGAGATCTTGCTGCACTCATCAACAATTTATCTACCTTTAACAGGTACAGCGCTACGTTTGGCCACCTGATTATAAAATGAAACGCCTCATTGTCCAAAATGTTCAAGAGGATGATCTTGAAAAGTGGTCACTGCACATGTTCATGGGATTTTCTCCTATCTAATATTCCTTCCTGTATGATGACAAGAAGCACAAGTATGAGCCAGTAAAGGATCAGTAAAACTTTGATCTTTGTTCACTACAATAGCTTGGCACTTCTGTACTACAATGCTTTAAAACTAACTACTAGTAAAATCTAGTATAATTAGATAAAGATACAATATTAGGAAAATATTTTTGCATATATATCATCTGTTAAGATTTGAGATGATGAGTGAATTGAAATCCCATCTCCCAAATTGAGTTGCAATAGATTGAATATTAAACAAGTGCAAACAGAACCTAACCCTGAAGGCACCAATATGAGATTCTATCAGGAAGCATAAAGCGCATGAGAATGGATGGAAAAATCCTCAGGAACCCCTATCCCCGCTTCCTTAATCTTGAGAGGTGCAGCCCCCATTGTTGAAGTCATGAGGATGATTTAGAACAGTGAGGGTGCTGATCAGGCGGTAAATCTTGAAGGCAGTGAAATATTCTGATTGTACTGGGACGTGAAGCCCTTGAGGCACCATTTCCTCACACACTCTATAAATATTAAAGCTTTAAATTTCAATAAGGTAATCTATATTTGCCCCATCTTTTCGTTTTATGACCTCTTTGCTAGTCTACAGCTTTGAGCCCATTTTCAAACTTCGGCATAAGTCAAGAGAAATTTTATGCCAAGAAAAGTGGTTCTCAGTACAAAGGGCTCTGAGATGTCCAAGTGAAAACGCCTATTAAGAACATTGGAGAATAATAGCAGTCAAGAAATTCAACTTGCTGATCAGGCGAGAAGCATCACTTGATGGATTAGTAACTCACAATACAAAATACTTCCCATGCAGCCTGAACGCTTTGTGTTTTGGGCCATGTTCCAGTTCACTATACCTTTTGTTGACAATGATCAATACCAACTTCAATATGAGAACATTAAAGAAATTATTCAAGTGTTACTATATGGTATCTACTCTGTGGGGCCTCTTGAGTCACTCCCATGCATTTTCAGTACCTTCTACCATGCAGGATCTATATACCTTGACCTAACTACTTTCAGGAGAATTGACTTTAAGGACTGAGCGCTACCTTTAAGATTTCTTCCATCCTTCAATCCTTCGCCTTCTACAAGTAGTCCAGTTGCATCATCATGAAGTCTCATAACAACTAGGGCTTACCCAAACTTTACACTCCTATGTTGGTAATTAGTAAAATGAGGCCTCCTCCTTCATCCACAATAACTGATAAGTCAATGTCAATAACCAACGACTAATCAACGAGGCCCAAAAACAACTTGTGGTGTTGGTAGTGGAATTCTTGTCTACCTCAAAGATCAGCTATGTCATAATGTACAACTCCTTGAAGCTTCTTGGAACCAACGCCTCCAACAAGTCAAGTACCTGGTGCAGAAACTCCAGTAGCACTATTAGGAGCTAGCCTCTTGTGACTTCGCCTCTGGGAGTGAAGGGCCTGTGAGGCCAAAGAAGGAAGAAGGCCCAAAGGTCCTGAAGGGCTTGAAGGGCTCCATGGGCCTCAAGGGCCCTCTGGTCCCGCAGTGCCTACTCTTGGTGACCTTGATGACTCCAGGAAGAAGGACTTTTGGAAGCCCTCGCTGTCTAATGAGATCAGATCCATTATGTGGCCCAAGGGTGCAAGCTCTGGGTAGATGGAGACCCTCTTGACCATAGAGTCTAGATTGAGGCCTTGTTGGATAGATGGATAATATTAACATCTTTACCAAGCTCATCAATAGTCACATTTCTCAGCTTGAGAAAACCTATCAAGGGTTCAAAACCTGCTTGAACCATTTAGTAAGCTAGCTTTTTTTCAACGGTCCAACATCCAAACAAAAAAATTGGCAGGTTGCCCGGAAAGGCCTCCATTTCCTCCCTAAACAAGAACTGGGACGATATCTAAGAGAACCTTAAGGGTCTAAGAAGACAGTTGGATGAGCAGGCCCCCTGCGACTACTCAGAAATTGAAATTTATGTTCCTGCACAAATTCTGGTGTCAATACCTGTTGATAATCTATCATTCTCAATAATAGGTGACTCCATTAGCGTGCCAGGCCAAACAGTATGAAGACTGCTGGCTTTACTTTTTAACCATCATTGGTGACCTTTCCTTACAGGGATGCAGGCAACTCCCCAATCCAGCTGGACACCAATTTCACCTTAGGAGAAAGCCCCTCTTGGTGGGCACCGGTGGTTCACCCCCATCCTGGGCAGATTGACCCTTTGCTCCTCCACCTCATGGCTAATCCCTGATTGTCCATTGCTGGCTCCACTGATTGGGCTAGTTACTAAAATTGATCTGTAATTCCAGGTTGGGAGTTGGTTTCACCAGCCACTCCAGATGTGTTCACCCAGCACCTAACCTCTGGGGGATCTTCCGTTCCTCCTCCACCAGCCAAGCTATACTACATCCACTTTAAAACTAGCAGAGGTAGATAACCACAATTAATAAAAAAGAATGAAGATTGGATTTGAATATTAAAAGATGTTTTTATTAAGAGAGATAAAGCTATTTATAGGCATTTCTTGCCTATCCATGACATTGGCATTCATTGCCAGCATCGCCAGAACTCTTAATGGAAATTTTCCCTGATTAGCATTCATCAGCACTCTCACTGGAAATTATCCTTGATTAGCATTCGTCAGAACTCTCACTGGTGATTATTTTCTTAGAATTCATCAGCACACTCACTGGCGATTCTCTCCTGATTCTGCTCATCTCAAACACCAATTTTTAAAAATTAGGTCAATTCATACTTGACATGATTTACCAGTTAAGTGTATATAAACTATTATTGAAGATTACTTCAAACATTTTCGGCATAAGTCTCCTTTACTCCAAGTTGGCAGCAACTTATAGTCAAATGAGTAATAAGAATGTGTCAGCTTTTCGCCAGAAAATCATACAATCATCTTTAATGAAAGTTGGCATTGAGATAAGATTCCACTGAAACTATACAATTATTCTAATTTGGTCAACATTCTCAGCATTACTCACTATTGTCAAAATTAACTGAAACTATTGGGATCCTTTCCCAGTTTTTTTCTTTATATTTAAACAATACACCATCTTAATTGATGTTATCAATTATCTCAACACCCTTAGCCTCAGTTTCTGGTGTCAAGACCCACCAATTCCCTATTGGGGATGATCCCTGATAATTTCTCGATCCAAAGGATGAAGACAGCTCAACCCAACTGAATGGGGAGCACAAATTGGGGCTATTATTATTAAATATTGAACTTGAAACTAGTAATATAGCCAGTAATCACCCTTGAATAATTAATACACTAATTTTGAGTATGTGAGGAATATCGCCTAGATAAAATTCTAACAACACCTTTTCCACTTTTCATGTTACTAATTTAAAACCTAGTTTTAAGGAGAAGCTCACTTTCATCCAGGAAAGTAAGTCTCGTTCCTACATAAATATGAAAGTTCCATGGAAGAGACTACCAATTGACAGAAGGTGAAGCATATCCACTCCTACCCTGATAGCAATGCTCAAGAGATTATGAATTCCCATCTAAAGGAATGCCGCACATGGGAACAGGTCTATACCTCCTTAGTCCAAGAGTTCAGAAGCAACCAAACTTTGGCATTAAAAACAAGCACTCATGGGTATTTGCCTGAGCAAAAAAGAGAGCCCTGTGGAGTTTGCTAGCCATTTCTTCACCCAAGCGCAGCCTTTAGTAATCACAAACTGCATTACCTTGGATGTTGGCTTAAGTGCAGTCATCACCACGTTAGGGTCTTATCCTGATGTTAAAATTTGAGATGACCACATAATCCAACCTTTTAACTGATTAATAAATTCAACAATTATGTTATAATCATACAGTATCAGCATCAGTGGCTGAATGATGGGATTATCATCAAGCGTCATCCCTAATGATATTAAGTATGATTTTGATGAGGGAATAACACCCAAAGGTAAAAATATTGCAGTAAATCATTTACTATCTTGGCAGAGGTCACCAAAAGATGAGATTATCGTCAGCAATTATCCCTGACAAAATTAAGCAATAGTTTGATATGGGAGCAACACTCAATAGTCAAATTATAGGGAATCATTCAGAGTAGAACAAATGGGGAGTTTCAGAAACTACCAAAGCGCTCAAACGCTGGAGGTAGAGATTAAAATTGTCTTCAACCAAAACAATTGGTTTTAACTCCCTAATACCAATTGTTTGGTCACCAAACAGCCAAGGATTACACTGCCTAAGAAAATCAAGGCAATGGTACCTGAAGAAATTCAGTGCCTAACACCTGAGGGTCAAACCAGCATAGATGCACAAATAATACCCAGCGGACAGCTGAAAAGTTGTGTGTCAATTTTAACTATAAAACCCCCAAATATTACCTAATAAAAGTAGATAAAAACCTGATAACTTAGTTGTTCTAACATTAGTTGTTTAACGTTACTCTTAAGATGAGTGCAAGGATCAGATATCCTTACGTTGTTATCAAATTCTCCACTTGGCTTTGCGAGAAGGTGATAGGGAAAGTGTTCCCTACCACTACTATCAGAATATCTTCAAGAGGAAGAAGCACCTGTCTAGCGTTGGACTTTTTACTCAACGTGGCTTTTGGGAAATTAACCAAAATAATAGTCTTCATACTAACATTGCCAGTTCATATTACTAATCAGCGCAAGTATCCACGAATATGTGCAGTTGAAATCTAGGGCCAGAAGCGAACAGCCACTAAGTGCCCAGATTTTAACATTGGCGCTCACTACAGGGGTACTTGAGTTGTCAAAAGCCAATTTAAACAACAATGTTTTATAAGTAAGAGCTTCAGAAGCTCTGGGCGGAACTGCAGGTTATCAATCAAAATATGCTCAGCTCAGCTTCTCAAGGCAATGTTATTACCTTAGAGGAGCGTGTAATTAAGGCGGAAGAGATGCTCAAACAAGTAGGAGCGGCGAATAATGACCTGTGTGAAAAAGTTGTCTCTTTGAAGTGAAAAGAGGGCGAACTTGTTAGAATAATTTTATTACAAAAAACTGAATGGGAAGTGGATCAATAACGCATCTAGCGGTTTCATGAGGAGATGGCAAAAATGACAAAGCATATTGAGGAATTGGAAAATCACAAATGTGAATGTGAACAATTCGAGGTGAATGAGGGCAATGAAAAAGCATGTGAAACCCCAATTAAGAAGACCTATCTGCCCCAAAATATGCCCAAACCATTTGCTGGTGTGTCAGTAATGACTCGCAAAGCCACTCCTATGGATACTCAAGTAGCCTGACAAGAATCTTCTATGAGTGGAGTAACCAAGAAATTTAAAAATATGCTGAAATTACCCACTCTTCACTATGATAACGCCCCAGCATTTTTCTGCTTATTTGAGATGACCATGTTCAGTTATGCGGACTGTCAAAAAGTGGTGACTGTAATGAACTGTCTTAGTACTGACTGCCAGAATCTGGTGCTACCCCACCTCAATGGGGACAACTGGTCATATGCAGAAGCAAAACAGCCATTATGTTGGAGTTTGGAAGTCCTACTCAGATGGTGAATCATAAACATGAGTTCATGAGTAACAAATCCTAAAAGTTGAGACCATGGCTAGTTTTGCTGACCAGTTTTGCCAAGAAGCTCAGACCTTGGAAGGGTCAAAAGTGCTTACTGACTTTGATTCATGCATAGCCATGCAGAAGCGCTTCAGACCTACCGCAAATTACATCAGATTATGGCAGCAGCACCTGTAACTTATATAAAGACCTCACAGATGGTGGACCATCTGAAGATGTTGTGAGCAACTTTTGATGCACCTAATCAATTTTATGATGAAATTCCCAACTGGTGACGATCAAACTATGGTGGATCTAGAAGATGATGTTTTAGAAAATGTTGAAAAAGTCATTAATCAGCAGAATCAATTCATAATGGGGGAAAACCCCAATGGATCCAAGTGAAATAGTAAATCAACTAGCCACTATTGGAAAAATGGAGTGACGGGACAATTTTCCACCCAAAATTAGGAGAAGAAATAACTATAATTTTGAATTTTGTGATTCCTCAAGAGGAAAATGAAACTACCCAAAATTCAGGAAAAGACCTTGCAGTCTAGAGGTGGCCTATTTAGCACTGCAAGAGAACCTGTTCCACTAGATATCTACTTGGAATAAAGGCATCAGAAGGACCATCTCAGGTCACAACTGGGTCCACCATAAGAAGTCCCGAGGCCTCAGATGAGATCAAAATAAAAGGTGATTAATCCAGAGAGTAGTGTATGAAGTCAGTTTATCTTAAATTAGTCAATTAATTAGAAAGGCGAGGAATGCTGAAATTTATGATCAGATTTAGATGAATTTAGCAAAGAAAAACGTTACCAAAATAAACTGTGCTAGTGGTGGATCATTTACAAATCTATTGGCAGAATTATTCAAACGTTCAAGTTGGAAATCAATGCTGAGAAATAGTATCAGATCTAACAAATTTAGATAAAGAAAAATATATCTATTGACAAGAAATAGGCTCAGATCCTGACAAATTCAGATAGAGAAAAACGTATCAAGTTAACCTGTGTGCATAGGGTATCATGTACAGTTCTATTTGCAAATTAATAAAACGTTCAAGTTGGCAAATAATGTTGAGAAATAGTATCAGATATAAACAAATTTGCGTAAAGAAACATTTATCCATTGACAAGAAATAGGATCAGATCCTGACAAATTTGTACAGAAAAAACGTATCAAGGTAACCTGTGTGCATAGGGGAACATGTACAGTTCTATTTGCAGAGTTAGTCTTAAAGTTTGAGCCAATTTAAAATGATGGAGAGAAATAAAAAAAGGAAAACGAGTCAGCGCCTATGGATGGGACCATTCAAGAAAATTACTATGGTAAATGATGACTATACTATCAAGAATATCATATATGGTCGTATAGTCAATAGAAATATATAAAATACTTAAAGTATTGTGCTTAAGAAAAAAATATAAATATTAAAAAAGATAAAACAACAAAAAGATGCATAAAAATATAAAACCTAAGAAATTGATTTTATTTTCTTTGAGCAGTGATGCATCTAATGATATTCCCACCTAACAAGCGTGGAGGAGGAAAAATAGTGATGGGCATGAGTCACAAGCATAGGCAGGATCAGGACAGGATTAAACTAGATCCACCGGAATAGTCCCTATCAACAAGATGTTTAACCCGTCCTGGGGTTGGTACAGGTGGCAAGGTGCCAATGAGACCCGTCCTGGGGTTTGTACAAGTGGACCAGTTGATCTTTAGCAAGGATGTGAAGATGGGACTGGCACAGCATGATGTCACAGGAAATGCACTGAGAAGAGGTGGCAACGGGTAGTAATCATGGATAAGAAGTCATCAAAATTGAGAAGAGCATATGGGCGTTGTGTTTGGACAGAGCTGCACTCCGCTGAGGGCATAGAGATATGAAAAACCAAATATGGACTCAAGCTTAGGCGGCTTCCATCCCCAAGGGTTCTATCTTCCGTTGGATAATATGGTCAAGAGGGGGGATATGTTGGATTTTGAGATACCACATAATCCAACCTTTTTGATTAATAAATTTGACAATTAAGTTATAATCTTACAGTATTGGCAACAGCGGCTGACTGATGGGATTATCATCAGGCGTCATCTCCAATGATATTAAGTATTAATTTGATGAGGGAATAAAACCCAACAGTTAAATTATTGCAGTAAATCATTTAATATTTTGGAAGAGAGCGCAATTGATGAGAATATCATTGGCAATATCCCTGATGAAATTAAGCAATTATTTGATATGGGAGCAACACCCAATAGTCAAATTATAAGGAAACATTCAGAGTGGAACAAATGAGGATAAATTGGAAACTATCAAAGCATTTGATTGCTGGAGGTAGAGAGTAAGATTGTCGTTATCCAAAACAATTAGTTTTGAGCCCCTGATACTAATTATCTGGTCTCCAAACAGCCAAGGATTATGCTGCTTGAGAAACTCAAGGCAACAGTACCTGATGAGATTCAGTGCCTAACACTTGAGGGTAAAACCTGCATAGGAGCACAAATAATTCCCAGCGAACATCTGAAAAATTGTGTGTCTAATTTAACCATAAAAACCTCCAGTTATTCTTTAATAAAAGTAGACAAAAATTTGATAATAACTTTATTGTTTTACATTAGTTGTATAACATTACTCTTGGGATAAGAGTGCAGGGATTAGATATGTTTACATTGTTATCAAATTCTCCACTTGGCTCTGCGAGAAGGTGATAGGAAAATTGTTCCCTACCAGTACCAGAATGTCTTCAAGAGGAAGAAGAATCAGTTTAGCGTTGGACTTTTCACTCAACGTGGCTTTTGGGAGATCAACCAAAGAATAGTCTTTATACTAACATTGCCCCAGTTCGTATTACTAATCAGCGCAAGTATCCACTAATATGTGCAGTTGAAATCTAGTGCCAGAAGCGAACAACCTTCCAAGCGCTCAGATTTTAACACCAGAGGTTCAGATGCATATGATCAGCCAAAAGAATGGTTTCACTTGCACTTGGGAAATTAAGAAAGTTCTTAATAAAATAATTAAGTTTACCCTGCATCCTAAGTCTACCACTTCTGTTTCCTCCAGCCATCTTCAGGTCCACGTTATCAAAAACCAGAAGAATCCTAGATATCGATGCATCTACTGCAATGCGTTATATCACAGTTCTTAGACTTGTTTTTAAAATCTGCTGAGGAGGCAGGAAAAGGGCTGTCAGTTTGAATGATGAGGCAGTCCCATGCTGAAATTCCTTTACTGCCTCAAGAACAATTAGTGAGCTCTAATGAGCCTGGGGTTGTCAATCAGAAGAAAAAGGTTCAGTACCCACAGATAATAAAGAACCTGATACTGTTTAATCTTCTTAAGATGAGTCTCCTATGTTTCACACACTACCAACACAGTTTATAGGCTTGGTTACAAATGTTACTGTTTGAGTTCATAAAATCCCAGTCCACACCATTGTTGACGGTGGTTTCCCATAAATGTCATTTTATATAAACTAATGAAATGCATCAAGATCGCTCCAGTTTTACCTTACATGGAATATGACATGGTTGGACTGCAGTGTACACAATCCATAGGGGCCTAATCTTCCCTACCTGTCCACTTTTGGAAGCTTTCTGTAAATACCCCTCACCGTTGCATTGGATAACCTGAGCTATGAACTTCTTCTCAGAACTCAGTTTCTCCAAGACTACTCTGCAGTAATACATTAGAAGAAGGATTTCTATCAATTCTGGGGCATTGGGTTCCCTTAATATTTAATACCTCACACGACTCTAAAATGGAGGTCAAGGCTTGGTTTATATTGGAAAGTGAGAGCTGAATTGAACGACTTAAGTATCATGCAAGAGGCTCTCAAGTAGGTTTGCCCCTGCCTGACGTTATTGGGCACAAAGGCATGACAATCTACCTACCTAAGCTGACCACTATAACTCTGAAGTCCTAAGTTATTTTTGACACCCAGATCCACAATAATATACCATCCAGATAACTTCTAGAGATCCAAGGTCTAGATAACCCATCTGCCAAAGAGGTCCTAACCTGTCCGGGGATTCTAAATCCCACCTATGCGAGATCCATATTGTGTTGTTGGCTAACCTTACTGATAAACCTAGGGTAGTGGTCCCTAATAGTCCTGCCGCTTATGTTTGCCTTCTACCAGTGGAGGCTAATGATGATGTCCATAGCTTCAAAATTCTTTGGAATTTTTACTTTTGGAGACGCCTCATCATTTCTCTAGTCAACACTTGTATCAGAAAAGAGCTCACTGAGGAACAAAAGCGCCAGATTGATTAACAATTTAATGAGTACTTAGACCTTTTTGCAGCCTCAACCTTTGATTTCATGAAAATGAGTGAGGTCCTACATCATGTGGAGACTAGAAATGCTCCCCCTTTCATTCCTGGCCTTACCAAAAAAGTAATGCTGAAGAATCCCATCTGAAATTAAATCTCAGGCAACTACTTGAAGCTGGGCTATTGGTATCTTCACGTAGTCCCTGCGCCTTCCCCCTCCTGTTGGTTTGAAAGAAGGATGGCAGTTATTATGTGGTGATGGATTACCGCCAGCACAATTCCATAACCATGAAAGACAGTTATTCTTGCCCTAGATCAATGACCCTCTCCGTTTACTAGGCGGGTCACGATACTTTTACACAATAGATCTTGATAGTGGATATTGGCAAGAGGAGCTCTCCCCAAATACCAAGTTAAGTGTGCACTCATAGTCAACAAAGGGCTATTTTAAACTTTAGAGATGCCTCAGGGCCTTTTTAACGCGCTGACCACCTTTCAACTTGCCATGGATGGGCCTCTGGGACTTGAGATTGTCCTGTATTCTTGTATGCCTTAACCATATCACCATCTTCTCATGAACTTTCAATGGCCATGTAAACACCTTTGGAAGTCTTCATCACCCTATAAAGGCTTTGATAATACTCAAAACTTTAAAGTTCTCATTCTTCCAATCAGAAACAGAGTTTCCAAGATATAAGGTCTGAAAAGATGGCATCCATCCCATTCCAGGAAAATTTGAAACCATTGAAAAGATGTCGCGCCCACAGAGCCTGAGGTATATTCAGAATTCTTGGCATGGCGGGCTATTATCGTCAGTTCATCCTTCAGTTTGCTGACCTAGCTGAGCCCACATTTTACCTCCTGCAGAAGAACGTGAGTTTTTAGTGTCAACCGGAGCAAGGACGGGTTTTTAATGCACTGCAGACTGTTCCTTGCAATAAATCCATTTTAGCCCATCCACGTTTTGGTCAACCTTTCTTGATATTCACAGTTGTAAATAATATTTCTGTTGGGGCCATCCTAGCTTAGCATGATGAAAATCAGGTTAATCATTTAATAGTTATTTCAGCAATACTCTGAGCAAGGCTAAATGGAACTTTAGCGTTACCTAATGTGAATATCTTGCTGTCTTGTTAGCAATCAAGCAATTTTGGACCTATCTCTATGGCAACCACTTCACCATTGTCACTGATCATTCCTCACTCTGATGGCTGCAGCAGATGAAGAACTCAGATGGCTGGTTAGCTAGATGGGCCCTAAGGCTACAGAATCACGATTTTACTATTATCCATCATGCAGGAGAGATTCACCAGAATGCTAATGGTCTCTTTAGGATGCTGGAACTGGCTGCCTTGACCCTCAAGGAAGGATGACCTTGCAATCTAATCAGTTAACCATAACGCTGGGAGTTTGTTTTCTGAGATCCAAGCCAAGCTCCAAAAATGAACTGAGACACACAGATCAAGGAAGGAATGTTATATAAGAAAGCCAATAAGAAATGGCTCCCCTACATCCGCCCTTCTTCACAAACTGATGTTATCTTAGAGGTGCATGTGACTGTGGGACTTGGGCAGTAAAGAAGACTCACAAGGGGCTAAAAACAAGATGTTATCGGAGAAAATGGTAGAAACCATCCAAGAGGTCCTGGAAGCTTGTATGACATGCTGGTTCAAGATCAATCCATGTCCTGATATCAGTGTTTGGTCATTGCTCCTACAGGTCCTTTCAATTACTTTAGCATCTATGTAGTAGGCCCTCTCCCCACCAGGTTTTATGACCATAAATATATCCTATCCTTGGACTATTTAACCAAATGGATCAAAACAAATTTACATCCCCGCTTCCACTGCAAAAGCCACAACTCTTTTTCTTATTTGATCTGTTTTCACCCAGAATGGATGCCCACAAACTTTACTTTAAAAAATAGGTTAAATATAACCTCGCAGTTAATCCAAGAACCTACTTCGCTCTTTGGTACAAACCAGAGTTTCAACACCTTTACAACTATTAACCAATGGAGTGGTGGAACGTGCTAATGGAACCCTTGTCTCTATCCTGCGGAAGTTGGCCGCCTCTAGTCCTTCTCACTGGAATCATTATCTACCTAGCGCTTTGTTTGATTACAGTTTAAGCTACCATCAGATCATCAAGATGTCCCTCTTTGAAGCTCTATATATGGACGTGCTCCCCTGTTACCAAGTAACTTTAAGCCACTGCTCAATACCTTTGCTTTGAGAACTCTAATTTAACTATGAGGGCCTTAGCCAATGAAATTGTCTAGCTTCAAGCCCTAGCCACGCAAGGAATTGTCACCACCACGGTAAGGGAGACATCATGATTTAATTTCAATCTGACTTCCTTACCATTTTTCCAATTAGGTGACCTCATTCTCTTTTATCAACATTGACCCAAGGTTCAACAGAACAAGCTTAAAGTTTCTGATCTGGACCTTGTAAAGGGCAGTCATAAGTTGAGCTTGTAGTACACCATTGCCAACGTCAAACAGAGGACAGTGGTAAATTGATTACATGACTGATACCTTCATCCTATACCCCCTCCAACAGGATCTTGAGGGGGCGTTGTCAGGATTCGATATGATGAGAAAGTTGAAATCTCTACTCAAAAATTGAGCCACAATAAATCAGCTCTTGAACAAGCGCAAATGGAACCTTACCCTAAAGGCACCGATATGAGATCCAATCAGGAAGAATCATGTGAACAAGAACTGATGGAAACACCTTTAGAAATCCTATTCCCACTTCCTAAATCTCGAGAGGTGCAGAACCACTGCTGCAGTCACAAGGACTATACAGAATAATGAGGGTGCTGACCAGGTGAATCTGGAAGGCAATGAAAGATCCTGATCATACTGGGCCGTAAAGGTCCTTGAGCACCACGTCTCCACGCGCTCTGTAAATATCAACGCTTTTATAAACAATAAGGTAGTCTATATTCGCCCCATCTTTTTGTTATTTGACCTCTCCGCTAGTTTACATCTTTAATCCCATTTTTGAACTTCAACATTAATCAAGAGAACTGTTACTCCAAGATCATCTTCTAGCAACTTAGATTCCTCTATTGGTATCATCAGCTTCAGTTGCTAAAGAATAGCTTTTATTCATTAAACTGCAGCTTCAGCATACATTTTTTTCAGAACTTACTTTGACTTGATTTACCAGGCTTGTCAATTTTGCCCTTGAGTTGGTAAACTATCGGGGATCATCATTGATAAATTAAGGAAATTTTAATCTTTAGTAAACTATAAATGTTACTTAAGATCTCCCTCCTTAGAAACATTTAAGTCGTTGACAAAGATAAATTATCTCAGGTATCATTACTGACTATTTTACTAGTATCAGAACATATTGGAAAAAGCATAATCTGGTTAAATTACTAACACATCCCCCCACTTAACTTGATTATCTTCATAAAACATGTCTGCCAATGCAGATAACTTCACCTGACCCCCGAATCCTAGAAGTGGCAGCAACCCAATGGCAGTGATCATTACCAAGATATAATACAAGATAGAAGCATTAGCAGCATTATTACCTGAGAAAATATAACAGAGCATACAAAGAAGTTATTGGCAATAGTTGCTGAGGAACCTAATGGCATTAGGCCATGCCTAAAGCGCTGAACAACCATCTTGGTATCAGTAATATTAGATTTTAAGAATGATAACCTAATCCTGATCCTATGACTAGTTGTTGGCATGCTCATAAGAACTTAGAATCAATTGATTCACTATACAACAATCGGAAAGGTCCTTAATCATGTAAGCAACCAATGACAACTTAATGATGACTTTGAAGGGACCAAGCTATAACTGATTCAACTTATTTTGGCGCCCAAAACCCTACTTTCACAATAATTATACCAATCGCCAATTACAAAAGTTAGGAGAGCCAGCCGTTTAGCATCCTAATATTCTTTTGACATAAGCTTCCATTTAAGAGTATTGGCACAGGTAAAGAACCGTAACCTAATCAGGACTTTCATCAAGTTCTCCAAATATTGGAGAAGAATCATTGCCAGACTCAGTTCAATTGAAGGATATAAAATTGGGGCAAACCATCCCAACGCCATTAAACAATTCAAAAGGGTATTTTCTCATGAAGGAATAATAACTTAAAATATAGGCGAAAGTTGCTGCTGACAAATACGTTACCCAGCTGGAAGGTGTTTTAAGTGAAAAGCTCTTCAGACTAGCAGTCAGAGTACCATTTACCAGTTTAACCATCCGATTATTCTCTAGATGGTAGGGAATCATCAGTACTCCCTAAAATCCCGTTAACTCATTTATTTTTTGTATAGATTGCATGTTAAGTTTGCTGCCATCATCCATTAAAATAAACTGAGGGCAGCCATTCTGATAAGCTAACTTCTCCATTATTAACTTGCCCATACTTCTGGCATCTACTTTAGCAATAACTCGCGTCTTTAACCAACAATTGAGGTTGTCAATTGTTATGATTACATTCAGCTTCTCTCAGTACTCAGGGTCAACAGCCCTACAACACAATGGATACAGCATGCCACGCAAACCCAGGCTGCACTAGCCAGAAAATAGTAGCTTTATTAAAGGAAATGTGTTGGGTTTTTGATATGAAAACATTATCAGTTTATTCGATTATAATACATCTGCTTGTCCATTAGGGGATTCATCCCGCTAGTGGATGTGGGAATTAATAATTACCTATGATAACTATTGTTCAGAGAAGTATTCCTAGTGAATATAACTATTTGCTGGTTTTTGTTCTGCCAGATCACCATTGTCCTGACAGGAGTGATTTCTGACAATAAATAACTTATTAGGTTGTCAATTGTAATATTGATATTTCTAAACTAACTTGTAGGAATCAATCAGGTTTTGTCACCAATTAACTAAGGGGTTTATGAGTTGCTAGGAGAGTGATGCCGCAAGTGTTAAGCAACTTGTGAATTAATCTTTTAGGGATTGCAACCTGCTATTTAGAGGGTAAAAGTCCCATTACCTAAGCAGGTTGTTATTCTAATAAGGATGACACGCCTGGGGTTGAGCAAAGGCGTTGGGACACGTTCTTCATTTCAATCCAGAAAAGATCACATTAAGAGCTGGCAGAGGAATCTGACTAAACTGATGAGCAAGATCATCGTTTAGAATGATCCTGGAGAGTCAATTCATTGGAGATGGCTACTGTTTCCAATTGAGGCGCCAACAGAAGAGTTGGGCGCCAAATCTCCTTATAAAGTCCCTTGCATCTTTCTAAATAAAGCAGAAAGTTGCTGATAAAGATATCTACAAATACTTCAATAATTTAGACTGTTTTGCTCTTGAGACTAGAGTTGGAAGGGTAAAAGATTCTTTGTATATTTTATTGTTATCTACACAGACTATGCGTGATGAGAACTTAAAAGAACCACTGAACCTAATCCTAGGTTAAGTTCTATCAGAAGAGGGAAGAAGTCCCTATTATTATCTTAGAAGAATTAAAGGTTAGGACAAGCACCAGTTTAGTTTTGGACCCAACAATCATCTTGGGTATCAGGAAGCTAAACTAGAGTAATAAACTTTATACTATTACTGCCCTATTCATTTAAATATTTATCAATTCAGACACTGAAATACAAAGAACCTGTGCAGCTAATTAAGGGAACTGAAGCGAGCTTTAATCTTTCAAGAGTAAACGTCACCCAAAATTACGTTTGGTGCTCACTACAAGTGGTAGTTAAGTTTTAAAAAAGATTCAATAATAAGATTACATCAGCCATGTCTTGCAAAATGAACTACAAAAGCTTTGGATGGAACTAGAGACCATAAATAAGAACGTGCTCAACTTGGCGTCATAGGCTGATTTCATTACATTGGAGGAATTGGAGATAAAAGCTGAGGAAGAGGTTGAGCAAGTTGTTAAAACAAAAAATGACCTCTATGGAAAGGTCACCTTCCTGAAGCGCAAGGAGGATGAATTAATTGAGGGAAGTCTATCTCAGAAAGCAGAGCGAGAGGCGGAATGAGAATGCTTATGCTGGATTAGCCAAAATATGGCGCGCCTGTTGAAGCGCATAGAGGAGTTAGAGAATCACAAATGTGATTGCAAGCAAATAGTGTATATAAAGACGACAAAAACATGAATGAAGCTCCAGTTGGG
This sequence comes from Massospora cicadina, assembly GCA_022478985.1. Taxonomy (NCBI): domain Eukaryota; kingdom Fungi; phylum Entomophthoromycota; class Entomophthoromycetes; order Entomophthorales; family Entomophthoraceae; genus Massospora; species Massospora cicadina. Next base: position 38,955 of record JAKSZP010009275.1, read on the forward strand.
TAGATAAACCACCTATAAATATGCCTGGGTCATTTGAAGAAATTTCAAAAATGACCCCAAATTTACTCCTATGGTTAAAAGAGTCGTCAGGCAGGAATCCCCAACCAGTGGAGCCACAGATGAATTTCAAAGTACATCAAAATGGCCCAAGTTTCACTGGAACAACGCCCCTGAATTTTCCCAATTATTGAATATGATGATGTTCAAATTTAGTGACCAACGAAGGGCAGTGACCATAATGAACTTCCTGAGCACCAATTTCCAGAATCTGGTGTTAGCTTATCTGAATGGGGACAATTGAACTTATAATGAGGCCAAGGAATACATTTTGATAAAGTTTGGAAGCCCTAAACGGATGTCTAATCACAATCAGGAATTTATGGACATTCAATTTTGAAAGGGCAAGACTCTATAAGCTTTTGCTGACAGATACCATCAGAAATTCCAAATCCTAGCTGGTTCAAAAGTGCTATCAGATTTTGACGCACAAAAATTATGCAAGCGGCACCCCAACAAAATTGTGATTTACATATACAATGACTTCAGCGCTAGTGACATAGATGTCCAAATACCATATGTGGACCACCTAAAGATGTTAGGAGCTGCATTTGAAGCCTGTTTGAACTTTCAAGGCTATTCCTGTTAAAAACCAAAATACAGTGAAATTTGCTGAGCCTATCATAGAGCAACAGACTATGTTTTGTCATAAAAAGCTAAAGGACAAAAACATGCAGAAAAGACTCAGAGCCACTGCTGCCAATGTGTTAAAATGGAAAATCGCTGCTCAATGTTAGAGCAAGAAACCCAAAGATCAAGTTACTCTAGACCAGGCGAAAGAGAAGAAAATTAGTCAAGAGTTGGTAAAAGGAACCATGGTCTAAACAAGTAATATATGTCACCACGGCTAAACCATTTCCCCCAATATTGAATGATATATAAATATTTCTGATCTGTTTTTAGATGATGAGACACCTGACCTGCTCTATCAGGTTGTTAATTTGGACGTGAACGCCATTACCTGAGCCAAAGTGAGGGGATCAACCTCAGAATTGTGAAAAAAGTAACTCGTCCATATGCTTGTCAGCAGTGGACAAGATAGATTTTCAAGAACCATGAGGAATTACTCGAGACAAGATTGTATGAGATAAACATATCCCTCCCCATTAGTGCAATTATGAAATATCCCCTGATTTATCCATGCAATTAATTCGTAAACTTATTTGGCAAATTGTGCACTATTCACCTGTAAATGCCTTATTACATTACTCTGAGTGTACCTATGCAAATATCATAGACAACAAAGTGAGAGTCCGGGAGATTGTTGACAATGGAGCGCCCATTAATATCGATTTAACCAAATTGATGAGATGAATGAAGATTTCGCTGGATCTAGTGCACAGAAAGGGATATGAAAAAGCCAGACCAGATAATACAATATCCTATGGAGTTGACAGTGCACTGCCACTTCAGTCTGATCACTTGTGGTATCAGCTCCTGTCATAGTGTTGACTAATAAGAATTATGACATACTTATTCCTGACAGAATTTCTGAGAAAGTAGGGTGTGAAATGTGATTTTGAGGAGAATACCATGAAAATTTAGGCAAACCCTGCCCTTTGTATATCAACGGAAGGAGAAACGCCGCTGATAAAGAAGAGCAATTTTGTAAATTTGATTTACAATGATGGCATCATTCTCATCCAGTACAAGATGGTTGGATAAAAATAGAGAGAAATTCCAAAGGAGATCTTGGAAAATTATGGATTACCTTAGAGGACAAAAATAATGAACAATATACTACTGGGAACGCAGATATTTTTTAACACAGGGTTAACTCTTGAAATTCCAAACAAATTCAATGAAGAAGTATTAACCCATGAAGTAAATTAAGGGCTGAGAAATGGGTAGTGTCAGGGTTTATTATGCAGGGACATAGAGAAATAAATGTGTTATTGGCCATTATGGGAGAAGATCAATAAAATAAAGGTAAATTAAGATATCACGTTTCTGCATTTAATCCCAAAAGCAGAAATTAGTAAATTCCATGACTTTAAAACGTTAACTGAGATAGGATTATTGGTGGATGCTTCTGAAACGTTAAAGTTTTAATTTATTGAGAGCAGCTGGTCTAATCATCAGAGCAAAAGAAAAAGTTATGCTCTGATTACTTGAGATATATCAGGTGATATTTACCTAAGATGACAAAATCTAGGATGTGTGAAAAACTGATTTATAAGGTCGACAATGGGGAATTTTGTAAGTCTAAGGGGGCTCCACATCTGTTTGGATCTGGAAGTGTTCCCTTTCCAATCCAAGAAGGGGCCCAGAAGGCCGGCGGCCCCTTCATCTCCCAGGGCGACCTTGCTAATGTGGTTGATGAGTGGTGGGTCACCGCTTACCCTTTAAGGACCCCACCACCAATTACAGTATTGTTTCAAATGAAAAGATACTAAGAATCAAGGGGATTTGTGCTAAGCTATCAGAAAGTTGGCATTCTCATATGACAAAAGGTTCAAATGAAGTTGATGGCCACAAGTCTTTGGCATCAAGGCCAAATAGCCCCAAACAGTCAGCAACAGAGCCCAATGGGCGCATAATTTCAGTGAGTAAAGCGTTTAGTGTCAAATCTTTGGAAAAGCTCTCTAATGACATCAGGGCATCAGGAAATGCTGCTGCTAGTTCAAAACCCCCACTGGAAGCATCAAGATTCACATCTGACATTCCTCACTTGACCAAAAGGATGCTAAAGTGACCGGGTGTGGGCAGGTTGTCTGTCCCAAACCCATTCCTGACATCATGGGACCGCCCCTACGTGAGGTAGCTTTGGAAAATTCCTACTTCCCGATTGGGCAAGATGCCACTAATTAAGTTATCAAAATAAAAGAAAATCGGCAATTTGGGCATCTGTGGACAAACCTTCAGTGACTTAGAACACTGACAATACTTTTGAAGTCAGTTCTTTTTTAAGTTTGGTTTCCCCACTCTCGCTCAAAGTTTTTCAGGTTAGGTCAAATCTCAAGGGCCCCAATCCCGCGCTTTCCTAAGCTATTATCACAAATTAAACTCTATTTAGGCAGTCAAACACACTGAGAAAAATGATGGTCATTTTTTTAATTTAATTTTAATAAAATTTCTGCACCCCAAATACAATTTTTTACTATGACGATATTCAAACCCTCCATTATGATCTCACTTTTCCCAGCACTCAAAACCATTGGCCCCGCGGCCATGAAAGCTTGGTTCATTGCTAGGTTGCTATTTACAATCAAGGTCTATTGGCGCTCACTGGCGAAATCTCTAACAGATTAAATTTAAAGTCATTCAGGCAGCAGCGCCGCTGGCATTTGGGCTTGCCATTTGGGTGTTTTTCATCCAGACTGAAAGCCAGTCTAAACTTCACTTTCCGCTCTCATGACATAATTGACTGTCCATTATTTCCTGCCTTTTTTACCTTCTTGTCAAGATGGGCGCAGCAGTAGTAATTTTCTACTAGATGAATAACAGTTGGTATCATGCTTTCTGTTGGTTGTCTGGCCAATTGCCAATTTTGTATGCTCTTCCATGATGGTTTGAAAGGAATTTTACTATGGCTGCACTGCCCCAGCGCCCTCAACTTTTTACTCAGTCCACACTCAAAATGGGATCTTTATTCTTGAAACCTCCAACTTGGCCTTGGCTTCCAATACCAGCATTGAATCAGTATCCGCATTGATTCTAAGGGACAATGCTTCCCCTGCGCCCATGTTAGTTTGCTCATGCACACCTGTTTATTTACCTTTCACAAACCTTTTTATTTACCCCAACCTTGTTGTAATCTCTTCTCTCTAAGCATAACTAACTGTATCCGCCAATAAACAGAACTCCGCTTACTTTTTATTACCAATGAATATTAGTATTGGGGCACACCAAGTGTCTTTTGAGGTCTTGGTCAACATGGAGCAGCGGATAACTTCATGAGTATGGAGTTGGCCCAGCAGCTCGATTTAGATTTGGACGTGGGTCCAGAGGTGTTAGTTGCATTGTCAGCTGCCCAACCCTCCTTCAGAGTACTGCGTCAATACCTTTCTCAGTCCACTAGTTTAGTTTCTGTGATTGCTTCTCTGTGATGCCCAAACTTGTGTTCCCAGTAATCTTGTGGGTGGGTTTTGGCGTCAGCAGCATGTTAGAATATACCTGGAGACAAACACGCTGTCCTTCTCCAACAATCAGGTGGAGGGCGAGTTCCCATTGCTGGACACCCTTGCTAAAGCTTGTGGTCATTGTTCTGTTAAATCCTTGTTTTCTCTCGTAGGCCTTCTGTCAGATTTTCCCACTGTTTCAATGGGCCACTGGAGTATTTTTGATTCCAAGCAGGCTTGTCGCCTTCCCCCTCATTAAGAATTTGACTTGAGTTTTAGGACAACGGTGGAGGTGGTGAACATAAATTGCCCCCTGTACCCACATACAATGGAGGTGGAGGTTGTCCTCAATTCATGATTAAATGACATGCAAAAGAAGGGTTGGTGTTCAAAGAGACTTCCCTGTTGCCTCTTCCATTGTCTTTGTTAAAAGGGCAGATGGTTCCCTTTGCCCCTGCGCGTATTATGGTCATCTTAATAATCTCAAGGTTCACAATCCATACTAACTGCCTTTGGAACAGACAATTGTCTAAGCAATTGTCAAGTTGTGCATGTTCTCCAGACCTGATCTAGTTAATGCTTTTATTTAAATTTGTATGACGGAAGGTCAGGAATGGTTTACCGCTTTCCAAAAAAACGAGGAATATACCAAGTTTTAAGTAATGCCCTTTGGGCTTAAGAATGCACCCACAACCTTTTGAAGGATTACTGATAGTGTACTAGTAATATTTAGTTCACTTACACGGTCACATATATCGAGGATACCTTGTTATACTCCCCTACTCCCAAACAACATGTGAAGGACTTGGAGGCTGTAGTAGATGACTTGCATAAGGCAGGTCTGTTTGTCAAGCCTTCAAAATGTGAATTTTACTGGGAAAAAGTAATATTCTTGGGTATCATCATCTTAAAAGATGGGTACATCATTCCACACAGAAAACTGGACGCCATCTGCAAATGGCCAAGTCCAACAACCCAAAAGCAGTTGAGATGCTTCTTGGGCACTATTATATTAGTAAAGAAATTCTCTCCCGCCCTATCCCAGTTAGCTGCCCCTCTCCACCCGCTCACGGGCAAGAACGTCCCCTTTTGTTGGACGTCCAAGTGCCAGAAGGCATTTGATTTGATTAAGGAGGAGTTTTTTCACCCCCATCCTTAAACATGCGGATCCCTCCAAACTCTATATTGTAGCATGTGACGTGTCTTTCACCGCAGTAAGAGATGTCTTGCTTCAAGAGCACAATGGGTTGGAACACCTGGCCGTTTATTTTCCCTACAAATTCTCTTCCAATGAGCAATCCTGTTCCATCTAAAACAAGGAGTTGGCAGCCGTGGCATGAGCCTTGGCCCACTGACATTATATCTTACAGGGTGCTCAGCACGAGTTGCCTGTGAATGCTGGCCATCAAGCTCTCCTATATTTCTGAAAGCCACAGAAGTTGGTGCGCCACAAGGCCCAAACCTACCAGGATTTGTGAATCTTTAACTTAAGATATGGGTTTCTGAAGGGAGCTCTGAATGTCCTTCCTGATTTTTTAAGTTTCAAATCTGCGCTCTACCCAGCTGATTCAGATGAGGCGGATCTTGTCTCAGGCATTCAACCGATCAAATTTTGACCTTTGTTCCCCCTCAGTTTCAGCAGCAAATTTTGCTCTGTACACACCATTGTTGTTACAAGTCTTAGAAGTGCAGATGTCATGTGTGGAGGTGGTAGATTTTTTAGAGAGGTTATCTCTACCAACTTCCAAGCATTCTTTATATTCATTGGATGAGGTACTCATCCATTTTAGGTCTCAGGTTTGGGTTCATCCCCTTCTCCAAACTGAAATTATTCAAGAAAATCACAAAAAACCTACAGTTGGTCACCAAGGGAATAAAAGATGCATTAATCTAGTGAAGCGTGCCTTCAACTGGCCAGGCTTGTCAAAAGACGTTCCCGCCTGGATTGCAGACTGTGTGATGTGCGCGCAGGTCAAGTCAGACTGGTCTGGAAGGATTGTTTTTCTTCACCCCTTGCAGCAGGCAGAGGGTCCATGTAAATCAGTGACTATGGACTTTATTGTTACGCTGCCCAGCTCTAGGGGTTCATAGAGATCATTGTAGTTGTAGACTACTTCAATAAATTCTTCCTGTTCATCCCTTGCTTTTCACTATTACATTAAATAAAATTCCCGCCTTTTTGTGTGCCATGTTTTAATGTTTGGGCTCCCAGAGGAAATTATCAGCAACCATGGGCCTAATTTATGGCGCGTTTTTGGAACAAGCTCTTGCAATCTTGAAAATAGCGCCCTGCTGTTCCCCACATACCATCTACATTCATATGGTCAAAAAAATGAGTCAACCAGATCTTGGAGCAGTACCTTCAGTGCTAAACTTTAGTCGCTCAGGATACCTGGGTGGACGATCTACCCCTCACAAAGTTTGCGCACAATATTGGAATGCATGCGTCCACTGGCTTTTTCCAGTACAAAGAAACCGTGGGGTACAATCCCTCATTCTTGGTTGGCACGTGCCTTCCTCCAGAGGTACCAGCTTTAGCTGACCACGATCAGCATATTTGGACACACAGTCCCTGGCTCAGGAGCATTTAAATAAAGCCTTAAGCAATTACAAATGGTTTGCAGTCTGGAAGAGGCTCCTGGCTCATGAGATAAAGGTTTGCTCATACGTCATGCTTGACATGCACCACTTGCAGATGCAGGTGCCTTCACACAAGTTTGCAATTAAACGCTTGGGTCCCTATCTGGTGGAAAAAGACTTAGGGAATGGCTCCTTTAGTCTGTAGTTGCCACCCTACTGGAAGCAACATCCAGTGTTCCATGACTCTCAGCTGTCCCCATTCAAGGGGGAGATTCCAGCGGACTTGGAACCCATTGTAATAGAGGGCGTGGAAGAGGCTGAGAATGAGGGCATCTTGGCCTCCTGATAATCATGCTGGTCAAGTTAGTATTAAGTTGCGTGAAAAGGCTTTCAGGCCTACAAGAATAGCTGGTTTGGTGCGTGGTACTGCACTAATTGTTCGGAGCTCATTGAGGCTTTCCATGCCACCCACCCAGATGCTCCCCACCCTCCCTCCAAGATTTTTATTCTAATAGCAAACAAGTTGCCAAAAGCACAAAAGAATGTGGCCCTTTTTCATAACCCTGGTGGTGGCGCCCCCTTTGAAAAAAGGGAATGGTAATGTAAGTTTGGGAAAGCGCCCCCTTTGTTTGGATAAAGGGTGTTCCATTTCCCATCCAAGAAGGGGCCCAGAAGGCCGGCAGCCCCCTTGTCTCCCAGGGCGACCTTACTCATGTGGTTGATGAGTGGTGGGTCACCGCTTACCCTCTAAGGACCCCTTAACCATTCCAGTATTATCTTCAAATGAAAGAATACTAAGAATCAAGGGAATTTGTGCTGAGCTATCAGAGAGTTGGCATTATCATGGGACAAAAGGTTCAAATGAAGTTGTGAAAATCTGAAGATCTCTTACTTGTTTAGTTTAATTCCTACAAATTTAATTGGGCTGAAGTTTGGTTGAATGATCCTCAATTTTGCCAGTAGCTTACAGTTTTAGGACCGCTCAGAAACTCACTAGGCATACTTAAATGGCTCCGACTTTTCTGGCCAAATTTTGGGTTTGATTTTCCCTCCATGATTGGGAACTTCAGCCAAGGCAGGCAAAATTGCAAGCTGTGTATCCTGAGATCCCAGCTTGCTGACACTCTACAAAAGTGACTTAAGATAAAAATAAAACGAATATATAATAAAAAAGTATTTATTAGACTAGTTTATTTGATAATTATTATCAGGCCAGGCGCCGGTATTTATACCTCTAGGGCCTCTCCTGGTCACATTCAAGCACGCAATCTCACAGATTATTTTCCACCTCAGTTTTGCCCTTGAACTGATATGACTGAGACCTATTGCCAGGTTTATTGTTGGCAAAATACTCTCATATTTTGGAGGATTTCAGGGACAAAGATCACAAGAATGAGCGTTCAAAATGGTCCTAGGATCATCTCAAAATGAGTTTTGTCATGCTGCTGACAAAATAAGAATTCTGGAAAATTTTTTGGTTGATTTAAAAAATGACGTACCCTTAATTTGGCCATTGGTAGGCCTCTCTTGAAAGCACTAGGTATTCCCATTTGGGCGGTCCATGTGCAAGTGCTATCGTGAAGATTATGCATATCAACATACAAAATTATTTTAGGATCATCTTAAAATATGTTTTCATCATACAGCTGACAAAAACAACTCCCTAATTGAGATGTCAACTGGTCCTCTCAATAGCACTAGGTACTCCCATTCAGGCGGTCCATATGCAAGCGCTATCAGCCAATTACGCATACTGACATACAAAATTTTCCCTAAGGTAGAAACGATCCAGCTCAATCATGTTTTCATCATACAGCTGACGAAAAAACCTCCCTAATTGGGATGTCAGCTGTTCCTCTTGATAGCACTAGGTACTCCCATTTAGGCAGTCCATGTGCAAGTGCCATCATGCTAATTACAATCTTTTCATCTCTTCTTCCATGTGATCTGTAGACGTCATCTTCAGGTCAGACCCTAAACGATTTCTCATGCTGATTTTTTAATATTGGTTCTAATTAATTAGGACTAGTTGCCAAGGTTTGGTACAGCAGTAATCATACCAACTGTGCGAGTGTATTCATCCTGAGCTTCTAATAGAATAATTGAATTGATTTGACATTGAGTTAATTGGCCTGAGCTAAGTAGTTGCAGAGAAGGTCAACCTAGATGTGCAATCATATTTGGCCTGAGATACTAATATTATAATTAAATCCACATTGCAAGTATCAGCCCAAGCCATGTTATTGCAATAGGCTTTAATCAGAGTATAGCTCAAGCATTAGGAGGATAATTGCTGATCTGTTAGTTGTCGAATGGTTTATTGTTGAGTCAAATATCAAGATCTAACAGAAGTTGATGGCCACAAGCCTTTGGCATCAAGGCCAGATAGCCCCAAACAGTCAGCAACAGAGCCCAATAGGCGTTTACTTTCAATTGATGAAACGTTTAGTGTTGAATCTTTGGCGAAACCCACCAATGACATTGGATCATCAGAAAATGCTGCTGCTAGTTTGAAAACCCCACCAGAAGCAATGAAATTCATGTCTGACATTCCTCACTTGGAAAAAGGATGTTGGAGTACCGGGTGTGGGAAGGTTGGCTGTCCCAAACCCATTTCTGACCTCATGGGACCGCCCCTACATGGGGTGGCCTTAAGAGGTTCCCACTGCCATTGGACAAGATGTTATTGATCCAGTTACCAAAAGCAAAGAAAATCAGCAATTTGGACGTCTGTGGACAAACCTTCAGTGACTCAGACCACTGACAATACTTTTGAAATCAGTTCTTTTTTAAGTTTGGTTTCCCCACTCTCGCTCAAAGTTTTTCAGGTTAGGTCAAATCTCAAGAGCCCCAATCCCGCGCTTTCATAAGCTATTATTCAAATTGATCTCTATTTAAGCAGTTGTAACACACTGAGAAAAATGATGATCTTCTTTATATTTTAAATCTAATTTAATTTCCGCTTCCCATATATAATTTTTTTACTATGACAGAATCTAAACCCATTCATTATAATCTCAATTTTCTTAGTACCCAAAACCATGGGCCCTGCGGCCATGAAAGCTTAGTTCATTGCTAGGTTGCTATCTACAATTAAGGTCTATTGGAGATCACTGGTGAAATCTCTCACAGATTAATTTAAAGTCATTCAGGCAGCAGCGCCTCTGGCATTTGGGCTTGCCATTTGTGTGTTTTTCATCCAGACTGGCAGGCCAGTCTAAACTTTACTTGCTGATCTCATGACAAATATTCTTTTATAAGGATGAGACCTGCCCACTGGTCTAGAGCTTCTGAAGCTGTGGTCAGTGAAGAAATCAGCAAGCTAGTAGAGTATGGATTCCTTGTTACATCATTAAGTCCATGGGTGAGCCTGATCCTAATTGTGAATAGGAAGGATGTATCAAATTGTGTAGTGATTAATTATCGCCAATTGAATAAAATTATTAAGAAGGATTTCTATCCACTGCTGAGGATAAATGACATTCTCAATCGCCTAGTGGATGCCAAATATTTTTTACAATGAACTCGATTTTGGGATATTGGCAAACTGATTTTCTAAAGGTGGATCCAGAAAAATGTGCAATAATAACTATACAGGGACCAGCTGATCAGAATGCCTCCGGGATTGTGCATTGCACCAGTGACATTTCAGAGAGCAATAGACTATATCACAGTAATTTAATGTTATCCTGAATGTTAGTATACTTGGATGATATCAATGTATTGGCAGGGCCTTCACAGACCATTTAAGAGCACTTAGAAGAGGTGTTCAAGCGCCAGGTAAGGGCAAAATTGAAGGTCAAGATGAGTAAATTTCATAGATCAAGAAAGAGCTTGAGTACTTGGGGCTTGTGATAAACTTAGCGGGCTGAAACCCCAGCTGCAGATGATTACAGCTATTGAACGGATGTCAATCCCAAAGAGCGTTTAGGATATACAATTTTTCTTTGGGATGTTTAACTACTAAAGCTTATCTATAAAATGTTTCGCTAGAATTGCAGAGCCATTATTTCACTTATTAAAGAATCTGGAAAAAAGAATTCGCGTGGAATGATGAGACCCAACGATCATTTGATGAGTTATGTCAGTTTTTGATGATCAGTTCTGTCTTAAAATACCAAAATTTTTATCAGAAATTAATTTAGACTGTTGCCTCATTAACGGTGATTGGTGCCATTTTTAGTCAAGTAGATGAAGATGGGGAAGAATATATGGTGGCCTATGTGAGCAGAATACTAATTGTAGCAGAAAAAACTACTCAGTGATGGAGTGAAAATGCCTCATGGTGATCTATGCATGCAAGTAATTTTGAGTGTATATCCATGGAATCACTTTAAAAAGGTGACCAAACACTTGTCTTTACGCTGGTTCCATAACCTGAAGGAACCAGAAGGATGACTGGCCCAATGGGCTTTAAAATTACTAGCCTTTGATTTTAAAATAATACACTGAGCTGGAGCAGCACATCAAGATGCTCTTGGATTATCAAGATTGCCTGTTGTCCAAGTTGTCTATCATCAAGTGGATTAGTTATTTCAGAGTATTGAAGATAATATCAGGGATGAACTACAAGAAATTCAAGATGTGCTAAAGAAAGCGATGGAAAACACTAAATTGAAGAATGAACAACTATATAAATGATTGACAGAAAGCAGTTTTTATTTTTTCAAAGCCATCAGAACGAGCGGAAAATTATCTGAGCTGCACACAATGTCTTCAGTTATGGTGGCCTGAGAGAAACCATGGATTGTAAGCACCAGTACTACTTTTGGTAATTTATCAACTAGAATGTCACCAACTACCTGGTCTGTTGCATGAAATGTCAACTAAACAATCCGCATAAGAATTTGATAGAATACTGGATAGTATGCCCTGGGTTCTCTTGGCACATGGTGTCAATAGACGTGATAGTACCCCTGAGTGTCAGTAATGGAGGAGCGAAATACATCATAGTGGCAATAGACCATCTGACTAAATGGATAGAAACAAAAGCCTTTAGCAAAGTGGATGCTACAAGCATGCCAAAATTCATCCAGGACCTAGTGGTGTACCAGCATGAATGCTTCAAGTTTTATTGAGTGATAATGAAACATTTCTACTTCCTATGTGATCCTGAGGCTGAACATACTGATAGGAATCTGAGGAGTGTATCCATTCTATATCATCCAGAAACAAATGAAATGTTATAATGAGCTAACAGAATGCTAGCTGCAACAAAGAAAATTGGTCGTGGGAAAACATCCACTTGGAAACTAACAAAAGTTCAGTTACCTTTGCCTACAATATCATTCATCATAGAGCGACAGAAAAACGCTTTTCAATTACTATATGGATGAAGGGCAGAATTAGCACCAATTTTTTATTCTGCCATAGGACCAGCATCAGGGATGAGTACCAATAATTACCTGAACTGACTATCAAGAATTATGATTGAACTGCAATCGCTGGCACTGATACCACCTTGTAGAAAAGGATTAAAGTAAAGATGATGGATGACAAAAACTAAAAGCAATACAAGAGTATCATGTGGGGATAGGGTAGTTAATACGACACCTATGGGTTAAGAAGAAACAAGCTGGATGCTTTATGGTCAGGAGTATTTGAGGTGATCATCAAGTTGGCTAATGATGCCTATATGATTAAGAACATTGCATATGGCCATATGTTGAACCGTATTCATACAAAATATCTCAAGTATTAGGGGAATAGATCTAATAAGTTACAATGTTCCTGAGGGACCACTGAACCCACAAAAAATAGGCTAAGTCCTGTTGTTGGTCAAGTACAAGGAGGGGACTACTGAACCATGAAATGTGGTAAGTCTTAAAACTAGACCTCTGAGCCATGATAGCTGGTTTAGTATAAAAACGAACCTCTGAACCAGAGTAGGGAAATAGATGGACATATGAACCTAATTATAGGTTAAATCCCATTGAAAAAAGGAAAAAGTAACTTATGAAATAACAACAAAAAATGTTCTAAGATAAAAAATCATAAAGAAAAAATATAAAAGGTGAAAAATGTGAAATGGTTATTAAATATCAATTTTATACTTCATTATCAAAAACGTCTGCTGATGTTCCCTTAAGTTATCAGTCGACCAACTCAAGTTAAAAGTGGGTCTGCTGTGAGTAGTCTCAAGGCGCTGGAAAGAGGCTCAAAGAATTGAGTCCATCCAGGGGGAGTACTAGGATTAAGGAATCAGAGAAGCCTCCTGAGAAGATCCTATTAAACTGACGAAGTGATGTATACCCTGACCTGGGGGAATACAGGATTTCCGTACCTTTTATTGGCAACAGCACCTTAACTAGTCTGGCATGGCATGGGATGGGAACTTTGCTCTGCAGAGGATGCAGTAAGAAAGACATGGAAAGGAAACATGCCAAGAAGAAGTATTAACCAGAGATGCATAAAGCAAGGAAAGGAGAGGGACTAAGAGAACTTCAATTTAAACCATGCTGGCAGACTCAGTCAAAATCAAAGCGGCATATGCTTCTAGAAAATTTTTGATGCTGGATAATTTGGTCAAGTGGGGGGATGTTTTGAGATTTCAACATTCCCACATTACACAGCTTAATTAAATATAATGCACCTGTTTATCCACTAGGGACTTATCCCACTAGTGTATATGGGAGTTATTGATTAACTATATTGACTATTGTTTAGAGAAATTCCTTCCTAGGGAATAAATAGCAATTAGTCAGGTTTTGATCTGCCATATTGCTATTGTTTCGTTAATGTGATCCCCCACAATAAAAAAGTAATTAAGTTGTAATTGTAATATTGATAATCTAAACTAACTTGTAGGAATCAATCAGGTTTTGTCACCAATTGACTATAGAGTTTATGAATTGCTAGCAGGTGATGCCACAAGTGATAGGCAACTTGCGGGTTATCCTTTTAGGTATCACAACCTGCTGTTTATGGGCATAAGTAACATTACCTAAGCAAGTTGTTAAACTAGTAGTGTGAAACTATGGGGCTGAGCGAAAGTGTTAGGATATGTTTTTCATTTCAACTTAGAAGAGGTCACACTGAAGTCATTGGGGTCTCTAACTAAAACGATGGGGAAACCATTGTTTGAAGTGCCCTGGAGGATTAATTCATTGGCGACAGCTGCCATTTCTAACTTGAGGTGCAAACATAAGATTTAAGCGCCAAATTTCCTAAGAATTCCCTTGCACTCTCAAATTAAAGCAAATAACTTTCAGATAAAGACATTTACAAACACTTTAATACTTAGACAGTGCTTCTCTTGAGACTAGAGTTGGAAGGATAAAATATCCTTTGTCTATTTATTGTTATCTCCATAGACTCTGCGTGACAAGAAAGAAGAAGAACCACTGAACCCAATCCTAGGTTAAGTTCAATCAGAAGAGGAAAGAAGTCCCTATCAATATTCCAGACAAATTTATGATTAGGACAAGCATCAGTTTAGCACTAAATATAATAATCATCTTGGCTAGAAGAAGCTCAACTAGAGTAGTAGTTTTCATACCAGTACTACATTATCCAAAAATCAACAATTTAAACAGCGCACATAAAAAGAAACAATGTAATAAATCAAGGGAGCTGAATAGAGCTATTATCCTTAAAAAGTAAAGCTCCTGAAATCCAACAATAATGTTCACTTCAGTCCATAATAGTCCAGGTCATAAATCCGCACTAATGGTCTCCTGAGCCTCGCAGCACCTACATCCTTGAACGAGGTGACCCTTATGGCAATTTATAGCTCCATTCATGCTGTTCTCATACATCTGAAAAAAGCCCACAATTGTTCCTTATCCTGGTGTGTACATGGTCTTAAAGTAAGGTTTAAAGTCAGGATCCTCTTTAACAGGTTTGGCATGCATCATGGTCAGTTGTGTAGCAATTCTGACTGGTTGTGGTACATTCTGTTGAGCGACCCAAATAGGTGCCTCCAATTGAGTAATAAGTTGAGTAGATGAAGTTTTGGTTTATTAAGCATTTGTGCCTTCAAATTTTCTATTCTCTTGTCCATAGCAAATAGCATATTGTTGCGCTGTTTCAAGCGCTCTTCATATTCATTTAAAGTAGTGATGGTTTCCCCATTCTTTTTCAAGGGATAAATGCCATTACTATATTCTTAAGCGTTAACTACAGTTTTTTATATTAGGTGATGATCCTCTCACAATAGGTAAAGAGTGTCATTCGTGATTTTTTGCGGTCTCCTTGACATGCACAAGAACATTGTGTAGATCATGAGCTTCTAATTCCAGGGGTATGGAGTCTCAAAATGGACTGTATCCTCCTCCATCACCAAGAGCTCTGAGCAATCCTCTCCATGATATACTTCTATATTTGCTTAATCATTAAATGCTCATGAAAGATTTCATGATCCTCACTAGGGCTTAATAATGCTGCCCCTGTAGTGCACTACAGTCAGCTCACTGACCTTGGTTTGCTTAACATGTGATGCTGACTCACTGCTCAGGAGGTCTACTCTGTGCAGATTAGGCACCAGACAACCTTTGCTTAGATCATAATCATAGTCATAGAGCAAGTTCTCCTCTAATTCTACCCATTATAGCATTTATCTCTTTGGTAAACTCTTTGCACCCATGGCGAATCTCTTATTTGACACTCTTAGCCATATTTGTTACAAGTTGGCCCTCAGGACTCAACAGAAGTCAATCTAAACTCTTCCTTGGAAGCTTGGCTCCAAGGTATCCGCAATAGAAAGTCCTTGTTCAAACAGAGCAGATCTCAGACTGTTTACTGTATTCTGCTCTATAGAAAATCCTATATTAAATACTGATAATTATCTCAATCAACCACTATAAGTAAATCAAAAGGAAAAACTGAAATTTTGTGTAAAAAGTTTCATTAAATGTAAAAAAGTATTATAAACACGAAGTTAAAATTTAGATAGAAAATAATGTATATTGAAAATAGTTTGGGAATATAGGTTTTATTATATAGATTTCAAAGCCCCTAGTAAGACGGCGTTTAACTGATTCATTAGTGGCTTTATCCATTTGAGCCAGTTCCTTTAGTTGCAAGCTTTTTCTCATGGTTCTATCCCTGAACCTGGATGTCCAAGGGTCCTTTCATCTTTCCCCACTTCTGGGTTGTGAGCCATTGTATCTTTTTCTATTTTTTATTACTAAAAGCTGGTAATATGCTGCTCAAATTCAGGTTTTAGAGATGGCATTCCTAAATTGCACCTTACATTAGAGTTTGAATGACTCTCAAAATTGGTTGACAGCTGGATTTGGTAATAATTATTTTTAGCCTCAAATGCACTTGTTAAGGTAATTCATTCAGGTCTTCGTCGCATCATTGGCAGAATGCAAATTATTTTGGCCCCCTGAAGGTATAGAAGGGATTTAATTTTCATACTGACTTTTGGTGATGTCATCTTCATTAATTAAATCTCTAAATCATTAGGTCAAAAAATTCGCATGATGTCACTTTGCTATTTAGGAAAAATGCTTGGTTCACCCAAATATTATGGAGCTTGTTCATCCCCATCCGCGGTGGGTTGGTCACCTGTACCTCCACAAGTTTAGGGTTGAGCTCTAGTCATTCCACTGGTCGATGAATGATCTTCTGAAACATTTGTAGCCTCATCCACAATAACGCCCATCAGGATCTTTCATTTGTTTGAGTCACTGTAAGGATGCATTATTAATATTATTGTAAGTGAGTCCCGTATAAATAGGCTTGGAAATGTTTGATAGCCATTAATACATCCAAGCACTTACGTTCCATTACACTATAATAACAACCTTTAGAATATGTTCTACTTTAGTAGGCGATGGTATGAACCACTAATTACATCATGTTTGAACTGTATAGTTCCTAAAGATATATTCTAGCGTCAAAGAAAAGTAAAAAAGGCTTATTAAAACTGGCTTGCATAAGAACAGTGGTGTGAGTGAGAGCAAAAAGTGATATGTCAAAAAATTGTTGTTCTTCCTTCTCATTGGAAAGGAATTCCTTCTATAGAAAATAGACTAGTTGTTTGGACATATCTTCAAAATAAGGAACAATTTGTTGGTAATATACAGCCATACTAAAAAACTGTACATCACAAAGGGACTTAGGCATTGGCATCTGAGAGATGGCAGTAACTTTTCACTCTTTAGGGAGATCCCTTATTGACTTATATTATGGCCTAGAAAATGCATTCCGTTTTTTAAAGAGGAACGTCTAATCTTTAAATTCAAAGGAACTTGTCATAGTTGCTGAAAAACTCTATAAAGTGAGCTAAATGAGCAATGAAAGCTTTTTTAAAGAAAACTGCCACAAGGTAATTAGCACACAGGGTCGTTTTAAGATCATTTTATAGGCCATTAAATTCTCTTTGAAAGGTGGCAGGGGCATTACTTAGACTCTGCGGCATCCGTAGATATCTTCAGCCCTTCACTAGAGATAAGAGCACGTTTTTTGCGGTTCACAGGGGATAAACAATCTGTTAGTAGCCGCTGGTGAGATCCATAGCAGAAAGATAGTTGGAACCTAACATAAAATGTAGAGAGTCACCTATACAAGGAAGGGGGTGACTATCTTTTCAAGTGACGAAAGTTAGTGGTAATAGTCCATTATGAACCCAATGACCTCCATCCTTTTTGCGGATTGTAACAGAGGGAAAGCCCAAGGGCTTTTAGATGGTACAAGTATTCCTACCTCTAGTATTTGCTTTAAATTTGAGAGCCACTTTGGCCTCCTCTACTTTAATTTTCAAAAAGAACAAGATTTAAAAATGGGATGATTTTCAATTTACACTAGATGAAAGACTTCAGACATATTTTCATAGTCTCCAGATCCTTAGAAAAGGTATAATTATATTCTTTTTATAGGGATTATATATTAAAATGTTGGTCTGGGGTAAGAATGTCCCCAACTTTACTTTCAAGTAGAAAATTTTGGCAGGAGAATTATATCTAAAGTTTTTAGAGTGTTAAAACAGCTTACATGCATAGTTTGTTCAATAGGACATGGTTTGATATGGGCGATGTAAGCATGCCAAGGAAGTTGAAGGGTCACATTTTGTAGGTTACTCACAGAATGAAAATAGAATTTTTGCATGTTGAGTCTACGATGGTGGTACAAGTAAGCTTCCTGGATAGATAGTTTGTTTATCCATATACTTCTAAGACATCATTATGGGTAATACAAATATGAGCTCAAGGGTCAAACACAACTTGAAGTCATAAAGGTATGTTATAAAGAATAGGGTCATAGAGCGTCATATTATCATTGGCATTGACAATATTATTTGAAGTTTAGTTTAATCCCTAGAATTTTGTATTCTATACAGCAGATGGAATAAGATAATTAATGAGACACGAATGCTTCTTGGGAGCCCCTTGTTTTTAAATGATGTTGAGATGTGTGGTGCACAATATCCCATAAGGGATTATTATTGTTCCTTTGGTATTGATTATATAATATAATACTCTCATCAGTTAAACTCTGATGATAACTTATAACTACTTTTTTTAAGGCTATAGAAATAGCAGTAAGTATAAGTTCCACAAACCTAAGGGGTAAGGCTAGGTAAGCCCCAAAAAAATAGTGGCAGAGCTCCCACAGTTCCATATTTGGCCTTGTGGATTCAATCAGGAGACAATTTAATATATTAAGAAAATTTTAGGGAGACAAAGTTATATGGAGGTGGTGTCTACTATAACTAAAATAACTTTGTTGACTATCATCTCTACTTATACAAAAATAGATCCAAACTGGGAATCAACTTTTAGAAGCCAATCAGAAGGAATAGGCAGCGAGGGTAACTGAAGTTTTTGTTTTGGCAATTTCAGGGGCTCCTAGCTTAATCATTAAGATATGTTATTTAGGCTTGGCTTTTGCTAGCAAAGCTGACTGTGATACTTTATTTAAGTAAAAGGTCAAGTTAAAAGTAAGAGATATTTATTTTTTAATGTCTTCAATAGATGTAGTCACAACAATTTTATTGTTGCAGCTTATAAAAAATAGCTGGAAGTATAAGGCATTTAACTATTAGTTTGTGGCGCGCAAAGTCTTCTAAAGGGAAACTATTGCCTTAAGCTGATTGGTATTTTGCTTCATAATCCTAAGGCAACAAAAACAGCTATCCATGTTGTGATTAATACACTTGCAATAAACTCAGAATTCTCTTTGGTAGAAATTTGGGAGGCATCACAGCTAAAACATGGGTTAAGAGTTGGTTTAAAGTGTGAAGATTAAGAAGTCTTTAAAAATCTTAAGAGGATCTCCAAGGCTTTTATAGTTGAAGCAGCTAGGTAAGGCTGTGCTTAACCGCCTTGAGGTACAACTAAATTGGTTTGGTTCAGATCAAAAATATAGCAGCTGTTATTTTGGCGTCCAAGATGAGTTAATTCTTGAAACTAGGCTTGAGCATCGAGATAAGACATTTTGGCAAACTCATTGATAGATTACCTTTGAATGAGGATAAACCTCTTGATAGCCTGTTTTTTTTGTTTTGCCAAGGTTAAATCATTCCCAGACTCTTTGATTAGAACATTACAAGCATCAGCCCAAGTGTGGCAATTCATTAAGTGTAGGACCATGATATCCTGGGCAACTTGGCTAAGGCAATTGTATAAGTGCTTAAGTCTCAATTATTGTAGTCTTATCCAGAGCACACTACGGTACAGGAATGAAATTATATTTCTTTCTCCAGGGACATAAATTCTTTAAAAGAGGGCTTATTTAATCTTCACATATGATTGTCTGGTCAACAACATGGCTAATGTGGGAGGTGCATATTCAACTGAAGGAGATCTTTTGTCAAAGGGAAATTGTTTGGTTAGATGGCATCTATTTGATGGTGCAATTATTCACATAGTCAATATTAAAATCAATTCTCTTGTGAGCTGTGTTAAGGACAGTAATAGAGGTGAAGATTTAATTTACCTGCTGAACCTCATTTTTCATAATAGAAAACTTTTCTTAAGCTCAAGTTAACGCTGTTTGATAGCAATGATCTGCTGCTCCAATTTTTGCATAGAGACAGGTAGTGTTGAAAAGGCTCCAATTTGACCATGATGAGCTGGTAGAGAGACTTCAGTGTTCTAAGGCACCTCATCTCTAGC
The DNA here is from genome assembly GCA_022478985.1 of Massospora cicadina. Taxonomy (NCBI): domain Eukaryota; kingdom Fungi; phylum Entomophthoromycota; class Entomophthoromycetes; order Entomophthorales; family Entomophthoraceae; genus Massospora; species Massospora cicadina. Next base: position 58,717 of record JAKSZP010009275.1, read on the forward strand.
GAGTTCACTACCATCAGCAATGCATACTATCTTTTTTAACAACTGCGCCTGTTGCAAAAAGGAGTTAGGTTTGTGTTCTGGTTTTCTCAAACTGTTACTGAGCCCTGTAGGCACTAATTTCTCATGAGGCCTAGGAGACTAGATCTTCCCGGAATACAGGGTGTCCAGGTGCACTAGGGCTTCTAAGGGGTCCAGGAACCCCAGGATTTCTGGGAGGCCTAGGTAATCCAGGGCTTTTGGGGGACAGGATTACCAGGCATCCCTTGAGGACCTGAAATCTGATTATTAACAATGTTTCCGGTTTTGAATGTTTTATTCATTAATATAAAAGATTCATTTCTTCAATAATTCTCACAGGGTGTTGATATGAGATTGTACTTCAGCTGTGCTGATTTTGATCTGGTTTTGGAGATTAACAGACAAGATTATTATAAAGATTAGAGAGTTCAGATCAGACATATTTTCTTACATCTTCATAAAGCCAAGGTAAATGAGACATATATGTCATTAAGGAGTTATTAGGTATTGCACTCCAATTTTCTCCAATGAAAGAGGAGGAAGAGTTTGGAATTCTATGCTTTGAGTATGTGTAGTCTCTGATAGGTTAAGGGGCCATAGAAGTTCTTATGTACAGTATTTTACCACCTCCAGAAGATGGTATAAGTGTGAGTGAACAAATTTATGCAAGTAGCACTCATTACATTTAATTCCAACTCATTAATGTTGAAGGTAGCAGTAGAGCTTAGGTTTATTATCTTATTAGGCTTTTCTAAAGCTTATCTTTGGTTAGCTCATCCGCTTAAGACAATGGCCTCAATGTTAAGAAGGTAAACAGAATTGTAGAAGTCTAAAAGCTGTAATTGATAATGTTCAGAGGATGGAGTGGTAACGTCCACCTTAATAGAAGCTTAGAGTTGCAGATTACAGGGAGTGGCGGAAGGTTCTTCTACCTCTGAGTTACCTTCCCACTCACTAAAATAAAGAGCTTATGGTAGGAGAACTTTCTGAGTCAGAATCATTGTTTTCTATGACAGTTGTCAAGAATCACTAGTGACTCAGAAATACCTGCCAGTAATCACCAGAAATTTGTTGGGAAGGAAGGAAAAAGTATAAACGTCCAAGTAAAAGTTCTGGGGACCCAAAGACCTTACTTTAAATTCTCTAATAAACATAATAGTAAAGAGTAAAATTGTGCTTAACCTTTAAATATGCTTTATTTTTGGATATTAGCGTTTCAACAGATATATATATAAACATTATTAACAGCTTTATAAAATAGGGAGTAATAATTATAGAGGCTAAGGTGTCACTTATTTGGTTAAATTCGTCAGGGACTTCAGTGACTAAATCTTCATTTAATTTGTTCTCAGATTAAGTTTGGTGAGCACCCAATGATTTTTCAAAGCAGAAATATTTGATCTTTTAGATCAGGCTTAAAATCTTAACATCAGAGGCAATTAATATTCTATATGGTCTGGAATCCTAACAAGATGTTGTGAGCTTGGTGGCAGTATTAGGGTGAGATGGCTATAAAAATATTGTTTTTTGTTAAGTTTCGCTATTAGCTCCCAGCAATTGAAAAATTCTTGAAAGGGACTCATCTGTTCTCATAAGCTGCATATCCCTTCCATAACAACAGACAGTGCTCCATGTTAGACCGTCTTGCATCTAAAATTATCTCCAATTAAAAGTTTAGGTGCTTTCTTTATCATAATGGACTCAACCTCCACTACGTTTCTTGCTTCTTAACTTTGTATTTGATGAAGCGTATGAGAAGTCACAGATCTTCCCGTGTTGGAATAGTTCCAATTAAAATATCCGTTGTTTAAGACTTTATTGGTAGGAATTGGACCAGCTTGTTTGCAAGACAGTTTCTGACATGACGCTTTGCGGTGCAGTTTCTTGATGTCCACCTTAAAATTTGCCTACCTTTAGTTAGGAGCCTCACAAATTTTTTGCCCGCAAAATTCTTGGCGTCATTAGTATATTTAGTCAACTGGTTCTAGAACTGTTGATGGATTTCTAGATATTCGTTAAAAGTTTAACCACACTAAAATGTTGCTTTGCATTTTGGGGCCTAATATCAAGGCATTTTGTATCCAAAATTAGCATACAAGGGTGACACATCGCAATGATTGAAGGGTGTTAATGTATGAGAATTGAGTCAAAGGAATATTGGCTGCTATATGTCCTTGTATGAGGTAGCATAGCATCAAAGATACTGCTCCAATTACTAGTTGGCCTATTTCTGGTTGGCCACCCGATTGAGGGCGATGCCTTAATAATTTGCAAGGATTATTATTCTAGCATGTTACATAAGCCTCTCAAGATTGAGAGTAAACTGAGGCTCCCTGTCAATAATCACTTCCTGGAGCACACTAAATAGGCAAAAAACGTGTGATACAAACAACGCCATGACCTCAGCTGTGGTTGTCATCAGGCAAGGAATAAAGATGGAGTAGTTTTGAAGCAATTTACAACTACCATGATTGCGCCATACCCACAAGACTTTAGAATACTTTTGATAATGTACAGTGAGTGAGGACCATAGCCCCGTTGCTTGTTAATGAGGAGATGAAGTCATTCTTCCTAGTCCTATCTGTTTGGACTGAGCACAGATTAACCATTACTTAATCCATAAAGGAACATTTTTTGTGATTCCTTTTCATTAAAGCACCAGTTTTGTTAAGTTTATGCATTTTTTCGCGCCAGGGCGCCCTATGGTAGGGGTATCATGTTGTTCCCTTATGATGCGGAAACTCAGGGAAGAAGGAATTTTATGTTGCATGCTTATTTTTTTCCTATTCTTTTGAGAAATCTAATCCATAATGGGTTTTATCAGCATCAATTTTTATCAGGAGGTTGAGACCATCAGGGATGAAGTCTGAGATGGCAAAACTAGCATCAAGGATGGAACCTTTGACTACAGTTTATGAAGGACTGGGTTATAAGGAATACTTTCAATTGATAGCTCAGAAGAGATTATAGTAGGATGGGGCTTTGGGACCTTAGGATTTATAAAGGTTAGGCTTTGAGGAGCAGTAACAACTGCAGTAATGTTTGGTGGTGGATGATTGATGATTTTTTCAATGGGAATGACTGTGTCCAAGTCAGAGTTTAGATTCAGAGAAGGCCTATTAGGGGACTATGGATTAGGTTGTCAGATAAGATATTAGTAGACCCTATTATGAACTCTATTTGAAGGTAAAGCTTTAAAGAACACGATGAGTCCTAGTCTTTCAGTGTACCAACTTTGGGGTTTTCAATAGTAAGTAAGTGAGTCATGATCCATGAAAGTCCATTTAATTTTTAACACCCCATAAAAGTACCATTTTTGCATCAATGATTAATTAACAGCAGCCAAATCGTTATTGTAGATGGCCATGCGCACTCCTTGACACTAGACTTCTTAGAAATGCAAGCTATAGAATTTTTCTACCCATTGTGTTCTTGTAAAAGGATGGTCCAACCGCGGTGCTTTGGGATAATTAGCTGTGATGAAGAGATTATCTTTGTCAGAATGACAAAGAGCAGGGAGAAGTGGTGAAAAGCTCTTTTATTGCTTCAAAAGCCTGTTGTCACTAGGAGGTACAATTAAAAGAAGCGTTCTTGACTGTTAGGGGGTGAAATGGTGAAGTCAATTTTAAAATGAATGTGAAAAATTGTTAAAGAAGATGACTGATGACAGAAAACTGCTCGGTTGCTTTTGCGTCACCAGTGTGGGCAAAAGCATATGGTATCCTTCAAAAAGGCGCAATGGCGTTCCTATTTTTTAATATTAAGTCACCCACAAACTGAACACCATTTTATATAACTTGAATTTGGATGTCTTAGCAACTAAACCAGATTTGTAGAGTGCTGCCGCCACAGACATATAATCATTGCCTTGTTGTTCAGCTTTAATTGAAAGGATAAAGATATTGTCCAAGTAGCCTTTTTTGCATAAGAATGTGAGTTTCCCCAGTGCAACATCAATGTGATGCTGAAAGACAGCTAGCGCATTTTTCAAACCAAAAACATACCCTTGAACTAGTATATTCCATACCAGGTAAATATTGACGCCATCCAATTTTATCTAAATCTAACCTGATCTTAGTAGAAAACATTCACCAAGTCAAGTTTGGAGGAAACCTTGTATTTTATTTGTCTGGACAATTGCAGCCTTAGGAGGTAACAGGGAATGGATATGGGAATGTGAAGTTAGCAAGGTGGCCATAATCCATGCAAGGTGTCAGTTTGCATATTTGTTTATGAAAAAGAACTACTTGAGACGACACAGTAGAGGATTTCATTACCATCCACCCCTTCTTCACCATATCAACAATACTATTCTTTAATACCTCCTCATCCTCAGCTTTGTAGGGATAAAGGGACAATTGATCTTTGAGTTTTTTGTGCCCGTTAGGGCACCCAGTGCAGATAACCTTGCGAGATGAAACCTGGATACTACCCTCGCTGCACTGGGCCTGCATAAATCTAGGCTCCACAGTTGTGGACCAACCACGGTGGGGTGGCTCACACCACCCCAGGGGGAAGTTGATCTTGATGAGTTATACCATTAGTTTAAAACTCATATCAAAGTCTCAGTGACTTGGTAGCTGATAGTGCCTTGCACAATAGGAACTGACTTAAAAGGAGCTAGTATAAGAGGCAAAGTACTTATTTCAAGCACAACGTCATTAGAAGGCTATTCTACTGCTGCCGCCACATAATTTCCTTCTGCCAGCGTGTGGAGGAGGGGAATTTCACCAAAATGAGAATTGTAAGTGAAGGCTAGCTGGTTCTGTTCTAATTCAATACATTCTGGTTGGATGCTCCACCATCCTACTCCCAAAAATACCAGGTATATTAACTTTGGCTTTGTCATGAAGCTTTCCATAAACTCATACTCAAGGGCAATTAAATATAAAGGCTTGCGCAGAGGAAGTGTGATCATGGGAATAAAAGATGCCTCCATGGCAGGTGAACCTGGGGTAACCTCAAGATCTAAAGCCTGCACAGCCTGCAGGTCAAACATAATTTCTTGTTGCTCTAGTGTCCACTAGGGAAATTACAGTTACTTTGCGCTGTACCACAGTAATATGAATAGGGAACAAGAAATAAGCATGTCAGATTTTTTCCCGCTTTATAAAACGGATTAAATGACTTTGTTTAATTATCTTGAGTGCCACAGATTTTGACACTTGTCTGGCGTTGACTGCACATCTAAATCTATGTCTGGTAAAGCTCAAGGATCAAGGATAGATTCTCTAAAAGATACCAAAGATTAATTCAATGTCATTGGTAGGAAGTGGGTTCTAACTCTAACTTTTAATATTTCTCCACATGGTGCTAAGCCAATTAGAAAATTTTAAAAAAATATCTCAGAATTCTTTAATACTAATAAGTGTGAGGTAATTGTGATTGGCCAAGTTTGAAAAATCTTGATCTTGTTGAAAAGTGAAAACATTTTTCAGTAAAGATTTAGTTTTGAAAATCTTTTGGCTAATAAAATCAAACATAGAATTGGGACATTAATCAAAATGTCTTTTGCTTTTCAAAGATAGTATCTTGCAAGCCTTAGATAAGATATTCTTTTATTTAAATCTGGTATTTTTTAACCTTTTTATATTGACTTGTTCAAATCCTTTTGTGCAATAATTAATTTTGTTAATTGTTATGGCATCACTTGGCTGTTCTGACCAAACTCAGACCCCACACCTTTGATTATTCTGCATAGTCCATGGTGCATAGTTTTGTGCACGATAACTACAGAGACAACCTATATCTGCCAATTTCCCAGGTTCTCTTTCCTATCTTACTCTGGACTATTTTGGTTTAACTTTTTAACCTAAGTTCATATGGAAACATAACAGCGATTTTGTGGGGCTTTGCTTCTAGCTTACAGCCTACTTTCCTGGCTTCTTTTTTTAGATTTGACTTATGCAACCTCCTTTGCCATAATTCCCATCACATAAATAGTCTTAGGTTAAATGAGGAATCTTTTTATAAAAGGGTAAAGTTTCTTCTACCTTAGCATATGACATAGGAACAGAATTGGAGGGTTTAAGGGCCTGATAAGGGCCGCACATCTGAAAGATCATCATAAACTGGGTCACCATGCCGCTGTTTTTTATCTTGGTGAACCAGAAAGATTGATATAGTGTGAATTCTACGTACTCAGGTTCTATATGAGTTTCAATTATTCCCAAAGGTAGTTTAAGTTATCTGTGAAAAGGATGGATTTCTTAAGCAAGAAGATTCTATATGAACCAATATGAATCCTTCATCAATATGTGTTGAATTTTTGGTTTACTTTGGATGGCTGGTTCTTCTTCTGCAGTATGATGGAGTTTTAATGTCTATTGTATGGCAACAATAGACTAGATGGTGACTATAGTTCAAGTTATAACTCCCTTGGTAATAGTACTTTAAATTTGTATTCTCCTGTCATTACTTGGATGATGTCACGCTGCCCTAATCTTACTGATCCCAAGTAATTTCTCATCTTAATACAATGTAAATTATTAGACATAAAAAGCTTATAAGTTAAACTATGAACTTGTGGTAATAGTTGATGTTTTAATATTTAACCGAGGCAAGCTGACCAGGGGACAGGCATCACTGAAAGAAAGAAATGACATGAAACCTGAACAGGGTCAACTACATCAAAGAAAGTTTTTCCACCTCCATATCAGGACTCAAATTTTTCTGGTTATGTCATGGGTAAGGTTTTCGTGTTATTAGACCTACTAACCGCCAATAGCTTCCTTTGGCTGGCACCCCAACAGATGTGCGAAGGGCGAGAATTGAACCTGCAACCTTCAGGTTGGTAGCCGAACGCCCTTACCAACTCACCTTCCACCCCCTATAGTTGATTGTATTTTATTAGTATCAACTTGGAGATAATTTATAGGGTTTGATGTTAATCATACAAAGTGCATTCAAAAAGTTCTGGGACTAAAGTTTTAGAGACACAACTTTACAAATAAATAAACTTTCTTTTATCATAACTTAAACATACAACCTTTACCTCTCTATACATATTTATATTGCTAAAACAATTGTTAAAAGGTATGCACATAGTTCCTATTTTGTATAGCCATATTTAAACCAGCTGTCACATTCTTCTGAATTGTCTCTACTTTATCAAAAGGATGAACCTTCAGTGCCACCTTCAGATTATAATTAAGCACCCTATTCACCAGCTTTAGCTCTGTCTAACTTCTTTCTGTTCTCTAATCTGAAGGTGGCACTGAAGGTTCATCCTTTTGATAAAGTGGAGACAATTCAGAAGAATGTGACAGCTGGTTTAAACATGGTTATACAAAATAGGAACTATGTGCATACCTTTTAACAATTGTTTTAGCAATATAAATATGTATAGAGAGGGAAAGGTTGTATGTTAAATTATGATAAAAGAAAGTTAATTATTTGTAAAGTTGTGTCTTTAAAACGTTAGCCCCAGAATTTTTTAAATGCACTGTGTATCTTACCCATGACATCTCACTTTCAATGGCACTTGGCCAGAGGAACACATTAAATGTTCATTTGAGGGTCTACAATCCTTTGACTCAGGGCATCTTGCACAGCCTCAGGGTCAGTGTAAATTTTGTCAATATTCTCAAGACAGCGTTTCAGACATATCTGCAAATAAAAGAACCAATTCCCTTTCTTAAGCAATCAACAGCACATACCAGGGAGAATTGTACCACTATTTATTAATTAATTTAGTCAAAAAATCAATCAACAATAAAAACTAATCTTGACATAGACTAACAAAGCCCATTTGCCCAAGTCATTATGTTGATACTTAATACTAAGTCTGACTAATCAATAAAGCCCTCAAGCCCATGTCATCATAGTCAAATATTAGTGAAATTGCTAGGCTTTGAATCCAAAGTTTGGACATACTTAGGATACATTTGGTCTATACTTACTGACAATTTAGACTAGTCAATTATTCAACACTTCCCCCTCCTTGATTGGATAGTAGAGGAGGGTATTCCTTTTCTCTTGGTCACAATATCCAATTTTTAATGACCTTCAGAATAGGATGCTACTTTTCTCACTCATTGCAATCACTTTTGCAACTTATTCAATTCAAGTCTGAATTTAGTTTGATAATCTCACAGAGGAGATTAGTCTGCGCCCACGTCAGGGAGCAGTTGGGCAAGTAAGGTAAGAGGCACAGGTAGTAGGCCTGTGACCTCCAACATTTGAAAACGCCCTGGAGAAACTGGCGGATTAGATAAAAATAAAAAACCAGCGGTTACTATTTCCCTGGAAATCCTTGCTTGGCAGGCGCGATGTAATCAGTACATCAACATGCCGCACTCTCAACCACTCTTGTCAGTGGAATATGGAGCTCAGGTGATTCTGGATATTCAACAAACAGCTTTTTAGGAAAAATTTTGTGGGGATGTGCACACTTATTTCCTGACCGCAGTGTACATCGCACCTCACTCCATGTCATGTGGTTGGCTGGATCTCAGTTTCAAAAACAAGGAGGCAGCAGATGAAGTTGCTGCAGTGCGCGTTGTGATCAACCTCCTTGAAGGGCAGTGGGTTGTCAAAACCAAGCTCACCAGATAGACAAAATCCAACCAAATTTTCCTCATGTTCAACTTTTTGCCCACTACAGTCAAGCGTGCTATTCTGGAGCAGCACCTGAAAGATGGTCTCACCATATATGACAAAATACAAATTTTTGAGATGTAATGCTTTATGCTGATGCCACACCTGTGCACTGGCAAAGCCATTGCAGTTCTGACTCCAAACAAGGAGATCGCAAAGGATCAAACTCAGATCCCACACTCCACTTATATTAATATTGAAGGTCATACCACCCACCCTTTCCGGGTAACTGTAGACAGTGCACCCCCCATCTGCACCCACTGTGACGCGTTTGGCCATAAGGCACATGCATGCCCTACCAAGGAGGGCATCACATTTCAAGAGCACCCCTTGGCGGCCATGGCCAACGGGGAGGCTCACTATGAACCAACCACCAGTACCAAAGAGGCCTTCCCATGGGGAGCACAAGGCTGCTACTTACTAGTAAAGCCTGTCTCCCCTCAAGAGTGAAAGAAGGCCAAACAGGCCCGCAGGGCCACGGCCAAGGAAGCGGCTAAAGTCGCCTCCGCTATCCCACACTCCCAACACCAGGAGGACATTGAAACCTTTGCAGCGGAAGCAACTCAGAAATCTCTCAACCAATCAGATTGGGTGACCCAATCGGCTTGGGCCTCCCAATCTGAGGAACTGATAGGCGACTCAATCTCACCTGAACTTTGCAACCAAGCCCCAATTGAAACTGACTTGGTCTCCAACCTACCTGAAATTTTTTGACCCAAACGTTGGTGCACTAAACTCATTTGCAACACAAAAAATTTGTTCAACAGTGGGGAAACAAAAAACGAAGGCAAAAGCCAACGTGAACCTGTCTGCTAAAATTAACAAATCTATTAATAGCGTTGCTGCAAACACCCACACCACCGTGAAGGCCCATGGGGATCCAGAAGAGGCTGGTGGGCCCGGGTGCCCACCCCCTTGCGCCTGATGTGTGATGGGGGAAGCCTTCACTTTAGGGATGTTGAATATTTCTGGACTCAAGGCCTCGCCGTCCTGGGCTAGGAAATTGAGTTTTTTACAAAAAAATTAACCCATGGACATCATGGCCATCCAGGAGTCCCACTGTCCATGAGGTTCTGAGGACACTTGGAAAACCATGCTCCTCCCTTCCCTATCCTTCTGGTCTGAGCACTGTGGGGTGCTTGTTCGTAAAAACAATTTTTTTAAATTTTTATTGTCTGAATCCTTCCTTGATGGCTGAGTCCTTGTTGTCACATTTTTGTGGGCCAATGTGGTGCATGCTATCGTCAACATTTATGCCCTGACCTGAGCACAAGAGCATCAGGAATTTTTCTCATTGGTCAAATCACTTCTGTTACCCCCAGACCCTTTCATAGTTGGCGGCATGAACTGTTGGCTAAACACATCCACGGACTGTTGGCCTTCCTCATCCCACGCCCCCCAGGGTCATATAGAACTTCGCATTTTAAAAGCCACCCTTGGGTTGCTAGATGCGCTGCTGCGGCAGGCTCCTCTACTTGAGAACATGACGCGCCCCCACGTTCACAACGGTCAATTAAGGTCCATGTTCCACATTGACCTTATCCTCACACCGGTGAAATTAAGATCTCATATTTCCCACTTCCACACATCAAAAATCAATTTCTCCGACCACCAACTGGTCTCAATAACCTACCACTTAACTGTAACAGTGGCTAGGGCTCCGCATTGGTGTAAACTCCACCCACCCAAACTCGCATCACCAGGATTTTCCACTTGTGTGGAATCAGTGACTTTGGCAAAAGAGTTTATTACACCATTTTGCATAGACCCAATTTCCACATGGTCAGCCTTCAAAGAGGATATCATCTGCCACGCTCACCACCTCTCCTCCCGACACTCTTGAGCTACATTGGCTGTCATCTCGCGCGCTCTGGCAGAGTTGGCACACCTGGAGTCCAACATCCCAGCCATGGGCTACATCCCTGCTTGGGGCCAGAAGTGGGCAGAAGCACCCGCCCACCTCAACGCGTTTGAAAGGCAACACAAACATCAGGTTTGTGTTCAGTACAGGGCCAAACTCATTACAGAGGGCGGCACATGCTCTGCTTATTTTTTTAAAAAATTCTTCACACCGCGCCAGAGTGTGGCCTGCACACAGGTGCAGAGGTTGGATAATTTCATCGCGGATACGCCAGCCAAAGTGGCAATCAAGATACAAAAGTATTACTCTGAGTTGTACCAATCTGATCCAATTCAGCCAGCTGAAATGGCGAAATTTCTCGATAGCACTCACATCTGCACCATTTCCTGATACCCGGAGTTAATGAATTTGATAATCCAGACAAACTCTGGTCCGCCGTCCGCGGTGCACCAAACTGGAAATTCCCAGGCCCTAATGGCATTCTGTATGAGTTCTATAAGAAGTACTTCAAATATCTATTCCTACTGCTGCTAGCCTCCCTTAACCAGAGCCTTCTGTATGCGCGCCTTCTATCAGGAGGGCAAGAGGCCTTCACCATCACACTCTTCAAGAAAGGGGATAAGCTAGACCCAGCCAACTGGCGCCCCATTTCTTTGACTAACCCAGATACAAAAATTTTAATTAAAAACATGGCTAACCATCTAGGGATTGTAGCCTCTGCCACCATCTCCACAGAACAATTTAGTTTCATACCCAGAAGGTCGATTTGGGACAACGTGCACTCTGTGGCTAATGCATGCCAGTCCATGGCCTCTGGGGAACTGGTATTTTTGGACCAACAGAAGGCCTATGATAGAGTAAACTGGGAATACCTCAGGGCCTGCCTCCACCAATTCCGCTTGCCCCCTCGCTTCATCAGCTGGGTGATGCTGCTTACAGAATCTGCAACAATGGCAGTGCGTGGCCCTGGCTTCCTCACGGAAGTAGTCCGCCCTCAAAGGGGCCTACGACAAGGGGACCCCCTTAGCCCACTCTTATATAACTTCAGCCTTGACCCACTACTTCAAAATGCGAATGCCCGCCTCACTGGGGTCCATGCACCAGGCCAAGCCCCAGTCAAGATGATGGCTTTTGCAGATGATTGTGTGGTCAGGGTGTCTAATAATCAAGATGCATGCACGTTTGAAGCTCTCATCCAGGAGTATTCCTGGGTAAGTAATGCGGCACTGAACGCTTCCCAAACCAAAATCATCCTCCTTGGTCGGTATCAAACCTGCTGGGCCCCAGCGACCAGTGCCCAGCCCAGCCCGTCTGCTTGCACACAAGCTCGCCTTCCCTGCTCACCCCACACCGGCACACTTGTGCTCCCCTTTGTGCCATGCCCTACCATAGGGCCTGTCCGCCATCTGGGCGTGTGGGTGGAGGCAGGTGGGTATGCCTCAGCAGTAATGGAAAGTCATATTCTAGACAACGTGATAAGCGCATCGCCTCCCTCAGAGCCCACCCTACTTCCCTTACTGGCAGGGTTGTTTTAGCCAACTTTATGCTCCTCTCCAAAGTCTGGTTTGGAGCCCACGCCATCACCTTATCCCCAGGTTTTTTCGAATCTATGTATGCCCTTCTACAAGAGTGGCTATGGTCAGGCCGCCCACCGCCAGTGCAGCTTGAGGTCAAGTTTGGCTCTCATCGTCATGGTGGCATGGGCCTGCTCGACTTTAAAGCCCATGCTGCCAAGATCCTGGGCACCTGGATTGTGGCCATCACCGCCCCTACGCTCCCCTCCCAACACTGGTCCTGCGCGGCCTGCTCCAACTTCTCCCGCACCCTGGGCCTTAACAATCCATCGAACCCTCACTCCTTGATGAAATATCTGGCTTCCCACCCATTGGCCACAGGTCCTCACGGTACTAAAACCCACTACAAAAGAATCCTCCTCTCCATGCGGAGCACTGAGTGGAGAATCCGTATTAGTGGACACACAGCCCAGAGAGGCCGCCCCTCTCCTCAGTTCACACAGGAGGTACAGGGGTTACCTATTCAAGATGGCTTGATCCCCACACGGCCCCATGTCCTATCCTGGGTAGACTACCTGGACATGATGGACATCCCTTATTCCCCTGAGACCCAGAAGACTATTTGGAAATACGCACACCACCCTCTGTTGCAGCCTCAAATCCGTTCCCATGTGTGGCGCTGCCTGAGGTGGGTGTACCATATGGCTGAGCGCTCTAACGCTTTACAATCATCCTGCGTCGTGTGTGGCCAGTATGGAACGCTGTTCCACCGCCTGGAGAAGTGCCCTATCTCTAAAGCGATATGGCGCGAAGTTCAACGTCTACTTTGCCAGGATCAGACACATCCCTTCAGTCTGTCTAGGGATATGTTTGCTCTATCCATGATTTCCCCTCTTCCACCTTCCCTCCATGCTCTGGTAGTCACAATCGCCATGTGGACTATCCACACGATTGTCTTTGATGCCATCGCAGGCTCCACCCCCACCCTCCCAGAAGCTGTCCACAGATTTCAGTCCCATTTGGAGGACCACTTCCAAGCGTGGATGTTTGGGTACCTCCCACCGCGTCGCCATCAGCTGGTCTCCTCCTGATTCCCAGTTTGGTTCATCAACTCAGACCCTTTCCTCCACACATGTTCAATTGTGGTTACAGCCCCTTTACACGTTCCCTACTCCTCCCCATAGTGGCGTTCCCGCTGGCAACAAGAGATAGCATCGCTTCTCTGGGGTGCCTTCCCTGTTACTAAGTTTCATTTCTTTTGTATTTACATTTGGAAGTGTCTGTCCCCTGGTCAGCCTTCCCCACAATAAATTCAAATTCATAATAGGATGCTACGTTAAAATCCTTTGGCCCTGGATAAACCTTTCTTATTAAACTCCACAATTCCATGCTTCATGCTACATTTAGTTCAGGTGTGCTGCCTTCGTTTCCTAGGTTCTATGCTTGCTGAAGCTCCAGCAATCTTCAGCAAATTTGAACTGGCTCCTTGGCTTTGATTTCACTACCCTCTACTAAAGAAGGGTTACCTGGTTCCAATGCCAGTGAGACATCAAATATCTGAATTAAAGATTTAAGCTTTTAATTATTATTATTGTCGTCTTTTTATTGTTATTATTATTATTTATATATTTTTTCTATTTTTCTTTTTCTTTTTTTCTCTTTGTATTATTATTATTCTTTATGATACAGATGAAGGAACTTAGCGTGTACTTGATTCACAACCCAGCCGCCTTGATCCTTAATGGTATATATGTCTTCAGAAAATTTCTCTAATATAATATATGGACCTTTCCAAAGCGAGGCCAGCTTTTGAGTGTAGCCTGCACTATGATTCTCACAATATACTACAAAGTCTCCTTCCTTGAAATTAGTCACCATATCTCATTTTAGTGTTTTCATAGCATTCTGAATATTTTTCAACTAATTGCGTTTTGCTAGGCTTCAGATTGCAACTTGATTAGGGTCTTTGCTAGTTGCTCAACATAATTATTTGGGTTAATTTCTTCAGTTGAACAGAGTACTGAAGATAATAATGAAGGAAGAGCGGGCTGTCTACCATACAGAATTCAAAATGGAGAGTGGTCTGTGATGCTGTGACTTATAATATTGTATGCAAAGATGGTAGCACTAATTGAAGTCGCCCATTGTGAAGGCTCCAAGACTGCATTTTTGCAGATATGCTGACTAAAGTACCATTCACTCGCTCTACCATACTGTTAGTCTCAGGATGGTACAGTGTTGACAACACTACTTTGATAGACATCAACTCATATAACTGTTGTACCATTTGGGCAGTAAAATTTATGCAGTCTGTCAAGAATAGTAAGGCATCTGTGCTTATAAATAATATATCCATAATGAACTTGCAGTAGTTATGGCTCAACTTCTCGAATTGCTTTTGCTTTCATCCATCTTGTCAGATGTTGATATCAACAATTATGTATTTATTGCCTAGGCTACTCACAGGCAAAGGGCCAACTACATCAATTGACATGGTATGCTAGGACCAGTCAGGTTTGATCAAACAATACTTCACATATAACTTCACAGGCTTTGCAATTTGGCATGAATGACATTTATCAAGCATTTCTTGGATATCAAATCGCATGGAATCCCATAGTAATTCAATTAAATTAATACTAGCGTCTTGGTTAATCCCCGTGCCTGATGGCATTGTGTGCTTGTGTAATAATCTCCATTTGGTCTGAAGATTTTTGGAAAATTTGACGTTGCCCCTTTGGGCTTAAGCTTGTATAAAACCTAGTTTGATATTCAGTGTCATTAATGTTTTTATAATCACTTTTTGTACTTCAGGTGGCTCATCTCCATACTTTTAAGTAATCATTTTTTTCATGAAGCTCATCAGCCAAATTTCTCAGGACAGCTACAATAGGAAGTCACAATAGTCCATCTGCATTTTGATGGGCCGCTCCAGCTCTATGAATAATTTCATAATTTTACACTTGTAATTTCAGGGTCCAGCGGACTAATCGTCCCTCAGGTTCTTTGAGATTGTGGAGCCTTTGTAAAGAGCTGTGATCCTTGACTACTTGAAACTTGGTGCCATGAATGTAAACCCAAAATTGTTTACACTCATAGATGACAGCCAAACATTCTCTTTCAGTCACTGTATAATTACGCTCATGCTTATTTAACATCCTGCTGCAATAAGCGACCAGATGCTCTTTGCCATCATCCCAAATCTGAGATAGCACACCTCCAATTGCGGTCAATGAGGCGTCAGTTTGTATGAGAAAAGGCTTGCTAAAATCTAGATATCAGAGGATAGGTGCCATGTTCATTTTGGTTTTCAAAGACTCAAGGGCTTGTTGGCACTCCTCTGCCCAGAAAAAACTACTCCTTGTAGTAAGTGGAATAGGGGCTCAGCAATCTTCGCAAACCCTTCTACAGTCCTTCAATAGTATCATACCATGCCTAAGAATACTTGAACATCCCTCATACTCATCAGAGGTTGCATTTTTTTAATCGCCTCCACATTTTGGGGCTAATGCCGCAAGCCCTTGGAATCAAGGATGAACCCAAGATATTCCAATTGTTCTTTAAAGAACTGACATTTTCTAGGTTCTATATTTAGGTTGACTTTCATGCCGTTTGAACACTTGTTCAAGGTGCTCCAGATGTTCAGAAAATGTTTGCAAAAAGACATTGATATCATCCAGGTACACCAGTATGCAGGATAATTTAAGGTCCTCAAAATTGTGTCAATTGCGCGCTGAAAGGTTGCCAGCGCGTTGCAGAGCCCCTGTGGCATGCGCATCAGTTGGAAAAGCCCTTGAGCAGCAATCATCGCACACTTTTCCTTCTCCTCTTGAGACAATTCAATTTGTACCTATCCTGAGATGAGGTCCATTGCGGTAAAATACTTCACCCCTCCCAGACAGTCCAGAGCATCATCAATTATGGTCAATGGATACAAATCTTTTTTTAATGGCTTTAAGCATCAATAATCCATCACAGCTTGATTGCTGCCATCTTTTTCTTTACATTTAAAACTGGGCTGGCCACGGGCTTTTAGAGGGGTGCTATCATTCCACTTTTCATCAATATGTCTAAATCTTCTCTGACTATTTCGTCACTAGAACTGGGCGCCAGATTGGCCTCATTCTAATAGGCACATGGTCCCTGGTGTCAACAAAATGCTGTACTCCTTTTTCACAACCTAAATCCTGGTCATATTTGTTGAAAATTTTGGAGTATCATTTAAAAAACTTAAGTGCTTCATCCTTCTGTTGTTCTGATAATCCAGTAAATAATTCTTGAGAAATTACAGTATGTGCCACAAGGGTTTTGGTCGGTAAGCCAAAATCAGGTAAGTCACCAAATTTGACAGCTGATTTTAACTCATCCCTCATAAACGGAAGCACTAATTTGACTACTTAATATTTCTTTACCTTAATACTTCAGGTGGTCAAATTTGCTAGTAAGACATCAATCTCCCCATACCCTGGTATAAGTATTCCAGGCGCCACACTAGGTTCCATTTGAGAACGATGCCACAGGATACAACCTCCCCATATAATCCTCCTGGAATATCCAGCGTGGTCCCAGTCCTCATAACCAGTTGATGTCCGGGAGCTATTGTTGCATACTTATTCACATGTATATTTATTCCTTGATTTTTGTTTATGGCAGTTGGCGTGGGGCGAATTTGATTTCCCCACTGAATATATCCTACTGGTATTATCCCATCGGCATAGGATATATTGATAAATTTTCTGCAACAGCTTGTGGGCTTTGTATTGTTGTGAGAGTAATAAATTGGAAGTGATTGATACAATATTGTCAAGATGTTCTATTTAAAATCACATGAGATCCCATTGTCCTTAAAAAGAAATGGTTTCAATTAGTTGTCATAATTGGCGTTTGAAAGCACTATTGTTGGTGCAGCTGTTAACAAAGCTCCAAATCTCAGTGGCAAGGCGCCGTAAGCTCCTTCACTCTTAATGCTGTTAAGACCTGTGGTCCCATATCCCCGCTGATGTTCAATGTCCAGAGCTATTTTCAATTTCTTTACCAACTTCGTGAAAACAATGTTTACAGGTGCTCTGCTATCAAACAATAGCTACAACTCTGATCTTGTTGACCAAAATATCCATGTAAATGCACTCAGAGTAGTAAGAATCAATAGAGTTTACTAAGTGAATATGGGAAGAATTCAGGGAGTTAAGGGTGTGATTCAATGTGTTTCCAATACTGGGACATTCATTGATGAATGTGTCGATTGGCATGGCTATATTCACCCCTTTCAAGATTGGGGTATCTGCTGCATTGCTCAGCCCTTCATTTAAAATATGCTCAAGTATTTGTTGCACATAGGGTTTAGCGACTACTTCAGAGGCTTCAGGTATGAAAACCTTACTCTGGGAGTGAGTTACCGCATGTTCGTTCAAAAATACTTCATTTAATACTAAAATAGAATTTGTTTCATTGTTAACTGAGGCCCTGTGTCCAGCGTTTTCTTGTCAATCAGGTGGGACTTGTGTCTTAGGTACAATAGAGCTTCCCACATCTATTGTGCTTGTTCTTTTCCCTCCTCCTTCATGGTATTGGGAAGGACTACATCGACATTTTGCTGACGCCATTGGGAAGCAAAGTGACATTTATGATTGATTTTAAGCAAGTAATCTCACTCATTGGGCGTGGTACTTTTGTATTTGAGTTTTGTTCGTTTTTTACAGGCGGTACACTGTCAATATTGTTTCAAAGGGCTTTCCAGCAGAGGCAGTAGGTCCTGATCTGTAGCCGGTATTAGGAGGGCTGTAATCTTTGGACATCTGCACAAATAATCAACCAATTCAAATGTTGCAAGGTTTTGCACAAAAGCAGGCAATAAAGTTTTTAAAAAATTTGGGTAAGGTTCTACTGCATGTTCTAGTGAAATCTTAGCGTCAAAATCGACTATAGCCTTTGACCTAGGAGAACTTGAGTTTCACAATAGATTTAATCTGCAAATTCATCAATTGCTTCATCTTCCTTAAAACGATTGTTCATAAACTTAGATTTTCTGGTTGACATTCGTTCTGGACCTACAAATTCATGAAGCACAGCCTCTTTGACTTTGGTATAGGTTGGGTTTTCTTAATGTGAGGCATAATCGACTAGATGCACCATTGATCCAAGCAGTTAATCATAGTGGCTGCTTTTTTACAGTCACTGGCCCCATAAATAGCCATAGTAAAGCGTTTGACAAATGTGGTTATACTTCTGTTCTTGTCAAAAGCAGGCAGGTTTGCAGGTTTTTATTATTGCTTTCCAGTCCATATTTATCATGATTACTTCTTTATTGACTTAAGCCAGGCGTACTAGGGCTCTGAGGCATTGTATCACAGTTAGAGGAACTTGGTTTGGCCAAAGCAATCATTCTATGTAGCATTTGTTGATGTGGCCCATAATTAATCTCATAATGTTCAGAGGCATCACTATCAGTAAATTTTCTTTGGGAGTGCTGGCTTTGACAATCCTTCAATATTGCAATGTTCTCGTTCAGATTGGTCATTTGCAATTGAAGAGCAGAAATCGCTTGATCTTTTTCTATGATTTTCTTCTTTAACCCATTCATTTCTTTATGTAGAGAATTATTTGCCTTATCAATAAAAGTAACTTCTTCAGTGAGATTATCAATTTTATGACTCATTATGTCCGCTTAGTCTTGAAATTTTGTAAACTAATCCTTGAAAATTGATATAACCAGGGGTTGCTCCACTGCTTAGCGTGGTCACCATCTGCATTCCCAGCCATGAGCGCCACTTGACAACTTTTTGGTTTACTTTGGATAGCTGGTTCTTCTTCTGTGGTATGGTGGAGTTTTGAATGTCTATTGTATGGTGACAATAACCTAGATGGTGACTATAGTTCAAGTTATAGCTCCTTGGTAATAGTACTTCAAATTTATATTCTCCTGTTATTACTTAGATGATGGCATGCTGCCCTGATCTTACTAATCCCAAGTAAATTCTTGACTTTATACAACGTAAAGTATTTGGCACAAAAAGATTGATAAGTTAAACTATGAACTTGTGGTAATAGTTGATTGTATTTTGTTAATATCAACTTGGAGATAATTTATAGGGTTTGATGTTCATTTCATCTTACCCATGACGCTTCACTTTCAATGGCACTTGGCCAGAGGAACACATAAAATGTTCATTTGAGGGTCTACAATCCTTTGACTCAGGGCATCTTGCACAGCCTCAGGGTTGGTGCAAATTTTGTAAACATTATCAAGAAAGCGTTTCAGACGTCTCTGCAAATAAAAGAACCAATTCCCTTTCTCAAGCAATCAACAGCACATACCAAGGATAATTGTACCACTATTTAGTAATTAATTTGATCAAAAAATCAATCAACAATAAAAACTAATTTTGACATAGACTAACAAAGCCCACTTGCTTAAGTCATTATGTTGATACAAGATACTAAGTCTGATCTAATCAACAAAGCCCTCAAGCCCATGTCATCATAGTTAAGTATTAGTGAAGTTGCTAGGCTTTGAATCTAAAGTTTGTATATACTTAGGATACATTTGGCTTATAATTACTAACAATTTGGATCCAGTCAACCATTCAACACTATGAGAAAGTTAAAGTAGGCATTTGAGCGATAACAAAGTACCTTTTTGCAAACTGATTGACTCATAATTTGTACTCTGTCTCACAATTTTTGTTTAAAGGTTAAATTCATATGTTAGGATTAGAGAGAGCCAAGAGAAAACTGGTCTGTAAGTGCAGGATCCTAAGCACCAATTGCAGCAGCCACATACAGAAAGGCAACGCTCTACCTTTTAGGGATCAACTCATGAATGATGAGGTAAGGGCTTTGAATTATATAAATAATCTAAGTGATGATTAGGTTTTCTTAAAGTTATTGAGATTATTATATATATCAATTTTATTCGAGGTGGGCTGACCTTGGGACAAATATACCACACTGATAGAGAGGATAGGGAGTAGTGAGCAACAATATAGGAGTGGAGGACAAAACCCAAGTATTGGGGGTAAAACCTTCCTGCACGTGTTCTGATAGGCCAGTATTGCATGAATCTAACTTCACTGATTTGCTTGGTCAGACCAAAGGCATGGTGCGCGAGTCCACATGTATTGATATCCTCTTGGCACTGAAATTCAATTAATGCAATTTCTGCCACGATGGGATTTGAACCCACAACGTGAGGGGTGATAGTGGGACGCCCTCCTGACTATGCCATACCCCCTTATTACATATATCAAGGTGAGCATAAGTTATCATAGTTTTTCCTTCAATTGGAGCTAACAGGTTAGCTTTCTACATAGTTAAAATTATTATCAGACAAGATCCATTATTTTTTTATTAAATTTACTTAGAATTTTAAAATGAAGTTAGAATTTTAAAACAGGTAAAAGAATGACCCAGCACCCTACCATTAGCAGGAGATTGGGCTTTAGGGTGGAAAGGTGGAGAGGTGGATTAAACAAGTAACAATGTATATAATTGGAACAAATAATATTCTTGACGAATTTGATGGGATATTTAAATAGAAAATGTTAATAATACACAGTAATTTAATTTGACTAACAGCACTAATTTTGAAGAGTTTGATCCCATTCCAATGATTAAATTTCATTTTGACGCCAGATAATCTTGAAGACTCATTTTATTTCTGTAGCTTTTCTTTTTTGTCTGACCTAGTACTTATTTGAATTCTTTATTAGTTTTTTTTACTTGAGCTACTTCAGGTATCAATCCTTTAAAATTGAGGAAGCCCCATTGGAGCCCTCTGTTTGGTAATGGGTTTGGTGTTTGTTGAGCTACCTTTTAATATTTTCAAATTTAGAACAAATCTTCATAATCTTTCTATTTAATGTCCTTCTGATTCAGCAAAAACAAATGGTTTTGAAATTGAGTTGTCTTAAATGGTGTGTGTGGCAAACAAGGGGGAGCTGCAGCCACCCATCTTTCATCCAAGTTGTTCCTTTTTACTCACTGGGGTAAGAGGTGAAGCATTTGGGTTGGTGTCCTTTTTTGTTTTAAAGTAAAACGAGGCTCTATCTAGCTTGATAGCTGAAGCCTGTGACTTACATAAGAGTTTGCTTTTCTAAGTGACCACCGGTGTCCAGAGGCTGCTAAGCTTGCATGTGACTCTTCCCTCAGCCTGCATGGATCTGAATCTCCCAACCTCCTGAAGCTAATTCCGGGTGATAGTTTTTACTATCTTAAAGGACTAAGATCACTCATATTAAGGCAAAAAGTTTGTTGTTGTGGATGGGTGACTTGGGCTCCTAATTGCGTTATAATATATAATATGGCATGAAATTAGTATAGAATTATCTAAAGATAGACAACAACATGATTATCAACTCTTGAGTTATAAATCAAAATATGTGGTAAAAATAAACTATCAGGAGGATTAAATTAAGGAAGCACCATGCCAGAGAGAACATATGGGAAGATTTCTGGAGCAAATTCAAGGATTAAAAGTATGTATTGATGTCCACAGCGACCACCAGCTTGCAGTAGAAGCAGCCGCCACACAAGATTGCTGTCCCCTCTGCAAAGCTGCCGCTTAATCAGTTACAGCGCTCTCAGGAGAAACACCTCCTGTTATCCCCAAAAATTTTACTCCAAAAAGTCAGATTAACGTAAAACAACTTCACAAAATGTCACCAAAGCTATCCAGAACGTGGTAACTGTAGCACGAAATCTAAAAAGCTAAGATCATCCAAACCAATATGGCAACGTTTGTTATATTACCAGACGCCAGCATAAAATCTGAAAAGGCTTTAGTCAAATATATTACTGCCGTCTTTATGGTTGCAATTACTCAGAGGTACCAATCATCAGTGATATCAAACCACATACTACTGATGCTCTGAGACCCTTGCATCTGCCTTGACATGCACTCTACTCTGGGAAGAGATAGCTGCTGCCAAAGATGAGCCCCCTGATCTCCCTCCCCTTCCGTCATGGAGGGATAAGCAGTTTCCACTGCCACCTGGTTGGTTGTTTTGTTTGGTGCGATTCATTTAATCGCTCATTTAGGCATTTTGTTTGATAAATTAGTTACGTTATTTTTAGTTTAAGTTTTTGGTTCAATAATGTCCGTCTCCTGGTCAGCTTACTTTGGTTAAATAAATAAAAGTATGTATTGATAAAGTTTTTGAGGATCATAAAGTTAAAGAAGTTAATGTTTTCATGTTAGTGCTAGATAACTTTATTGAAAGTACTAAATACTAGTGATAACTACAGTCTCTTTGCCTAGACAAGCCAATATAGCTGAATATGATTCATTTAGATAAAGCTTAAGTTTAAGGTACAATTTTTGAGGATAAAGCTGATCAAAAAAGTAAAAAAATAAAATTATTATATCTAAACTAAATATTTGGGTAGCCTTCTATATTTTCAGATTGAGTGGTAAAGCTAACAAATATCTATAAAATATTTACAATAGAGTATGAGGGGGTATCCAAAATAACTGGTATACCCGTGTGTGATTAATTTATCTTACGTAGTTCACATTTCATCCACTAGGAGAACATACAGCAGCTCATTTTAAGTCAGTACCATCAGTGTTGTAATTTGAGAAGGTTACTTTTGGTCACAGTAATTTGTTTTGTAAAAGAAATTCCACTTTCTCCTCGTTTTTTGTTATGGCAGAATTAAGTGAACAGTGTGTTATCAAATTTTGCACCCCTCTTGGGAAAAACGCAGCAAAAACTGTTGTGATGTTGAAAACAGCTTGCAAGAGTAATCTATGGAAAAACTCTAGTATAAAAATGGTTTTCTCGTTTTAAAGTAAGTGAAATGTCAATTGATGACAAACCTCATTCTGGACGACAACAACTCCAGAATTGACAAAAATGTTGATTGAGTTCATGGTATTGTGCTTTAAGACTGATGACGGATATAAAAAAGATTTTAAGTATATCTGGAATAACTTGGAGCTCAGTTCAGCGAATTTTGTCAGAAGATTTGGGGATGAGAAGGGTCACTGCAAAATTTGTGCCTTGGGTCCTGACTGAACAGCAAAAAGAGAATTGAGTTGAAACATGCCGTGCATTGAAAGACCAGCTCAAAACTGACCCAGATTTTTTTCCAAAGTAATTACTGGTGAAAAGTCATGGTGTTATGATTATGAACTTGAAACTAAAAACAGTTAAGACATTGGAAACTTCATTGCTGCCTACAAAAAAGCTTATCATGTGAAATCATACATCAAAACGATGATCATTTGTTTTTTCTTTAGATAAATAGTGAATTCTGAATTTATCCACCATATCAGACTGTTAATCAGACTTTCTATTTGGAGGTTTTAAAAAGATTGTTAACAGTGTGAAACAAAAAAGGCCTAATTTGTGGAAGAGGAGGACTGGTTTTTCCTCCATGACAATGCACCTGCTCACGCAGCCATTTCAGTGCGCCAATTTTAGCAAAAGTAACATGATTCCTTGCCCCACGCCCCTTACCCACCTAACCTCACTAAGTAAAAATTCTTTTGTTTCTACAAATAAAGAGGGCCATGAAAGACGGTGTTTTGATGATGTGGAAGCAGTAAAAAAAACAAGGCAGGGGCTGTTGGCCATCATAATAGATGAGTTTGAAAAATGTTTTCAGGAATAGAACCGCAGATTAAAAAATTTATTAAGTTAATGGAGAGTACTTTGAAAATGATAAAGTTATTTTGTAAAAAATAAATATATAGCTAAAAAATTTGTTTGTTTTTGGGCACTCCTAATATAATGAGCGCAATCTTTCACATATAATAGGACATACTACTAATAACCACCATTTTAGTATTGTATCTAAGTATGTTCTAAGCCATAATCTTTAATTAGCACAACATTTTAACATTATATATGTAATGTAGATAACTTAGTCCAGTAAGATTTATCTTATTTGATTTCATTTTCTTTGAAAACCTCATATTAGGAGTTACCTTATACATATATTTTAGGCAATAAAAACTAAAAGCTAGATACTGCATAGCCTAGCATTTTGTCTTGAAACCACAATAATCCAGTGTTTCATTTAAGTCCAAGATTTTATACAAGTTATAAATTTTTTAAAGAATATATTAATTTCTAACAATAAATAGAGTTATGTCAAAATCCTGACTCTAATGTGATATTATAGTTTATTTATTAATATTTCACAGTTTAGAGAGCCTCTTAAGATTACTTTAAAGCATAAATTATAGCTTAGAATATATATATATAATAAATAGCTAGTTGGTGTGGTATTTAAGATGCTAAAATTCATTATCCTTTATGTTATGGTTTGCATGAGTATGATATTTCCTAATAAAGTAAAGATATATATGTTCTATGTTTAGATATTGATTTTGAAGCACTAAGAGCTTTATAATATGTCATATAACAACCTTTTTTGCATATATTGAACCAATTATTGCTGCTTTAAATTGCTACTTATACAAAGTTATCATTTATAATTCTCTTTAAAAGAGCCTTGGACAACTGATTAATTTATCTGATAGCTTTTTACTCATAAGTAGGTAAACATATCTTTACTATAATATATAAAAAAGCAAAATTCTAAGTTACTGTAATAATCATATTATAATTGGTTAGTTTAGCTTTTATTTTTGACTTTTACATAGTTTTATATCTTAAGTGATCTAAGTACTTAATTATAAGTTTCATTAGCATTGTAGGGATCAAACCCTGTGATTTTTTTCTTGTGTATAATTTATATATAAACAAATAAGATAGAGTTGCTATAGAAGGTTATTCAATAATCTCTAAGGTTCTTTTACCACTCAAAGTCACTTTTGAGCAATTTTAAATTTAAAGTTTTATTTATCCACAGCCATCTGCCCAAACCTATTCTTTGATGTCTTTGGCTCCGCCGCCTGTCACCCAGTGTGGGGCAGCAGTGCACCCCCACCTAGCGTTTTCTGCCCCGCGGGCAAGCGCGTTTGGACAGGCTCAAACAGCCCGCCCACTGCTTCCAACCATTTTGTCCCCCACAGGACTTAGCGCTCCACCTGGCGCGCGTCCACCCTTCTCGCCCCCATCCTCTAGCCCTCCCTCGCTCTGCCATTTGCTATTGCCTCAGAGTGGACTATGAACGTTTGTTCCCATATGCCAGTAAGACAATTATTGAGCTAGCCACCGTGGCCTTTGCGCCAGCTGGCTTTAAAGACTTCCGC
Source organism: Massospora cicadina (assembly GCA_022478985.1). Taxonomy (NCBI): domain Eukaryota; kingdom Fungi; phylum Entomophthoromycota; class Entomophthoromycetes; order Entomophthorales; family Entomophthoraceae; genus Massospora; species Massospora cicadina. The sequence continues at coordinate 83,870 of JAKSZP010009275.1, forward strand.
CCTTAAGGGCTACTTTGATGTTGGGTTCCAATCTGAGGAGGATGCTGAAGCGGCAGCACAAACTCCATAATTTATAAAAAACCTCCATTCCCACAACCCATACTCGCCTCCCTTCAGACACCACGCTGGTAGTATCCTTTGCAAATCTCCCATCCCACCTTCCACCCCAGGTTTTGTATGACCAGTTAGTCGCGGGGCTCATGGCTTATGGCACTCAGCCCAACCTCATCTTTGCCATTCCATCTGGTGCGGAGCACCTTGCTGCTCCTTGGGCAACAGCCACCATCATACCACACCACCCTACCATAGCCCAACAAATCCCACTCTGCGCTAGTGTGGCTGCAGCACCTGATCATTTCTTTTGGGCTCAGGTTAATAATGGTAGCCAGATTTGTTCCCTCTGCTTTGGCCTCGACCATGCAAAAAGAGCATACCCTCAGGCCAATTCTGCTGCTGCAGCTTCTGAGCCTCCTTCTGGAGGTTCAGTATGGGGCGCTTTGCTGCCCCTCCCACCCTCCAATCTCATTCAGTGGGCCCACATGGAAAATCAGCCCCTCCCAAAAACCTCCAGCCTCACTCTCCCACCCAAATCTACCCCAGCCAATCAGAGTAATGCTTGGACCACCATTGGCACCCAAGCAGCTGCCCATTCGCCCAATCCCACCCACCCAAATTCGAATGCCACTATTCCAGTGAACCAAAATCCATGGGATTTATTGGCTGAAACTGAAGAATCAGGTAATGTCCTCATTAGTAAGCATACAGGTCAACCTCTCTGCCAAGGCGATTATGGTTGGGCAGAATTTTTCCTTCCTGACTTTGATGAAACCCCTACCCCTCGCCATTTCGCTCCTCTGCCCAATACAGCCCCCTTCCAAAGTGATCACCAGCTCGCCTTAGCTGTGGTGGCCTCTCCTCATTGCCTGAAACTACGCACCGCGGTGGCCCAGTCAGTGGCTCAGCTCCAGCATGGCCTGCCCACCCTCTTCTTCCCCCCGACTTCCCTGAATCTCCCTGCAGTGAAATCTCAAAACTATTCAATGATGCTGAAGTTGTGGTTATCAATGTCACAACGATTGCTTCATTCAACCCCTCAGCCAAAATCACCCACCACAGTATCTCCCTTTTCACCCAACTTCCTGAAGCCCGCAAAGAAGCTGAAGTTCCCCTTGCAGCTTTTGTTGAAACACTTTCCCGTCATTATCTTGATGCAGAAGAGGAAAACTCCTACTACACTGACCTCAACTCTTACTATGCGGATGCCCCAACGCCCTGGCTCTCTGCTCTGATCTGGTACTGTAAACAACATCCCTTGATCGAGGTGGGTCTTTCTGAAAACCAACCCCCTGACCCCTCCTCACCCTCTGCCATGGTGGGTTATCAGTTTCTGCTTCCCACCTGGTTAGTAGTTTTGTTTTGTCATTTTGAGTGTTGTGTTCAGTACTGTCCGTCCCCTGGTTGGTGTACCTCAAATAAATCGAAATCAATAATCTCTAAGGTATAGTGACAGCTGACCAAGAAAACATAAACTCTTGAAATTCTGAAACACCAAATTATATATTTTTAATTGATCCATATATATTTTTCTTTTACCTCTCTTTATCACTATTGACTCTGTTAACATAATTATAAGGATATAATTTAAAGAAAATATTAGATTCACTATGATTCTGTTTCATAAAACCACTCTCAAAACCTAATAAATTTGACATCGTGATACATGGTAAATGATAGAGCTAATTGTAGAAAGTATTGATTTTTGGTATCATGTTAAACTTAATATTTATATATGATCTTAAAATGGTAATATATAGTTTGTTGATAAGTTTAAAGTATTAAAATTGAAAATTTTGTTATATTTATTTATTTTATTTATTTAATTCTTATTATAGCAGCCTTATCAATAAACTACCCTTTTCATAGAGATAATGGAAATTTGTAGTAGGAAGGACTATAAGTGCTAGGGAGAATCAGTTTTATTCTTGGGATGGTAATTAACATATTTTTTTACTTAACACCCTATTATGGCAACTTAATAAACTGTTATCCTTAGAAAATGGTTTATGGTAAGTTAGATAGAAAATTTTCATAATAGTTCATTATTCTTCTTTCTATTCCATCATTTTGAAAAAGCTACCATCTCAAGTCGCCTTGAAAATTTATTTCTCCCATCATTAATTGCTTTATAGAGGTTTGAATTAAGAAACATAGTATGCTCTTAATAAAAAACTGATTGATAAACTTTTCTAAAATATGTAATAAGCTGTAAATGTTGATGATTGTAAGCAGCATTAAATATGGGCTTTTCATAAACTCTGGCCTTTAAAACATATGAGCTTTCCAAAATACAACATTTTATAAACTATAATGTGATATTGATAGCAGAAAATTACATGATATAATAAAAGGAGTGTAGCTTTGCTTTGAGATCTGGTTCTTTCAACACTAAATTATGGGGGTATAAGAGCCATGTCTTGATAAGTAACATTGATTTTCTTTGTACTTACTGGTAAAATTTTGATATTAATCAATAATAAGGGACAACTTAAAATAGTTATGGTCAATATATATTTAACTAACTTATAAAGAGCTCTCATTAACCGCCCACAGGCATTTCAGTGTCAACTTGTCATAGGGTTTGTTTTTATATTGCTAATAGTGAAATAGCTTTATCAATTGTATTCGTCCAATATAAACTCTAATTGCAATATCCTTATGCAATTGCTTAAAACCTTATGTATTTTTCATGTATTATGCTGATTGACCTAAGGACTTATTATACAATTAACTTTGTGAAACTTTGCTGATGTAATGAATTCTAAAGGGCCTCAGAGTATATGACCAGATTATAACCATTCTGGAAAAGGACTTGGAGTTTATTATACATTATTAAATTGCATCTGAGCCTCAGCAACATTGAAAAGTATATATAATCTATTTAATATGGCATTATACTAAGTTTACAGGGAAAACAAGAATACAACAATGAAATAGCACATATATAATAACTGGAAGTATGTCTGAGCTTAATGTGGCGTGAGACATATTATATATTTATTTGGGATAGTCAACCAGGGGACAAGCACTTCTAATATAGTAAGGGAACTAATGAAAACAAATTAAAGACACCCAGAGGGTTCAAGGCCCCTCTTGTTATCTCCAGGATCACCAAGTTTAGGACGGTAGGGAAGGGGAGTTATGCTGGCTTATTCTTGGATGTAGCATGTGTGAAGGAAAGAATCAAACTTTAGGAGCCATATGGGGAACCATGTGTTGATTATCCTTCTGTTATGGGGGTCATGTGTCCAAACAGCCAAACTTGGAAATGTTGTAATATATGGCTGTGAAAGCTATGGATGGCTTCTTGGATTGTAGGCGCTGCTCCTGTGAATGATTCCAGTACCATTGTATGTATCGTCCATAGTGCTATTGCTACTATTAACGCCCTGAGAGATGGGTGGATGGGAGAGACCATGTTTATAGTGAACATGTTCCTTGCTAGGCTGAATGGTTGTTTACTTTATTGGCGGAATAGTAGCATGGCCTCTTTCCATACAGCCACTGATGTTGGGCATTGTTCCAATCGGTGGGCTAGGCTTCCATACTGACCACATATTGTACATGAGATGTGAGTGGCATTTGACCGTTCAGCTGTGTGGTATACTCTCCTCATACGCCTCCATACATGTGCTCTTATCCTAGGTTGGAGTAGAGGGTGATGTGTGTATCTCCAAACTCTTCTTTGAGTTTCCAGGTTGTAGGGTATGGTATTTCCATATGGTCCAGGTAATCTATCCTGGCTATGGTACTTGGGTTTTTGCTTATTATATTGTCTGTGATTATTTGGTCATTTATTTCCTGTCTGTGAGTTAGCCTTAGGCGTCCTTGGTGACTGGTTTGGCCATTTATGTGGATCCGCCATGTCGCTCTTCTCATGGCTAGGAGTATTCATTTGAAATGTGCAGGAGTGCCGTGTGGTCCTGCAGCTGTAGGATGGGATTCCAGATACTTGATTAATGTATTTTGTTGATCTGGGTTTCTTAATTGGAGTGCATGTGTGAAGTTATATCTTGCTGTTCTGGCCCATTGTGTATCTGGAATGTCTGGGCTAGTCACCTGAGCTATCCAGGATCCTAATGGTACGTTGTTTTCTAGATGGTCAATTTCTGCCAATGTGTGCTTGATAATGGCTGAAACTGCCCCATGTCTTCTAGACGATGTATGTTTAATTTGTTGGGTTATTGATTTTTTAAAGTTTCCCCAGGTTGTTAGTGGGTCCAAGAAAAAAGGTGTTTGAAAATTCTTGGGTTGAGGATATTTCCTCCATCCAGATTTGAATTCCAAGTCAGCTAAACTTTCTGGGCGTATTCTGCACCATCTGGGTGCTTGAGTACTTGGTTCCGCCAGTTTGTAAGATACTGAAACAAGCTGATGGTCATAAAATTCGATTTTTATAGCTTTTAAGTTTTGAAATTGGTGCCAGAAAATTATTGGTGTGAGTATTAGGTCTATCCTTGACATAGAGACAAGTAAACTGTTGTTTACATGTGGGCGTGTCATGTTTTGTAGCAGGGGTAGCCTTTTTGATGGTGGATCATATAGTCCCAGGGTGTCCTTTAGTACGCGGAGTTCCACTTGCCCTTGTGGTATCTCCTTTGTGTATGGCCATCAGTCTTTATCTGGGTTAATCCAGCAATTCATGTCTCCCATGATGAAAGTACTTGCTGGTAGATTTAGTTGTGTTGGGCTGTTAGAAATTCTCTTCAGTCATGTGCACCATTTGGGGCATACACACTGGCTATTGTGTGCACTTCAGTATGCCATGAGAAGGTTACGGCGAGTACATGGCCATCCAGGAATGAATTTTTATTGATAAATTTAAAATTTTGGTTCGCGCATACTATCACCCCACAGTGTTGTGACCAGAATGATATTGTTGAGAGGAGCATTTTTCCATGCCTCCTCCTCTCCCTGTGGACAGTGGGTTTCCTGCACCGCCAGGATATCCACAGGTGGGTTTCATAGGAGACTCAACTTCTTGGCCCAGGACTTTAAGACCTTGATTTCTGCTATGTTCAGTGTCCCTATCTCTACTGAGACGCCCGATGCACCTCAGGAGCGGTTAGCAGGGCCCTCCAGCCCTACTCCATCGCTCACATTACTCTCCAATGCACCTCTGTTGTGGAGAGCATAGTCATGAGTAGGAGTTGGGGTGTATCCTTCCCCTTTTGTCGCTGCTGTTTTCGCTCCTATCTTGGCTTTGCTTGGTTTCAATTTACCATTGCAGTGCACTTGAGTGCTTTTATTGGCCGCATTATTTTCTTGCGCATTCCATTGTTAATTTTTCTTCCCAATTGGGTTAAATTCCACAATTTTGGGGGGTTCGCTGAACCCCAGTTTTGCTGCAATCATTTCCAAATCAGGTTCTGCTGAATTCAATGTGGTCAGATTGGTTGTTTGGTTTTCCGCGAGTTTTGATTGGTTCATTGACTTAAATTCATCCATGTCTTCCTGGATCTGTTCCAGCGAAATGGATGTTTCCACCAAGCTCTTTGCCTTGGCTGCGGCCAGCTTGCAAGCTTGTTTGGCCATTTTTTGTTCTTTTGGGGAAATTGGGTCAATTATTTTGTATTGCCCGTGCTCTCCCCTGTTGAAAGCTTGTGTTGTATCCATAATTTTGGTGTACTCTGAGTCGTCTTCGCCCATATCCTTCTCACAGAATCCCTTTCTCTCAGGCCTTCTTTTATGGGTCAAGCGTGAATCTTGTGCTCAAAGGCCTGGCAGTGGTTGCATATGGAGGGTGCACTTTCCACTGTTGCGCGGAACAGCTGGGATTTTTCCCATCAATGGTGAAGGATGCTATGTGAGGTATTTTTGTAATATCCTCTACTACATCCTGGTTCTAAGAAATGATTTCTATTACCTTCCCAGTGCTAAGGGTTGGCATCAGCTTGGATCTTTGCATCTTGAATTGCTTGATTTCTCCATAGGTTTCCAAGCCTTCTCAGAGATGGCTTTTGACTACTGTGCGCGCCAGTGTGATCAGAAGATAATCAAAAATTATAAAAATATCTTTGGATTCTGTCCAATGGGTGCATTTGGTCAGTACCAAATGCCATCCGTCGGGAAGGTCAAGTACTACTCTGACCTTCACTGCTATGTTCGCTTCTTCCACAGTTTTGAATCCAAGATCTACCTAACCTTTTCGGATAGTATGGGCTGTTAAGTACACCGCATGTGGAGAAAAGTTTATGTTGGGCTTCACTGAACTTTTCCCACATTATCAGTGTTTCTATGCCCAGTTAAACTCATATCCCATATTCCAACGATGACAGTGGTTGCAATTGGGATACTTTCATATAACTGCAGTATTTTTTTCCAAAAAAAAAAAATAACAAAACCTATGGGGGGCGCCACCTTGGGTTTTTTTATTTTTACTGAGATTTTTGTTTGTACCTGTGCGCTTGGTACCTTTGGGCGGTGCAGGTCCAGGTTTGCTGCCCTTTACCTCATTTGCCCAGCTCTTTTCTTTATTACTCATACTTATATCACCTGGTATTGATTATCGTTTTGTGCTGTTTGGATCAAATTGTATTACAAAAAGTGATTGTAATTGGAAAGAAAAGTTACTGAGGAATATTATATACTAATGACTTTTTCTTATTTTAAACACTAAATTTTTGAATTACTATTGTTGGAAAATTGACTTTGGGCTCTGCTAGTTGGCAGGCTAACCAGCATGAAGACTGGTCAGCCCTTGCCATTTTGCCTTAGGCGTCAGGGCTAGCAGTGCTGGCTAACCCCTTGGCATGTCACCCATGCCATTTTGGGGGATCCCCTTTGACCTAAACTACAACCAACAAAATAAATATAAACTTATAACACAAGGTAGAATAGGCAAAGGGAGATATTTATTGAAAAGAAGCGCCAGGTATTTATACTATTTACAAAAGGGCTACTGCACCCATCGCTGACCTATCAGCTCTTCTGCTGGTTCTTCCGGCCAATCACTTCTCTTTTTCTTCTTCTTCTTCTTTATTTACATTATCTCTTCACTGGTGTCGACCCTCTTGCTCCATCCTTCCCAATGTCCAAATTAGTTTTGGTTCATTCTTGGCCTTAAGTCGCCAGTGAACCATATAAATAAATAATCTAAATAAACATCAAATTTGGATTCGACCTTCAAATTAATAATATTGTGCTGAAAACTACTTTGGTCACTCGCTTTGACTTGGAATATCTCGGCATCTCAATGACATCTATTCTCGCCTTATCTTGATAATAAATGAGGCACCGGAAACACCTTGGCCACCTTGAACTAATAATTGTTGGATCCGCCAACATCAGATCAGTACAGGCAGCAAACATCTGAAGTGATACATTGGCTTTTCCACCAGAAATCCCACAACGGACCACAAATGGCTGTTGGCATTGACTACTGATCCTGCTGATGAATTGGATCATCCTTGGCTATTAGTCACCAGTGATCCTTAAACTAATTTGGGGTCACCAGTTGGCCCCAATCAAACCTAAAATACCAAACTTGGCGGAATACTAATTTCAGCTCTACCCAAATTGGGGAGCAACTAACCAGCAATTGACTAAATAACACGAAATTCAATCAATAAACCATTCCGCTGAAATTGGCTATATTATTCCAAATAGCGCTAAATCATTGGAGGATTCCATCTGGTAAAAATCATGACATTTCCCCCCACTTAACCATATGGTAATACTCCTAATTCTAAACTCAGCGTGTGGGTCAGGCGTCCAGGGCTTGCCCCTCCACGCCACCAACAACCGCTGGAACCAAACCACAGTGGCGCATCACCGCCACCTCTTAACCAACCTTTAGTTACTTAAGCACCAACCAGCAGAGGCCCCCTGTAGTGTGCACCAATGTTGGGAAATCGACCTTGAGCTCCACTAGTGTGCCAGGCCAACCAGTATGAAGACTGGTGGCCCTTTGCTATTTTGACTTCATTGGCATTGGGGCCAGCAGCGCCAGCTAACCCCTTGGCGTGTCACCCGCGCCATCTCAGGGATCCCTAACCTATCTACTTTTACCCCACAGATCTTAGCACTATAAAGTAAAAGTAAGAATGGTGCAAGAGAGATGTTTATCAGGAGGGAATGAATCAACAATTTATACTACTTCTAGGGCTACTGCACCCAAGTGATCTTTTACCAATCATCTGCCAGAAAACTCATTGGCCTCTAGATTCCAAACCTCTATCAGATCAAAAACTTTTGTTCGATTATCCTCATAGTGATTCCCTTCAGATCAGCTCATCTGATCACCAAATATTAAATTAGGTTAATCCATCCTCAGAATAATTCAAAAGTTGATTGTATATAAATTCATAATTACATAGACATTGAGCATCCTCAGCATGAGTTGCTGGTACTCTGAATTAGTTGCAAATAAATAAATGATTGATAATAACTACTTTGATTTTCTGCCAGAAAATCCTAAATTATTTCTTATGGCATTTGGCGCAGGGATAAGATTTTGCTAACTCAAACTATAGTTAGCAAATGCATTTGTTAGATGCTGGTAACTGAATACAGCAGCATTCCACCGGAAATTCCCACAGTCATAATTTGATATTAGCGCCAAATTGGGAATCCGCTGATTCTAAAATGATTATTTTTATACTATAAAATAGTATTGAACTAGGCGATTAGCCGGCAATTATGCCTGACCAACCAAAACCCCTAATTCAGATACTATCGGAAGGATTCATCTGGTTAAAATTCTGACATTGCTTTCCCCTTAACCAGATGATATCCTTCTTTGCAACCCACCCCAATGGTGGGTCAAGACCTCCCAGCACCCTCTCAAAGGAGCGCTGGTCTTAACCAGTGGCTTCTGCCACTCCATAACCAAAACCTCCAACTACTCAAGCAGCCCACCAGCAAAGCCCCCTGTAGTGAGCACCAATGTCAGAAAATCGACTTTGGGCTCTGCTAGTTGGCAGGCTAACCAGTATGAAGACTGGTCAGCCCTTGCCATTTTGCCTTAGGCGTCAGGGCTAGCAGTGCTGGCTAACCCCTTGGCATGTCACCCGTGCCATTTTGGGGGATCCCCTTTGACCTAAACTACAACCAACAAAATAAATATAAACTTATAACACAAGGTAGAATAGGCAAAGGGAGATATTTATTGAAAGGAAGCGTCAGGTATTTATACTATTTACAAAAGGGCTACTGCACCCATCGCTGACCTATCAGCTCTTCTACTGGTTCTTCCGGCCAACCACTTCTCTTTTTCTTCTTCTTCTTCTTTATTTACATTATCTCTTCCCTTGTGTCAACCCTCTCGCTCCATCCTTCCCAATGTTTAAATTAGTTTTGGTTTATCCTTGGCCTTAAGTCGCCAGCAAACCATATAAATAAATAATCTAAATAAACATCAAATTTGGATTCAACCTTCAAATTAATAACAATGTGCCAGAAACTACTTCAGTTGCTCGCTTTGACTTGTTATATCATGGCATCTCACCAACATCTATTATCGCCTTATCTTGATAATAAATGAGGCACCAAAAACAACCTTGGCCGCCTTGAACTCATAATTGTTGGATCTTCCAACATTGGATCAGTACAGGCAGTAAACATCTGAAGTGGTACATTAGCTTTCCGCCGGGAATCCCACAACAGACCACAAATGGCTGTTGGCATCAACTACTGATCCTGCTGATAGATTGGATCATCCTCATCTATTAGTCTTCAGTGATCCTTAAACTAATTTGGGGCCACCAATTGGCCTCACTCGAACCTAAAATACCAAACTTAGTTGAATACTAATTTCAGCTCAAACCAAATTGGGGAACAACTAACCAGCAATTGAACTAAATAACACAAAATTAGTCAATGAACAATTCTGCTGGGATTGGCTATATCATTTAAAATAGCGCTAAATCATTGGAGGATTCCATCTGGTTGAAATCATGACAACTATTATGACTTTGTAAAGAGAAACCTAGTTTTGTGCACTTGAACCTGCAACCTATGTTTATTGCCATTGCCTCTCCACTGATTTTAACATTCAGCTGATCACTACAAGGGGCACTTAACTAACAACCTATAGATTATCACCATATAACTGGCCAAGAAGCTCTTTAACATACTAGCACTTTGTTTGATTAACTCAGTGAGCCCTTAGACAGCCCAGCTGAATTGTGTATGTCCTAGTAGAACATGCTGTCAAAATCAGGAAATATAATAAATTCACAAAATAACTGATGGTGCTTGTCAGATTTGAAAGAGCTTTGGACATAGTAATGGACTCCAATAATGAACTGTAGCATGATTATAACTTTTTTGCAGAGGCTGGTCTACAATAAAGGGCAGAAACTTAAAGAATTGTTTAATGAAAACATTGCTTTGAAGTCCAAGCTCTCTAAATCCAACTGCAAGCTAGAGGAGATTGTTTAATTATAAAAAAAGTATAATATTGTCTTACCATCATGATATGCAGCTCCTGAAAATAAGAGTGGGCTATAACGCCAGATAACCAAGGAACTTATATAGTACTGAATATAGGTCCAGCCTTACAGAGTTATAATTAGATATTGACAAAACATTAGACATACAATATATGCTGGCTGTTTTAACCTCACTGCACATGATTAACCTCTCAACACACAAAACAGCTCCATTGACATCTTCAAACACCAATCCAGTGTCTGGTACATACTACTTTTCAAGCAAGACTTTATGTTTTTTCATATCAACCTATTTGATTTAAATATATGTTGAATATCAAAACCTTCATGTAGCCGTCCAAGTGCATGTGTGTGTATATGAAAGACCCAAGTTGACCGCACTGATGAATTCTCTGGACCTCTAAAGTCAAGAGCTTGTGTAGCCCTATATACAATAATCTGGCATGACCCATGCAAATGCTAAGGGGTCCATTTTTGAAAGTTTAAAAGTGGAGACAATGCTACCTGGAAGACTACTTTACTCAGTATTTTTCTAGAAATAATGAACATATTTTGGAATTTACCAACCATTTCATTCACAAGTCCTGAGTGCTATACAGATAAGGTCCTGAACAATAATGAAACCCAAATCACCCTTTACATACACTTTCAGCTTTTCAAAAGTGAGAGAAAAACAAATTATTTTTGGTACTTGAAAGTAGCTGTGTTGGACAACTTGGGTTTGAATATAAGTGATACAGAATTCTTAACTATCTTTTAGATGACACTTTGTGTTAAAATGGCTTCTGAGAGACGATGGTAAACACTTTTGCTTCAATAGGGTCTGCTATAATATGACAACCATTTTGGGTCAAATCTGCTAGTTGCTATTTTCAAGACTATGCAAAGTACTGTAAAATGTAAACTATAGAATTATATATTAGAGTTTTGAAAAATTCTTTATAAAAGAAAAAGATGTTAATATCTAAATTACCAGTAGAAAATCAGGAATGTGAGAGTGATGTGATAATACTACATGTGAGGGTGGGAGGAGATTCAGGAAGGCTGGAAGTGATAGTATAGTCCAGATTAAAGTTGGAGTAGATCAGAATTCATTAGTGAAGGCTGAACTGAGACCAATAATGGTAACATAATTAAGTGGTTCTCATTATCTCCCATTAAGGGACTGTTGAATCTTGGTGACCACATTATCCATCATGCTTACAGATTAAGCATTTCAGAGATTTTGATAAAAATCTATTGTTTAGTGATTATTACTAACTAAATTATTAGTCATAATTAACCAAATAATATAATCATATGATTGGTAGCAATCAATGCTTCGCCGAGATGATCCCAAACATTGTTAAATAGTATTTTGAGGAAGGTTGATAGTCAATATTAGATTTCCATGACAGATCTTCATGCAGAGGCGCCAAAAGATTAAGGTCGTTATTATGAAGCTACTGAAGCGTTTTAATGATTGTTCTGGCAGTAGTTAATAGTCATAATCAGGCAACGCGGCCCCTATAATATCTAAGTATGGTTCCTGACATGAAGGGATGTCTGGGATCCATGAAGTTTTCTAGAGAGGAAAAACTAAGGCTAAGGAACCTGCTATAATTTAGAAGATAATCTTAAGGGTAAAAGTTTCAAGAGAACAATCAGTTGATTTTCAGTGATTCAGCTGAAAAGTTGTGCGCCTATTTTTATTTATAAACTTAATATAAAAATATATAAACCGTAATTCAACTGTTATGTAAATAAAATATTTACTTCTAAAATGAAGATTGAAGGGAATAAAGTTCTCTAATTTCTTGAGTCAAGTTATTTCACCAAAGTGGGATTAAAGCCACTTACACTGAAGGCTCACCTTACTGGTTGTTGCCATACAACTTTTGTACTATTATTTTAAAACAAACCCATGCAGTAAACTATTAAAAAAAAGCTTACACTTGGTGCTCACTACAGGGGGTAGTTGAGTCTTGTTGTAGAATTACACCAGGTCTTCCATTAAAACTGAGATCCAGCAGCTATTGAAGGAGCTAGTGAGCGTGGATCAGACTACCTTAATGTTGGTAGCACACGCCAATCTATCCAAAGTGGATAATAACATCAATAAGGTGGAAGAAGAAGAAAACCTTGTCATAGAAAAACAATAATAAATTACTTGAAAAACTCCAAATTAGAGCAGAAATTTATTAAAGTTGATAAGGATCTACTCATGTTTAAGTCAAATTATAAACAGAAGCCTGAAAAATCAGTTGTTATAAGAGAAGAACATTTAGCTCCTAAAGCACTTAACAGAGATGTAAAAACATCAATGTACTTGTGCTCATGAAAAAACTGAAATCAGGGGATCAGGACCTATATGAATATGAAAGTAATATTGATAGCATTTAGACCACCTGAAATTTGAAAATGCTTATGCCGCCATCTTGGCAATGGCCCCTGACAACACGCTAATTGGCGCCAGAATGGCTAACTTCAAAACTCTTCCTGAGAATGAGCTTGTGGAAACTAAGGGGTTTTACGCCACCATGAAATTGCAACATTTAATCATGGTAATGCCCAGGATTTCTTCAGACTCTTTAAATTGACCATGTTCAGTTGCAGCATTTGCCAAAAAGCTGTTTTTAAAATAAATTGTTTGGATACCGCTTGCATGAATTTGGTATTATTATGTTAAGTAGAAATATTTGTCATATCATTAAGGCTAAATTTTCTATTATTAAGGAAGTTGGTAGCCCTGAATGAATGGCTAACTGAAAACAAGAGTTCATGAGAATACAATTCTGAAAAGATGAAACTGTGGGGGAATTCACTGATTGTTTCTATGAAGAGGCGCAAAATTTTATGGGAGCTAATAGCATGAGCAATTTGAATGCTTGCATTGTGATGAAGGCAGTGCTCTGATCTTATTGGGATCTACACAGATCTATGGCGTCAGCATTCACCAACAACTCCACCACTTCTCAGATGATGAAACACCTGAAAGTATTGGCCTCAACTTTTGATGACCAAATCAATGTGTAAAAATAACAACCGCCTATAAACTCAACATTGGCAAAACCAAAAACCAAAAACCAAAAAAGTACCTTGCCAATCAAAATGGGGAAAACTCTGATAGACCAAAGTGGCCTAGTAATATGCTGCGCATCACTTGGAACATATGCGGAAATATATGACTTTATGCTGCTCATTTCTGGATCAATAAACCAAAATGATCATGTGAACTTTGTCCAGGAAAAAGATGCCCATGAGGAGTCAGGAAGGTCCTGCAGTCTAGATAAGGAATGATTTATATCTGCAGTTTTCCAAGTTTCACCAGATAAGCTCCAAGGATTAACATCTCTAACATTTTTGCCAATGAACCTGCTTATATTTTTTCCAGAAAAGCATGGGTCAAAATATCTATGTGATAACTCGAGCAAAAGCAAAGGCAATAATTCCAAAATTATATCAGAGGTTGCTCGACCCTACACTTGCCAATTATTGAAAAAGCTCAAGGTTCTGACAATGAAGATGAACTTCTAAAAACGAAATTGGAAGATGTTAACATCTTATTCCTATTGCAACTATAGATGAATCATATCCTGACATATCCACCCAATTTCTTCACACTCTGGATTCAGCAACTGATGCTGCTATGCATCCAGTAAAAAATAAAAAAAACTCTGAGCGTACTTATGCCAATATTTTGGTTAACCTAGTAGAAGTAAGGACTATTATCAATAGTGGTGCTCCAATCATTATCATTTTACCAAACTGATAGAAACATTTGAAAATTTTACAGGATTAAGTACATTGAAAACAGTATGGGACAGCTGGACGAAACCCTACTACTTAATGTGAGGCTTATAATACATTACCCCTTCATTTTGGATCTTTAGTCATGTCCAAGCCGGTGCTCAACTTACTTAATCAAAATTTATTATATAGTAATCAACACTGATTTCATGTGAAAGTATGGAGTAAAGTGAAACTCTGGATAGAATACTTCAACAACTTTAGGTCAGATGCTGCCTTTGATTATTATTGAAAGGAAGATGTTCCCTTCAACAGGAAATTAATAATAAATATTATTTATAAAGATGGCATCATTCCAGTTAATTATAAAAGAGCTGGAAGAATAATCCAGTTGCTATCAAAATGCATGAGCAAAAATTGAGAGATTCAATCTGAGTAAAAAAGAAATTAATAAAACTGAATGGGATGCAGAAATTGGTTAATACTGGACTGACATTAGAAAACCCCAAGCAATTATGTGGTGAGATTAAGACTCCCAGGCGAAGATCAAGAATTGAACCTTGGGTAGCTCCAGGGATTCTAATTCCTGTAAAAGGGAAAATCATATCCTTTTAACCAATCTGGGAAAAACGCCGATGATAATCAAGCAAAATCAAGTAGTTGCATTCACCCAGATGATTCCAATATTGGACCTCCATTCTTTGCACGAATCTGGGATTTAAATGATATTGGATTACCAGAATCAGCTGAAAGTATTCATATATCAATCGCATGGGACCAATTAATAGGATTAAAAGAAAACGGAAAACGAAGTATTAGCTTTATTTGGATGATACTAATTTATGCTCTTTCAAGATGACCACAATTTAGGGTGCGTGGAAAAGTATTACATTGAATTGGCTCTGGAGAAGCCGCCCCAATTAGAATGATGCCTATTTGGAGATCCCGGGCTGCTGAGGCGGTAGTTGCTGAAGAAATAAAAAATTTGTTGGAGCATGGATTACTTGTGCCTTCATCCAGTCCATGGGTTAGCCTGATATTGATCATGAAAAAGAAGGATGATTCAAACAGAGTTGTAATTGACTAACATTATCTTAATAAAATCATGAAAAAGAACTATTATCACTTGCCAAGCTTTGATAATGTGTTGGATTGCTTAGGTGAGGAATTTTTTTAGCAATGGAACTCATCTCAGGATATTGGCGGATTGATATGTCACCTGAGGACCAGGAGAATTGTGCCATATTAAATGGAACAAGGGCTTTACCAATCTATGAGGATGCTTCAAGGCTTGTTTAAAGCCCCACAACTGTTCAACAAACTATGGATAATATATTATGCTATCTCAATTTATCATATTCTAGTCTATCTAGATAAAATCATACTAACTAGTCAAATTTTCATGGAGCACTTGCAACACTTAGAGGAAGTGTTCAAATCGATTGGTCTCTGCCAAACACAAAAACAAGCCCCAAAAATGTTCCTTCTTTAAGGAGATCTTAGAATAATTGGGCTTCATATAAACTCAAATGGATTATAAACTCAAAAATAGAAGCTTAAAGCTATTGATCAGATGTCATTGTATAAGAGTGTTTGTACTGTCCAAGTTTTTTTAGGAATGTTCAGTTATTAATTTTGATTCTTTGAGGACGTTGCAAAAATAGCAGATTCATCACTCCATCTGCTTAAGGATTCAAAAAAAAAGGTTTGAATGGAATGAAATGTCCCAAAGTGCATTAGACAAATTATGGAGATACTTGATGACAAACCTAATACTTAATATATGAATATTAATTAGTTGTTTATTATAAAATTGGATGCATCGCTTACAGCACTAGGTGCCATATTTAGTCAAATTTGACGAAATAGGTGAAGAGCACCCAGTGGCTATGTCAGTCATACCTTAATGAAGGCCAAAAGAAATAATACAGTAACTGAGACCAAATTTCTTGCAGTTATCTATGCTTGCAAGAAATTCTGTATTTATATTCATGGGACGCATTCCAAGGTTTTAACAGATCATGCATCTTTCTGTTGAATGTATAAATTAAAGGAACCTGAGGGAGACTAGTCCGATGGGCCTCAAAATTTCAGGCTTATGACTATGAAATTGAAAATTGCGCCAGAGATAAAAACTAAAATGCTGATGATTTTAGCTAGACTGCCGGCAATCATTGAAGTATTAGGTCATGTTGATGAACTCTTCAAGCGCATGGTAAAAGAGAAATTGGAAGACATACCATCAGAAGTTCAAACGGGCCTATAAAAAGCCATTTAGGGAACAGACAAAAGAATGGTCAATTATTCAAACTAATAAATAATAAGAGGTTTCTGTTCCTGAAACCATACAAACATATGAAAAGTTCCATGACGCTTGCAAAGTCATCAGTTATGGTAGCCTCAAGGATACTTTAGGCACATTTGCCAATAACAACGGGTATCATTAAACTATGATGTGGCGGATTTCTTTTCCTGATGTATGGAGTTTCAGTTCTATAAACCACACAAAAATGTGACCTGATATTAGTTAGTGCAACCAGGGTTCAACTGGCATACAGTGTCCATCAATGTTAAAGAACCTTTAAGGACAAGCACTGGAAGAATGAAATATATCATTGTTATAATAAATCATCTTACAATGTGGATCAAAACTAAAGCTATGATTCAGGTCAATGCAATGAATACCACAAAGCTTATTCTGGATCAAGTGATATATATTGGCACAGCTGCCCTCAGGTGATCCTGAATAATAATGAAATGAACTTTTACTTCCTTTGTCATAACCTGATTGAATGAACTGATGGGAATCAAAGAAGTTGTATCAGTCCTATATTGGCCAGAGATGAATAGTTTGGTCAAAATAGTAAATGCTACCTTAGTCGCTATACTATGGAAGCTAGTTGCATGGTAACGTCTGCTTGGGCTTCATACTAAAGTTTGATAATGTTCGCCTATAATATCAGCTATCATTCATCAACCTGAAAAACACCCTTTAAATTACTTTATAGAATAAAAGCCACTCTACAACTATTTTTATACTCAGCCTTGTAGTTAACATTGGGGATAAGTCCTGACCATAATATAAGTGATTGGTCAACAAATAATTATTTTGCAATCACAAGAATGATAAAACATTAGGAAAAGGATCCAGGCTAAAAAGTACAATGTTAAGTAATAACCGGTCATAAAAGAAATTTGAGATTGGATATAACTTATCCTACTGTGATACATATAGATTCAGCCACCAAAATAAGCTGAATGCCTTATGGACAGGCCCTTCAAAAATATTGAAATTGGCAATTGAAGGCCATACGATTAAAAAATCATTGGTGCTCAAATAAGGATAAGTTTATACCAAATTCTTAAAGAATTGGTACTATATATATAATGTAAAAACATAAATAAAAAATATAAAAAGAAAAAATATAAAAATAAACAAATTTCAAAAAAAGGTTTTGCCTTGCCATGCTCCAAATCATCTGGTGGTTTTATCTACTATCAGTTGGCAGGACCAGCTCAGGTTGCAATTGGGTTTGCCAGGAGTATTCCATAAGCACTAGAATATTTCAGTAGTATTGGGGCGAATGAAACTAGATTTGCCATGAGTAGCCTCTAAGATATAATTTGGCAGGATCAGTACAGGTTAAAAACTGGATCCACCATAAGTATTCCCTAGGTTTGATTTAAAGAATCTTCACTCTGATTGAAAACGGAAAGCCCAACCTGGTTGTTTAAAGGTTTCACAGGCTATTATTGGCAACAATGTCTGAAGTATTCCTGGTATGGCAAGAGGCTATAGGAAAGTGCTCTGTGGAGTCAGTATCAAGAAGGAGTTCGCTGAATCAGTAAGTTGGTTAAGTCTGAAGGAAGGACCTAAGAAATAGAATTGCTAGTTAAGTCTCAAAAGAAGGATAAATTTGCCTCTAAAAGCTGTCTCGCTGTGTAAGCTGGTCAAGCAGGGGGATGTATTGGAATCTTGGTTGAACATATTATCCATCTCAATTGCATATTAAACATTCCAAAGATTAATGATACCAATCTATTGTATAGTGATGGTTGCCACTAAGTTATTAGTCATAATTAAACAAAGGATAGTATCTGATGATTTGTTTTGATTAATGTTTCATTGGGGATCATCCCCAACAATGTTAAATAGGTATCATAATGAGGACTTGATAGCCAATAGTCAGATTGCCAAGACAGATCGTTCTAGCAGAGGCGCTGAATGATTAGAGTCATTTTTATGTTGTTAAAAGTTTTAAAAGCTTGTATTGGCAGTAGTTAATAGTTGTAACCAGGCAACGGTGCCTATACCATCTGTGTACAGTTCCTGACATGAATGGATGGCTGCTAAACATAAAGTTACTCTACTGAAGATTACTAAGGAGAAGGAACCTGTTGCAGATTCAGCACGCTGCAAAATTAGTAAATCCTCAACCTATGGTAAAATCAGAGAAATACCAATTGAAGCACAAGAATTATTAAACTAAGATGATTTTAGCTCCAAAATTGGTAATATTCCAAATCAAATTGGCCATGAAAATGGCAATAATGTAATGGCCAAAATGATAAATAATCCAATCTCCAAAGTAAGGCAAAACTGCGATGATTAAACTTCAAATAAGATACGCTCCCAAAAAATGTAAATAATTGTTCTGGTAACTTTGAAAAGGAAAAGAATGATTTAGGTGCATAACGGTGCACCAAAAAGGAAATCAAATGAAATGAAAAGAAAATGGTGTAACCAAACAAACCAGAAATTAAGTTACTGATGATAACAAAAATTTGGGCTCCACTGAAGCGCACAGGAGCCACAGAGCCCATGATTTTGATGCTGAAGGCTCCACACACCGCTGCAGTGCACAAATTCAGAAATTGGAAAAAATGAGTGCCCAAGAGAGAAATCAATTATAAAATCTGAACTGAGGTTCCTGAAGAAGATGCAATATTTTTCCAATCCACTATTCAATTTATCCTCAATTTATTATTTACATCCCAAATTCTATAGTATTTAGTATAAAATTACTAATATTTTATCTTATATAAACAACCTATTTTACAGAATCTTAAGTTTGTCCTTTATTTGGTAGTGACTGCAAGTAACCAGTCTTATGTGCACTACAGTTAAATACACTCTTTTTTGAGAAGGACTCCTTGTAATATTAGGCTTGCAAGGAGAGAGGTTGAGATAAGCTCCGTTGGGTCAAGGGAAGATTTAAACGTACACTGGATTTATTTTAGAGAAGACGCACAGTTGGCGTGCAAGTGTCAAGTTTACAGCTAACTCAGGAAGCTTAAGCCGAGTTAATTAGTGTCAAATCTGTGCAACAGATTACCCCTTTTGACGCCCCAAGTTCAAAATACCCAGAGTTAAGCGAGCAGAACCCAGGGCGTTAAGAGAACCTCCCATGAATTGAAAGTTAATCTTAAGGACCAAAAGTTTTAGGAAAACAATCTGTTGATTTTCAGTGAGTCAGCTGATAAGTTATGCGCCTTTGGTCTATAAAACCCTTTAGTATTTTCTAGTAAAACCAGAATTCAACTGTTATTTATTTATTAGATTTAATTCTAAATTTGAAAATTATATGGAATAAAGTTCCCTAGTTGCTTTTCTCAGGTTATAGTTTACCAAAGTGGAATTGAAGCCACTTACACTGAAGACTCCACTTACTAATCCACTAAAAACTAGTGTCCTTATCATTTTACAACAAATATGCCGCAAACTATTGTAATTTTACAGGGAGCCAATAGGTATTAAAGTATAATGTGGCATAAGGAGGTTACTGGTGTGAATGAAGGGTCAAACTTTGAATAAAATAAGGGCTTACTATCAAGATGATTTTTTGTTCTGGGCGTTCATCCTATCTCATCAGACAGTGGAGCACTATTAGAGGTGATTTATCCTGAATTTGTTGGGTCGTAAACTTGATGTTATTATGGGAAATCACTTAGTGCATAAAAATATAATATTTTTATAATTTGGGTCCTTAGGCTGATGAAACATCTGTCAATAAGTAATAACGTTCTAGGCGATAATTCCTGAGAAAGCTTTGAGTGACAACCAAATAATAATGTTTTCAGTAATTAGCCCTAAGAAAGTGTCCAACTTAATTAAATTATTAATAATTGTAAAGTGAAGCTGAGGGAAATGATAAACAAAAGGGAACCATAAGCTAAGGCTTCACCTAACCTATGGCTAAGCCTGACACACACCGTGAGCATATAAAAAATTATATTGAGCAATGCTACCTGAGTTGAAATAGGAAAATAACACATTGCAAATGGTAAATTATCTCCACCATGCGGCTAAACAAGTAATTTACTAAACAAAAGTTACTTGCTTATCAGTGTACTTCTAGAGTAGTCATGCCAAAAGTCCAAATTATTAATTTAGTATATGAAGAGGACATGAGTGAGGTATTAATGGAGTAGAAAGGTATATTCAACTTCGGCTTACACTTAAAAAATATCCTCACTTTAGATTAAACTAACAACCCCCAACACTGTCATTTTTTTCATTTAGGGTCATGATGCTATATACCAGTTTTGCAGCAGTTGATCTCATACAATGTGCCATATGTGACTATCCATTAAAAAAATCAAGGGTGTCAAGCAAGACTTAAAGACGGTATTTAAGTTTACATCCAAAAACTCTAATACCAGCAAAAATTTCTTTCCATTTCTGGAGATATCCCATAACTAGAGGATGTAATGTGGCCCTGTTAGGATATTGCAAAATCCAGTCCTTAGCTTTTCAAAGCTATAAAGATTACCCAGAATAAGATGACACTTTGGGATCTTTCCTATTGGAACAACTTTCTGCGAAAATTATATGGATAAAAAAGTAATCTCAATCACCCACCATAGTATTGCTATAATGTCCTTGGATTCCCCAATGGCTGCCCCAGTGTGCAGCAGTGGTGAAACTCCCCCCACTGTTTAGATCCAACAGAAAAAGCACTCAGACTGGCTCGCCCAGTCATATCAAACCCTGGGATGATTCATTCCTCCCAACGATCTCTATGTCCACCTCACTCAAATCCAAGCGGTGCCACATTGCCCCCTGGTGCTCCCCCAGAGCAACATGCATTTTAGCCTTAGGGTTGACTATGGGAAATTTTTCCCTACCATGACCAAGCCATTATCAAAATGTCTCAGGCGGTGATGTATCCTTCCAGTTTCATTGACTTCCACCCTATAAAGGGTATTTTGATCTCAGCTTCACATGTGAAGCTGATGCTGCCACTGCAGCAACTATGCCCCTGGTTTTCCAGGGTACCCTCTTCCCACAACTTGGACCCAGCTCCTAGTGGATTTAATGGACCGGAAAAACTCCAGTTCTGACAGCCTATATTTAAGCTCTTCTGGTGCACCGACAAGCAACTAAAGTGGCCTAACCAAAGCAGGAAAGAGGTTTGGGGCACTGACAGCACCAAACATTTCACCTACTATTGGTTACGCACATCCTTGTGATTGAACCAACCCAACCACATGAAAGCTCCTCAGAACTGAATATCTGAAAAAGACCACAGGTATGTGAGGTATGAGAGCCCTGAAAAAACCTTTGTTTTTATTCAGGAACCATAAAAAGGGGCACACCGGCCAGAGCTCAGATGGGGAGCAACCAGCAATGCTCCCCATGATGGAATGCTAGGGTGAAAATTCCAATTTGAGCTTTGGAATGGGCAGGCGCGCCTTATAAAGGCAGCGCTTTGGGGACCTCACCTGAGCTATCAACTAGGCTCACACAAGCCTAATTAAAAATCAGATGAGGCACAACCCAGCATCTGATACAACCAAACCAAACATGTTTTAAAGTGATCCCACTCGGCTTCAGAAAATCTGAATCTGATTCAGAATGTAACAAATGGGACAAACCCATCTGTTGCATCACCCCCACTAAAGGAGGACTCCTCCCCAAAGAGGGGCTCCTTGGTGGGAAGCCGCCACGATGAGGGCTTCCTGGGGCAAGTTACCTTAAGCCCCAGAAAAATTAGCCCAGATAAACTCTGAGCCCCTCAAAGAAACATAGATGGTGGGATCAAATCGCCACTGGGATGCCAGAATCAGCCCACCTGGCACAAGGATGCACACCCAGCACGTGGATGTATTGCATCCCCTCCCAGGCTCCCATTAGTGATGGTCTTCCCATCCTGACTGGGAAGGCGCTTTCTCTAAGGAAAATGCAAGAGGGGCATGCGGTCCAGAGCAGCTGGATGTCCAACCCCTTTCCAGGTGGACCATCTGTGGGGTGAGGGAGACCAGCTGAGACAGGTCCACTCGATTCCACAAAATCCCTGGTGAATGGGAGGCCCACTGGGAAATTAACTTATGGTCACTTCAAATCCAGGGTTGGCCATCAGTTATCAACTCCCACTGGTACTGGTTCCTCGACAACTGGGACCAAGTAACCATTGAGGTCAGCTAAACTGGGGACTGTCAGCATGCAGAGCACATTTGAGTATAGAATTATGTAATGGACTAGAAAAACCCCAGTTCTGACCACCTATATTAAAGTTCCTTTGGTGCACCGACAAGCAACCAAAGAGGCCTAACCAAAGCAGCAAAGAGGTTTGGGGCACTGACAGCACCAAACATTTCACCTACTATTGTTTACGCACATCCTCATGATTGGTCCAACCCAACCACATGAAAATTCCTTGGAACCAAACACCCAAAAAAGACTATAGGTATGCAAGGTATGCGAACCCTGAAACAACCTTTATTTTTATTCAGGAACCATAAAAAGGGGCCCACTGACCAGAGCTCAGCAGGGGAGAAACTGACAATGCTACCAGGATGGAAATGCTAGGGTGAAAATTCCAAACTGAGATTTGGAATGGCCAGGCGCGCCTTATAAAGGCAGCGCTTTGGGGATCTCACCTGAGCCATCAGTTAGGCTCGCACAAGCCTAATTTAAAGCTCAGCTGAGGCACAACCCAGCGTCCAAGACAACCAAACCAAAAATGTTTGAAAGAGATCTGACTCAGCTTCAGAAAATCTGAATCTGAGTTGGAATGTAACAAATGGGACAAACCCATCCATTACAGTGGATACCACTTTGGTGGTTCAGTACGCTGGTTTGCCCAACCACCTTCCTCCTGAAGTGCTCCACCAGGAGCTGATGGAAGGTTTGGAAGCCTATGGCTCCAACCCCATCTTGCAATTTGTGGTCCCAAATGCGGCCACACGCCTCGCTGTGCCTCAGGCATATGCCACGATCATCCCTGACTCAAATAAAATTGCCCTGTCAATTCCCCCTCATGACATTATCCTCTCTGCCCCCAACTATCCTTTCTGGGCCTGAGTCAAGGGCGGATGGATGATCTGTTCATCCTGTTTCAAGTTGGACCACTCAAAACGCCTGTGTCCATCCATAGCTGCTTCTGACAGCGCTGATTTCTTGTCCACCAGCCTCCAATATGCCGCCCACCCTACACCAGCTTTGGTATGGGGTACAATCCTACCTCTCCCTCCCCCAAAGACTGTTGCTGCAGCTGCACCTGCAGCCACCAATTAACATCCTTCTCACCCCAATGTTACAAACGCTCCATCCAATCAAGCACAATATTGGACACCAGTTTGATCCCATGCATCCTCCAATAAACCAACCAAACCTCAGGAATATGCCGACTGCCAATTCATGTCAACCAAAATCCTTGGGATCTATTGGCTGAAATTGATGGATCTGGGAATATAATTGAGGACCACTTTATAAAAATGAGCGGTTTGTGTATATTTACCAAGACAATGAACTACCCCCTCGATTATATGCCTCTGGTAAAATGCTGAAACGTTCTGCGGCAACCACCAGCTGGCTGTTGAAGTAATGACTAAGCCATATTTCACCCTCTCCGCAAAGCTACCGCCAAATCAGTGGTGATGATCACTGGAGGAATCCCTCCTCCCAATATTCCCTCCAAAGCCAATAAGGTACAAAAAATATGTTAATCAAAGCACACAAAGGAGCCAACGACCCCATCCAGCACATGGCAGAGGTAGCACAGAATCCCAAAATTAAAGATTACCTGCACCAATATATCCACTTTCAAAAAACTACCTGACTCACGCATGAAAGCTGAACTAGCTTTGGCAAATTACATCAGAACTCTTATATATAATGGCTGTAGTCCTACCACCCCAATCATTGGAAATATATCTCCACATCCTAATGATGCCCTGACACCCCTGATCTACCGTAGTCCATGCCCTGCTTTGGGATGAAGTAGAGACTGAGGATGAGCCCCCTGATCCCCCTCCCCTTTCACCATGATGGGATAAGCGTTTCCCAATGTCCCACCTGGTAGGTTGAGCTCGCGGTAGGTGTGTCATCTGCTCATTTTGGGAGGTTAATTCATTTTATTTTGGTGAGGATTTATTTTAGGTTTTGAGTTTTGGTAATACCCGTCCCCTGGTTGACTTACTCAGTTAAATAAAAGATGACACCTTGGTGTCCATTTACTCATATTACTGATTATTATTATTATTATTCCATTGTACCTACATAGTTATCAGCATGAATAAGCTTAAGGTTTGGTTAAGTAAGGAAGCTGGTACATTGGTCAACATAGTTTTAAAAATATTAGTGATAAAATAAGACTCATACCAGGCATAGACTCCCTCAAGGAAGTTGTAACTGCTGTTCTTAGCTCAACTACATCACTAGGAGCTTATTGCGAGCTTCCACTAAAATTAGGCTCCATGGTGTATCTAAACTTGTATTATCTTATTAAACCAAAAGTATGACATACATTTCAGGGAATTCTTATATGGTCTACAGGATATAGACCAATTTTTAGGAAACATTTTAGGTATACTTACAAGATATTTTGTTTTACAGTATAAAAGATAAAGAACTTAAACCTCACACTCCACTAATTAGAAAACACAATTCAAGATTATATTGTAACAAATGGCTACCATAAAGGATGCGGCCTCACCAAAAATTGCCAGACTAGACCTTAGAATTGAGGGAGTTGCATTCAGGTATGATTAAAGCCTAACCATGATTCTGGGTCACCAAAGTTGTAGCAGCAATGGACATCAAATAAAAAACTTGAGATATTTCTTTGGGAAAAGAATTATGCCATTCCACCAGTCCCAAACTGATTCCATTGTCATATCTGATTTTATCTATTAGACATGGAGGAATCAAGTTGCTATTATATAACTTAGACCCCTACACTATCCACATAAACAATACTAATTTATTGTCTTTATACATATGTCGCCCATTAAAATGTAAAGAACAGTGAGGAATGTAAGAACGTCCTTTTTTTGATCTCCTGGTTTCTATTGGTACTGATAAAAGAGGAAAAGGACTCCTATCTCTTACTAAAAGTTATGATGCACTGGTAAGCAATAAAGTTCAGAGTGTGAGATAACAAGGATTGATACATTTTATTAAGCTAAAAATGGGGGATATGATGCTATTTTATAACTACCAAAGATATAGAAAGACTAATAAACTAGACTATATATTAAATACCCTATGATATCATAGAGTAAATATTAAAATTGTATTTACCCTAAAGTATTTCCTAAGTAGACATATTATAAATTATGTACATGTCAAAATTCAGTAATTCTAAATAGAGTGCAAGACTCAAGGCCACTGACATCCAATAACATAACTTCCCCAGTTGCTGTTAAGAGTTTAGTCCCTTATACTTGGTCAAGTGGTGGAAAATGTTGAGGATTCGAAATTAATTTATTATAAGGGAGCATACTAAAAGTATCTAAAATCATTAAATAACTAATCAACTGATATATAAGATGTCTTTAATTTCTCACCAGTGCGCCGACATCTTCTAATTGTAGGAGTCATCTGTACATCACTAATAGCAAACTGCCACTATCCTAGCTTTTTATAAATTCAATTTGAACTTTATTTGCAAAATTATGATTCCAAGTGTACCATACCTTCCATAATTTTATGAGATTATCCTAATTAACCTAAGGACCATTGTAAAATCAACCATTGTGATATTTTGATGATGTGAAGACTTCCTCAAGACCTCTAGAGTATTTAACAAGTTAGCTTATATTACTGGAAGAGTATTTGTTGGAGATTCAACTGTTAATGACCAATTCCAATCAAGATCAAGGTTTGGTGTATCAGTCTAATAAGATCTTAAAAACCCCGTCAAAGATATCTGATTCTCAGTTAGACTAACGGTCAACCTTTCAAAGTTATCAGCCTCCTGTCATGGATGAACAACTTGATAGTGGGAACCAACCCCAAGGATAAGGCTGTGTGACAGGAGGCCCAGAAGGTGAAACTTCAGGCTCTTCCTGACCTTAAGCACACATTAGACCAACGCTGGGTACAAGCCAAATATGCCCAGGTTGGTTTTAAAGAGGTTCAAAAGCACAACCCCTTGTGTCAGCCCAGGCGGCAAAACGGATGATATATATAACAAATGAAGATGGTTCAATTTGTAAATTGCAAACAGGGTTTTGAAACTTGTCGAGTTACAAAATTATGAGTTCATGTAGAATACAGCTTCAATCAATCACTCAAGTGAAGGAAGTTTTGGTGTATTATACCAAATTAGATGGGAGTGTTTGACTATTGGAGTGTCAAGGCTTAAGCCCACTTCTGCAGACCCATAATTACTCCAACTTGGTTTAAATATGTTTTTTGCGACAGACACTCCTTGTTGGTCAACTTTTCCCAATAAACTTTCCCCATTTTACCATTTTTATTAAATGATATTTTTAACAATTCTGTGCGTGGACCCCTTCAAGGAGTCACGCACTACATTAACCATTCCATTTTGAACATGATGAGAATATCCACTAGTGCACCGTTGGTTTGCACAGGTATCCTCCAACCTGAGATGTTTAGCCCTTCTCTCCTTGTGCACTGCATCTCTTTTGGTTAATTATTTATTGCACTCCTTTGCTTTAGTTATTATTGCTCCAGCACCCTCTGCTGGGCTCTAGTAGCTTTAGTATTAATGGCTAGTTTCCTTGCGTTAGCTTTGTGCACCGTGCACCACCACGCTGGAAACAGGAGAGTTATAGACACTCTCCTTACACCTCCTCCGACAGATGATGCTAAGCAATCTAAAGGGGCTAAGCCCTCCACAAGAAGGTCAATCCCATCTAATAAGAACTTTATCAGATCTGAACATCACAAGTATAATAATATTCAGCAATATTGGCCCTCTATTAGAAAAGATTTTACCTCAGTTGAAGCATGAAGATCCTCATGAAGAATTACTAAATCTACCCCTATAAATATCCCTTTTTTAACTAATAAAGTACCACTTATTTTGTCTCGTGTATCTCTATTTAGTCAATTTATAATAAGTGTTCAATATTATGATTGGAATTTATTATTGCAAAAGAACTAATAACTTCGTTGCCTTGTTTTCACCTTCACTAGAGCCATGAAAATAATAATTTTGTAGTCTTTGTAGCGCCTGAATATCATAAAATCTCACAAAATTCCAAAACTGGTGATTTCTGCCAGGTCTGCTTCCAAGGTACCTGGTGAAAACATATTTTCATGGCAATGAATACATTTTTAAAAAAAGCCCCTCTTCCGAGGAGTTAATGAGTATCACCTAATAGGTACACTCTAACAGGCAGAAGATGCCTTCTGCTAATATTAGTGATCTTCACTTTTGAGCATCTATGGACTTGGCCATTGAGGGCCCTGACCAGATAGTTATCAATTTTAATCTGCAGATGTGGAAGAAACGGTCAAAAGCTTAATGTGGGGGATATTCAGCATGGTGCCCATCCTAACTGAGAATGAGCACATAAGGTTTCATCTAGCATGATGAAATTATATAACTGAGTAGTTTTCAACATACCAAAGTCAGTTTGGCTAGAAAAGAGCAGTATATCCAGCAGTACGTGCATCCCGCCATTCATCATGCACTCCAGATTTTGGGGTTACATCATCTTGAGATCCAACGCCAGTTGACCCTGGCGCAACAATTTCATTCTTAGCTATCTTCTTTCTTTGAGACAGCTTTTAACTTTGATCAGGATAATCGTGAAGCCAAACTCAATAATATGAGGTAATTCAATGCTCTACATAACCATCTGGTGAAAATTGACAATGGAGTTGTGGGTTGTATTGTCCAAGAAGTATCTCAACAGGATAATGATGTCGCTAATACTATTTAACACTGAATTACTACCCTTGAAGATGAGATTACTAAACAACTGGGAAAATTGTGGGCCCAACATGAAAAATGCTTTGGTGAACTTGACGGGATACTTCAACAACTTGTCCAAATTGTGGATACAATCAGAAAAGGCGGATATGGCCCTGCTGGTCCTCAAGGACCTTTGGGCCCACCTAGTTCTCTTTTGGTGACCCTGGGACCCCCTGGTGAATGAGGCCCTCAAGGATCTGCGGGTCAATAGGGCCCCCTGGGTCTATAGGTTGTGACAGTTCCCAAGGACCCCCGGGGCCTCCTGGTCCTCCAGCCCAATTCTTTCAGTTCACAATTCTGAACTTTAATTCTACTGGTAACAAGGGTGCAGGCGTTAGAAAACCAAATCTGAGTCATAGATCAAGGATGTTTCTTATCTCTAGAAGGCCTTTCAACTAACCTGGATTATTCACTAACCAACTTACTAGATGGTGTTGATAATGCTTATCATCTATGTGATGCTAACCAATCTATGCAAGAAACTCATTTTGCAACGTTAACAGCTTCCATTGATAGTTTAACTGCTAAATAAGGAGTACTCAAGAATAAGCAAGAAGAAATACTCACTGCAATTTTAACTTAAATCAATCATCTGCAAATGACCATCTTACACAATGGGTCCAAAATTTACAGGATGATCTCAGCCATTTATGACAACAAGTTGACCAAATTCCTACTCAAGCCCATACCCCTGAGTCTGAACCCTCCAAAGCTGATCCAGTCATGGTATCTATCATACACGTCTTAAGAAATGAAACCATCACTTTCAAACCTACCTTTAAGGATAAGTATGAGCCAGGTGAAGGTAGCATTCATTCTTTTCTATTTGTCTATGAGTGAGCAATGGACGGGGTGACAGATCAACAAAAAGTTTGCAATTACTTCTTGTTTAAGCTGTTTTGCTCAAGAAATTATGGTCCCTCATCTTAAGGTTTGCAATACTTGAGTTCAAGTGAAAACCGCCCTTACTAAGGGATTCAGGAGTGATCAAATTCTATCTAATCAAAAGCAAGCCTTTATGAGCATCCAAGTCAAGTGGGGAGAGTTAATTCAAGATTTCACTAAGAGATTTTATCATGAGGCCCAGACTCTTGCTACTTGTGATTTTATAATGTATATGATGCCATTTCAGCTGTGATGAGTGCGTTTGCTTCTCATACTCAGTTGTTGCTACATTTAAAATCTCTTAAAGGTAATTTCAGATCTATTCTCGACATCAAAGAGGCGTTGATGGAGATTCCTAATGGTGTGGTGCACCTGACCTCCGCTAATAACCCTCATTCCTATATCCAAGCGGTGCCACCTAGACCCAAACCTAAACCTAAGAAGGATCCTTGCAGCTATTGCGGTCAAGTGGGTCATATGGGGAACTCAATGTTGGAAGAAACACGCTGAAGAGTCAAAAAAGAGGAGTCATCATAGGGCAAGAAGCTCCCTGTGCTGACCTACCTCCTTTGCCTCAATTGGAATCTTTTAATACTCATAAAGACTGTTATGTGATATCTGCTCCTGGTGATCTTGGTATCCCTGATGATTTAGCCTTCAAATATACTATTTCTTCTTACGTTTATGCTTCATCTTCTAATTCAATTCAACCATTTCATCACTCAGTATTTTAAACCCACACTTTGGCACTGATGTGACCCAGGTGGAAGTCATAGTACACAAATTAAAAGTTTTAGATATCATTGACATGGGATCGCCCACGACTGTGATCTTGTCCATGCTTATGAAAAGAATCAAAGTCACGCTAGAATTAAATCATTCTCATGACTATGGAACTACTGGTCCTTCATACACTTGATCCATAGGAGTTTATCCTTCCCTTCCAATGCGCTTTAGAAAGTTGGTTATCTTGCCTGAAAGTAGTGTTGGAGAATAACTGGTATGATTTGCTTTTGTGAACCAAAATTCTTATTGATTTTGAAGCGATAATTAGTCTTAAGGACAATTATCTTTCTTTAATTGGATAAAAGTACCTTTAATTTTAAAAGGTGTCCCCAATAGCAAAGGCAAACTCAAATGATGCGTTTGCTTATTGGAATATCAAAGTTCTATCTCTCATCTTGAATACCAAATTTTGGGACCCAAGACTAATTTTCTGCCTCCATCAGCTTGTGCATCTGAAGGAATGCCTTTATACTCTATCAATTTGATTACTATTCCTCCAAAAGCTCAAGTTATAATTGATACTGGAGTATAAGTATTTGTGCCAGCTGATCATGTGTTAGAGATCTCCAATAACAATATTTCCTCTGATTTGGAGTCCTTAACCTGCCCCAGTATCCTTGATCCCACTTATAATAGAACTTTTTTAGCCTTACTAGCTAATCTCACCCCTTTACCTATGCAATTGAATTTAAATAACCTATTACTTATGTGCGGCCAACCCCTGTAAAGGAAATATTATCCATATTGGGATGTGGGGATTTACATGATTTTGGGTTTGGAAAAACACCTATCATTGCTAGAGTTGATGTCAAATTTGGAGATTCACTTACTCCAGAACAACAGCATGAAGATGAGGTTTAATTGAAGAGTATGCATATATATTCACCAAGGGTTCCAGAGATTTTGGGCTAATGAAAGATGTGCAGCATCAGGTGAAAACTGGGTATACTCCCCTATTTGATACCATCCTTATTGCAAATCCAAACTCAAGGAGGCTCAGGTCTTAGTGGAATTGAAACAACTCCTCAATGCGGGGCTACTAACGCCTCTTCAAAGTCCATGGGCTTCCCCTCTACTTCTCATTTGGAAAAAGATGAAGGTCATAGAGTGTTTATGGACTATCATCAGCTTAATGCTTTTACCCAAAAGGATTCTTATCCTCTACCTTGCATTGATGATTCATTAAGACTATTGTCTGGGCCAGTTCTTCTCAGCCATGGACCTTGCTAGTGGCTACTGGAAATTGGCCTGGCTCTGGAAGACCATCAAAAATGCGCCTTCATTTCTAGTGAGGGGTTATTTGAACCTACTTGTATGCTGCATGGGCTTTGTAATGCCTCTGCTACTTTTCAAAAAGCCATGGATAACTTATTTGGTGATTTTAAACTTTTGGCATTTTAGTTTATTTAGATAATGTTACTACTTTCTCTTGCACTTTTAACGAGCATTTAGATCATTTAAAAGAAGTATTTGGCCAAATGCGCCATGCTTTGCTTAAACTAAAACCATCTAAGTGTGCTTTTTTAAAAACTGAGATGGAATTCTTAGGTCATAAAGTTATTCACAATTGGATTTTACCCTTATCTAATAAGATATAAGCTATTTTGAACATGCCTGTTCCTAAAAGCTTTCATGATATTCAAGTGTTTTTAGGGGTGGTTGGTTATTACTGACAATTCATCTCTCATTTTTCTGAGATTTCAGATCCTTTAGTTTATTTATTGCATAAGTAAGTTCCTTTCTTATGAGAAAAATTGCAACAGCAAGCTTTTGATCTTTTGCGTCAAGCTTTAGTTAATGCCCCAATTTTAGGCCATCCTGTTTTTCAGAAACTTTTATCTTATTTACCAATGCCAGTGATGTAGATATTAGGGATATACTGTCTCATCATGATTCCAAAGGTAGATCATCCCATCGCTTATTATAGTAAAACCCTATCCAAAGCAGAACGCAACTATAGCGTTACTAAGATGGAATGCCTCAAAGTCCTATCCACCATCAAGTATTTTCTCCCTTATCTCTATAGCAAACATTTTACTATCATCACAGATCATGCTTCCTTAAAATGGTTACAAAAAATGAAAGATCCTGATAAATGCTTATCTATATGGGTATTAAAGCTTCAGAATTATGACTTTTCAATTAAACATTGCACTGGAGCTATACACCAAAATGCTGATGGACTTTCTTGATTACCTATACTAATTTTATTTGTTGCTGAAAAAGATTGTATCTATGATCTGATTGAAAGACCTGAACTCTGGTATAGTGAATCTAAGTATGTTATAGCAAAGCTACAATCCTTAACCAAGAATACTCAAGTTAAAAGTTCTTTGTATAAGAATTTTAGATCTAAATGGCTGCCTTTTATTTGGCCTTCTGTGAGAACTGATACTATTATGGAGGCTCATGAAACTGTAGGGCATGGAGCTTTTGCTAAGAATTTAAATTGGTTGAAAAGTCATTGTTATTGTGATAACATGCTTGAAACTGTTCATGATGTGTTGAGGACTTGTCTCACTTGCCAACAACAGTGTAGTGGAAATCTAATTTACCAACACAAAATTGTGGGACCTTTAGAACCTTTTTTCACTATGAGTATTGATGTGGTTGGCCCTCTCCCTACTGCTACTTATGGACATCATTATGTTATATTAGCTATCAACCATTTTACCAAATGGATTGCATATGTCTCTGTTTCCACTGTCACCACTAAGGCTACTGCATCTTTCCTTTTTAAGCAAATTTTCACCCAGCATGGTAGCCCAAAAGTTCTATTATCTGACAATGGGACCAACTTTGTTTCACAGGTGGTATCTGAGCTTACTAAATTAATGGGTACATATCAGTCAGTTATAACTCCTTACAATCCTTCCACTAATGGTGTGGTCAAATGAGCAAATGGTACCCTTGTAGTCATTTTTTTAAAATGGCCTCTAATGATCCCAGTAGATGAAATCTCTACTTACCTAGTGTGAAGTTACCCTATAAGGTTAGCTATCATTGCATAATTGGAACATCTCCCTTCAAGGCTCTTTACAGTCAGGATCCTATTTTACCCTCAAGTGTACAACCTATACTTGATGCTGCAACCCCACAAACTAATGATTTAGCTATGAGGAGGCTAGCTGATGGAATTTTTAGAGTAAAAGCCTTAGCTTCAAGTTCTCTTACTTCTATAACCTAAAAAGAAGGAACTAGAACCAATGCTATTTAACCTACTTTACCTGAATATCAAATTTAGAATCTTGTACTCTTTTATCATCATAAATCTGGAGAATGGATTCACAAACTTGATACCTTATGGGCTGGTCCTTACCATATTATGTATCATCAGAGTACTGAATACTCCAATTCAGCTATTGATGCTAAAAATGTTATCAATAAAGTTCATAGTAGGTTCCTTTGTAAGTATATGCTCCTTTGACAAGATCTTGAGGGGGCATTGTTGGAGATTCAACTATGATGACAAATTTTAATCAATATTAAAAAATGGTGTCTCAGTCTAATAAGATCATAATACCCCCATCAGAGATATCCAATTCTCAGTTAGACCAATGATCAATACTTCAGAGTTACCAGCCTCCTCTGACAAATGAGGCTAAGTAATCCAAAGAGTCTAAGCCCTCCACAAGAAGGTCAATCCCATCTAATAAGAACTTTATCAGATATGACCATCACAATTATATTAATAATAATCAGCAATATTGGCCCTCTATCAAAAAAGATCTTACCTCAGTTGAAGCATGAAGATCCTAATGAAGAACTATCAAATCTACCCCTATAAATGTCCCTCATTTTTAACTAATAAAGTACCACTTATTTTGTCTCGTGTAGCTCTATTTGGGTCAATTTATAACAAAAGTTCAGTATTTTAATTGGAATTTATTATTGTAAAAAAACTAATAACTTTGTTGCCTTGTTTACACCTTTGCAAGAGCCACAAAACTAATAATCTCATAGCCTTTGTAGCACCTGAATATCACAATCTTTTCACAAAATTCCAATAGTATTTGGAATCAAAACAATTTAAACAAGTTGGAACCTCCAACACTGCTTTAGCTTATAAATATTGAACAATTTTAGTTGACAAATTTAGATTTTATATGTAGATTACCATTGATAAGTTTGAGAGGTCATTGGACTATCATATTAAAAAGATAACATTAAATTGTTTAGCAAAGCTATTGAACCTATTAAACTAACAGATAATCATCAAACCTTTTAGCTGAAACAATATATCAATTTCCATTAAAATTTTATGTTAACTTCATAAAAAATTTTACCTTTTATATATTTTTATGTCTTTTCAAAACTCATGCTCACTGTGGACTTATTATTATATAAAATAATTGTGGCAGAGTTTTGAAACTGGTTCAGTAGTTTAAGAGGAGATGTGGAATAGATTTACCCATACACAATGAATTTTAGTCATTTAGAACTTATTACCCAGATGGAGCTGATTTAATCTTTCCTCAGTCTTCCTATGATACTAGATTTAAAAGATTGAGGCTGTTAAAATTGGTACCAAAAATAGTTTTTATAATAACTTTATTTATTTTATAACCTATTATCAGCAAATAAAATGGAACCCCCTCTGCTGGGTACCTGCTATGTACAAAATTTTCATCAAAATTGGATCGGTAGTTTCTGAGATTACCGCGGAAACCTTAGACCCCCTAGAATTTTATTTATATCGACTGCAACTTAGCCTCAGCGGCATAGTAAATATACAATTTATTTATCTGGTAGTATGACCGAGATTTATATCGTGTTGCGAGACCTATAATATAATAAAGATTTTATTACAATCTTGATTACTATACTTTCGAATGAGTATCCTGTCTTCATACAGAGATACCGAGTGTAGTGCACCTGAACCTGTGGCCTACAATTATTACCGTCACCTCTACGCCAATTTTGACACCCACTGACGTACTTAGTCTATCGGTCAAAATTTAAGATTATTTTTAGGCCAAATTAGGTTAAAAGTATGCCGATTATCATTAATCCTGCCAAAAAATTAACTTTGGTTTCATCTATTTGAATTCCAGTTCCTGATAGCTTAGTCATCTAAGACGAGTAGCAGTTTGTGACATTGGTGTAGATAGAAATGTATCTGATATTTTAGACACAAGTTGTGATTAGACTTATGCTCACCCTTACGTTTAATTTATATATTTAGCAGATGTAGATAAGAAATCAATTATAGATTGCAATTTAATTAACTTGTCGTATTTCATTGGCTATTTTAAGGATGAAATGCCGAGCCACTTTAGATCACGCCTTCATAGCGTGGATGCTGTTTTAAAGAAAGAGAACATTGGAATAACCTCTGCGCTGATCACTTGATTTTGTATATATCTCATTTTTATTCGTAAAGCTTTGTACCCCTTAAAAACCCTTGGTTCCTTTGTCATTTTTTCAAAATGCTTGAAAATAAAAACTTGATCGTTTTCTATATTAAATGAAGTTTTTCAGCTTCAAGTTCATTTCGACATCTCTTATTCTATTCTATTCCAGCCAACCTAACCTACGGAATTTGAGCCTAAATTTCCTACTGTGCCCACGGACTACGGACTGAGCGATGCCTATAATGGCAATATTCGAGGTGGCAATAACACCTCATTTCATTATAGAACTGGAATATAGGTCCTTTATAAAAATGCTGACTCGAACTCTAAAATTATTATTTTTTATATTATTTTAGTCCACCGTAAACTTGTGCCATCAAACTTAATACATTTATTGTGTACGTTGAATTCCTCCCCTTCTTTCATCTCCTACAATGAAAGCCACAAATATATTGTAGAACACCTTAAATAGTTTAATGGGTTTAATGATTTTATACTTTTTGCTTTGGCTGCACCAAATCTCTATTTTGGTTGACGATCGTTGATGCGTTTAACAGATAATATATTTTAGTTTACCTCCGAGATGCCACTTCCATTGTAACATTTATCTAATAAGACCCAACCCAGATGGTTGAATAAACTGTATAATTTTTAGCGGATCTTCATAAGATGTGATGCATCAATTGCATATGAACAAGTTGCAGATGCGCAAACTTTCTAAAGGAGGCGTAAGGAGCGAATAGTTCTAGTTTACATTTTGATCAAGTACAAAATGACTTTTTATATACCTCCTTTTTATAATTAAAAATGAAGATTCATCTATGTTAGGTAACCAATTAGTTTACACCTTTAAAACTTGGCCCAGCTCTACAAAAGCTTAATTTAGAATGGTGCCACTAAAACTGAATCATGTAAGATCGAGACAAAGCATAGCCAATAGGAAGGGGTCTACTACTCAGCTTAATGGTCCCAAACTTAACCCCAAATGCATTTATACTCTTAACATTGCCCAGATCAATTTTAGTTATTCAAATTTTATCTTCTACCTGCCAACGTTCATTCCAATATTAACTCCAATCCATATTAAGTTTCATCATCTAAGCTGGTATAAATTTCAATTATCTACTGACTTATAAGGTTTATTATCATATGGATATAAAGCATTTTTTAGAAAATAAACTTTCAGTAATTTAAAAAAACTTAATTATAATCTACTTGCTACATCAGTTCATATAATTCATCTGATATATGGCTGATAAAAGTTATTTAGAGCCCATTGATGCCCGCCTGACCCGTGATAGTTTTTATATTGCTTGTTAAGGCATCTTTTTCTAGAAACTAACTAGTTGTTATGAACGAGTTGTGACTTTAGTCCTAATTTATATATCATGATTTAATTATATAAAATAATGATTAAAACCTCCTAAGACTTCACATGGCAAACAGTGGTGGGAAATTTCAAGTACACGGTCAATAATCTGTATAAGCAAAAAATAGTGCAAAACTTAAGGCTTTATTAATTTCTTGTTTTAGCTCATAAAGTGCATAGTATCTGATTTTTTTGTTTGGAGTTATTTATTTAATAATAGGTTAATTCATACTTTAATTTCCTATATAAGCAAGTTTCTAATTATACCTTTTCAAAAATGGGATTCTACGTTTTTATATCCTAGTTTTGATATAGCTTTTAGTTGAGATTAATCTAAAAGAATTAAATATTAGTGTTATAAGATACTTTTGATGATGACTTTTAGGGTTTGACTATGTAGTATCCTTTAAGTAACTGATAAAGCGTAACTTAATCTGATCTGCATGACTTTATAATTCTAATTGGTACACTTTAATGCTACTTATACTGTATCTAGATGACCGGCAAACTAAAATAAAGCTGGTATGCACTAACCGCACCTAACTTTAACATACTCTAAAATTTGTTAAAAATTTGAAAGATAGGTGTTTTTACACTTGCTTTCATCTATATATATATAAAAATGAATGTCTGTCTGTGTCTGTCTGTATGTATGTATGTCCCAAATGCATTCCTATACCATTCATCCAATTGTGATGAAACTTTGGTTATTTGTTGTGTGCATGCCTGAGAAGGTTTATAAATTTTAAAATTTATTATTTTAATAGTAAAGTAAAAAGTTTTATATGTAACAAGTGAAAATCCTATATATACTTTGATGGTATTTACTATATTGTTACAGCTGAGCAGTTTAAATTTATTTTATTTGATATTTTATATGGTTTTGTTAAGTGGTTAGTAGTCATTTGGTTAATTAGTAAGTTAATTTAAATCAAGACTTTGAATCTAAAGTCCAATTGATTTTAAAAATACCTCCTCTAGCATAATTGGCTCAATCTCTCTCTCACAAATATCACTTTTATAGCAAAAAGTGAATTGAACAAGAACTGAGAGAGCAACCAACTGCCATAACAAACTGCAATTTTATAGAGCAGTGAACAAAGGCTAACCAACCAAGCATAGGGAAGTCTAGCCACCCATCTGTGTGCAGCATATAGAAACAGATGACTTGCCCATGCAGATAGTTGTTGAGATGGATAAACCATCTGCTGACCTTTCTGCTGGCCCAAGCCCTGACACATCTAGAAATGGGGCTGGGAATTCTACCATGTATATGCCAAGTAATAAACTGGTGACATGAACAACAATAAAATAAGCAAACACATCAATGGGTTATGGAGCCCTAACAAATAGAGCAAATGATGGGGTTGACTCCCTAGGATTGATGCCCACCAACACCCAGACAACAAGTGTAACCTTCAGAGAGCAAGGCCCAATTCCAAGAACAGCAGAGTTGGGAATATTTCCCAGTGAACCTCAATCAGCAAGAGGGACTGGGGCCTCGCAGGGTGAGAAAATTCTTGCTGATAAAGTAAAAAACCTGGATGAGGTATTGGTAGGATCCAAAAATGACTTAGATTTGAATAACAAAAATTGGCAATTCAAACCAATGGAGCTAAGCAATAAAAAGTTTTCTTCTGACATGGAAAAACTTACCAAATCAGCTTGGGGTATCCAGGTGAAGAACAAGTCAGGTGCCAACCCCAAAATAGCCCAGTTGGGGGGGCAAATAGTCCCTGACCAAAATTGATTTGGTAGCATGAGTAACTCATTGGGCAGAACACCTAATACACAATTGGGCGTAATCCCCAATGAAGGTATTCTGACAGGAGGCTATAGCTTGGCAATGCATTGATAGCTGATCCCAAATATCCAATCACTGAACCAAGCTGACCCATTGAAGACCAACAAAGGTTGGGGTGACTCTATATTGGGGACTGAACTGGAAGCAGATATAGTATATTGCTATTATGAATATGCTGTGTTCAAAAAATACTGATCCACAATATGATATATCCTATCAGGTGATCATTTGCCTCTGGGTATACATCTATCGTAGGACTTGTTCTTTACAAAAACTCTGAGAATAGCTCTGATCCAACTATGAGCCTTCATTTACTATTATTGTGTATGGGTAATTCACTGTACGCTCATTGCCAAGGTTATGAGCAATGAGCACCCCCATCACAGAGGTTTGGTATTGAAGACCATTTGAATTATCTCCGATCAGCTCCGCCGGATCTCAAAATTCTCACACATAATCCCCGGGTGTTATAAGGCCACATATTTGGCTTTCTCTGCTGGATCGCTCATTGCATGCAATGAAGCTACTAATCATCTGAGAATAGTATGGCCTGTAAGCCTGCTGTTGCTAGAACTGTGGCTAGCAATGGCGATTGCCAATCAGCAATGGTCAGAGGTGCTAGAACTCTAGTGGCCCAAATCCCCAGTATTTTTACCCTTGGCCTAATCGCCTGTATTCTGCCCTCCCCTCTTACTTTCCCTTAATTTTATTTAATAAAGTATGGAGTTTTTTTAAAAAAATCTAGCATAATCGGCTCAGCCTTTGGCTCTAAACTTCAACTCTATAAAAGGTCAGTTCGAAACTTGGCATAATCTATATATATAAAAGCAAATGTATGCACGTGTGTACGCGATGCCCAGCCAAAACTAGAGCATGTAGAGCTCTGAAAATTTGGCTATAAGTGGACGGGAGGGGGTCCGTGTGCACCTCGAAGCCGGATTTTTAATTTTCATAGTAAAATAAAAAGTTTTATATGTAACAAGTGAAAATCTTATATGTTTTTAATGGAAATCGGTATATTGTTACGGCCGAAAAGTTTGATGTTCGGTTGATTCGGTAGTTTAAATGGTTTTGTCGAGCGGTTGGTGGTTTTGGGTTGATTAATAAGCTTTACGGTTCTAATAAAGCAGTTAGTGATTGGTTGATTCGATAAGTCAATTGGTTTTGGTAAGTGGTTGGTGATTTTGGTTGTTTCGATACATTTAGTTTTGGTTACGAAGCGGTTGGTGATTGGTTGATTTTTAATCTAATGGTTTTAGCTAAGTGGTTTAGTCAATTTGATAGATTAATTGGGTATGGCTGAATGGTTAATAAATTTTATATTAATTCAATATATTTTGATTTTTTTAATATTATCGATAACCATCTACAAATATAAAAAAGAATTGATCAGGATCATCAGGTAAACTTAAAGCCCAAAAACAAATCTGTGCTAAACTGGGTATCAACAAGAATTAGCCAAACTTTTCTTTACAAAACTATCATTCTGTTTATTTATTTATGCCGGATGTATTATCTTGAGCAAATAAACAAAAATCACCAAACTTGGCACAAGCATTCTATAAAGTTTGGGAACGAAATGCTAATATGTAATTATTTAAAATAATCATATAAATTTAAATATCAGTTCTATTTAAGATCTAAAACATATCTAGTACTAAAAAAAGATCTAAAGCATATATTTCTAATACAATTATATAATTATATAGCAATCTGGCTGGGTATTTTCATATTTTTTTATTCGAGGTGGGCCGACCTGGGGACGATACCGCACCGATTAGGGAAGTGAAGAAAATGGGAAAGGAGGATAAAACCCGGAAAACCTCCATGCCCGGCGTATGATAGGCCAGGAACTCCATGGACCGCCTTTGCTATTCGCTATCTCGGTTCGGGGCATTGGTGCGCAAAACCAACACAGTCAAAATCGTCCCCTACCCAAAGTCCATTACCGGGATCGAACTCGGGAGGCAGTGGTAGAGGGTCCATACTCTACCATGGGGTATCCTCCCTCTGGGTATTTTCATATTCATTTAATTCGATTTTTTCATAGGTTTTTGATAAGGGGTTGGTAGTTTTTGGCTGTTGTAAGTTCCGTAATTGGTTTTTGCTGAGTAGTGGTTTATTTTTTGGTTAATTCGATAGGCTCAATAGTTTCAGGTAAGTGATTGATGGTTTAGTTAATTTGGCAGGCTTTATTGATCTTAGCTAAGTGGTTTTAGGTTGGAATTTTTAATAGGGATAATGGTTTCTGAACTTATTGATAGCTATCTACCAATATAAAAACTAAAATAATTTAGAATCTGATTGATTTGATAAATTTTTTTATTTGGCCGAGTGGGTTGATGGTTTTTGGTCGAATCGATAGGATACAGTTTAGCTTTGGGGGTGATTAGTAATTGGTTGATTTGATTTCAGTAGTTTTAGCTGAGTGGTTGGTGGTTTTGGTTGCTTCGATTGAGCAATTAGATTTGGCCGAGTAATTATTGCTTAACTATATATAAAATCTAAATTAATCAATTCAAATCACCTGAAATTCTATAGACACCGTAGCGAAGCACGGGTAAGTCCGCTAGTTTACAATAAACAGAACTTTTTTAATTTCACCTACCCCATTTTTTTTAGTACTAGATGGTCCCAACCCAAGGGGGGGTCACCTACCCCATTTTGTTCTCTTAATTCTTAGTGCTATGTTGCTTTGACTTTAGGCGCCACAAATTATGTAGATAAAGGGAAACTCATATTACTTTTTTATGGTCAATTTGTAAAATGTTTAGCTTTTAAAAATATTTATTAGGCTGCTATCTATATATCAGATATTAGATGCTACCTGTAACTTTATGAAATTCCTTTTTAGCAACATGAGCGAATTCAAGTGAGACTATGTATTGACAAACTATTAAAAGTAAAAAAATATGTTGTGTCTAGTAAAAACTAATATCCACATACCAGATTTTCATAATCATTAAATAGGTAGCTTTAGACTTAACATTTCACATATACAAAGTCTGTACATAAATCCCTATAAGGAGCAGTCTTTGATAAGCAATCTTTAATATCTGAAATATAGTATAAACCTTTAGATTATTTTATAAAAATCTTTATAAACTTCTTAATAAGAAGATATTATAACCTTAAACTACACTTAAAATAAACAGTTACAATTAGGGTGTTTTTAGCTTGCAAGTTGAAAAAACTTTGCTGTAAAAAAGTTTAGAATTGGATATAGATATACACTAAAAAATGATCACAATCAAGTACATAGTTTAATGAGTTAGCTGATCTTAGGATGTCTTGGTATAATTTCAAGTGTCAAATTAGTATTTTTAATCTTGATGTGTAGTAATCAAAATGCATTATAAAAGCACAGTCTAAAAGTAGCAGAAAGATAGTGACTGTGTAAGTCCTGGGGAATGTCCTCTGTGTGTAGATCAGGCCCTTTTCCCATTTCCAAGTAAGAAGGTACTAAAGAGGGTGGCAGTACCCCTCATTACCCAGGGCAATCTCGCACATGTGATAGATGAGTGTTGGGTAACAGCCCTTTCTCTTTGAATTCCTCCCCCAGTGCCCACCTTTTTTTTTTAGTACTAGATGGTCCCCCAGTGCCCACCTTCACCTCAGTAGAACTAGTACAATTGATCAGAGGAATTTGCACTGAGATTGCTGAAATGAAGTCATTCAGTCTGAAATCAAGTGGGAACATGCCCAATAATTAGATCCCACATAGTTGAAAAGGGATAAAGACTGAATTATTGGCCAGAATTGCCAAAAATTTTGATTTGGCTAACACCATGATTGCAAAAATTAACCCCCTCCCAAAATCATCAGGGATGATCCCTGACGTGCAGGTAGTAGCATTGAACATCATTGGCGAGGGTTTGAAGCTCCCTGTCAGCAAATTGGATGTTGCAGCTGATGCAACGCTTTTGACCAAATGAATGGACCAGCGACCAGGCATGGTTGAAGTGGGCACCCCAAACCTGTTCCCAACTAATTGGGGACTGCCCCTACATGGGGTGGCCTTGGGAAATTTCTGCTGCTCATTGAGCTAATTGCCATTGCACCAACTGTCATAAATGTAGTCAAGCCTCAGTTCAGGCGTTCAAGGTCAAACCAACAGTGACTCAGTCTGCCACCAAATCCTTTGATGTCAGTTTCCAGTGAACTCATCTGCCCCCATTCCCAAATAATTTGCCAGTTAGGTCAAAATTGAGGGTCTCAATCCTGGCTTGTGCCTGCATCAATTGGCCACTATTTAATCAGTTGTACTGCACTGAGAAAATTGTTGGTCAATTTTCTTCCTTTCCATTACAATAAAATTTTGCCTCCAAAAATTATCAACTTTGATTTATTGATATCCTTCTGGCCACATTCCCAATGGCTTTTCTCTGGTGGCCCATTGGCCCATATACCAGATGGGTTCTACCAGTACTAATGGTCACTATGGCCCTCAACAGCGTAAACTGGATTCAGCAAGCTAGATACTTCTGGCAATTTAATCCTGTCATCATTAACTTTTGCTGACAATATACTGGGATCTTGTGGCTGTACATTCACCATCTTCAGGCAAGGATACGCCCCCTTGTCTCCTCAGTTGATGTTACCCCAACTACCGGTGACCTTATCAAAACCATACATGTGGTACCACCCCCTGCAGTGAGACCTCCAGGGTCTGGGGTGGCCTCAATTTAGTTCATACTTGGGTTGCTCTTTACTATTGTCTCACAACAATGATTTATCATTTCCCAATGACCAGTTCCATACAACGTCATTTGGGCAGCAATGCCTCTGGCATTCTGGCTTGCTTTTTGGGTGCTTATATATCCTAACTGGCAGACTGGTCTAAACTTCTTCTTCTATTTTTATGACAGACTGTTCAGTATAAGATACTATGTAAGTGCCTTTCATAACCTTTTGTGATTGACTTGCTGTCTTAGTATTGCTTTATTACCTTTTAATTATTACTTTGTAATTAGTAGTCAAACAAGTGATATCATAAAAGAATTAGATTTTTTAGATAATAATGGTCCTTAGTTAGGTAACTTATGGACTATACAGTCACTAGATTGACATTTGCATATATCAACGCTAGATAGGTTGTTTGATGTAAGTTATCTGAAAATATATAATATAAAGGATTATTAATTATTACCACTTATAGTCATCTAAATACTATTTCTGCTAACTAAAAAAATAAGGTAACTTATTTGGATTTATTTGTCTAGTATGAACACTATAACATACCCTATACAAAATCTTGCAAAGAATAAAACTTACA
The DNA here is from genome assembly GCA_022478985.1 of Massospora cicadina. Lineage (NCBI taxonomy): Eukaryota > Fungi > Entomophthoromycota > Entomophthoromycetes > Entomophthorales > Entomophthoraceae > Massospora > Massospora cicadina. The sequence continues at coordinate 127,700 of JAKSZP010009275.1, forward strand.
CCTATCAGACTCAATAAAATTGTATTTAATATACTTATTAACATAGCACAACTTACATCCTAATCTGAAGAAAACTCTTTTTTAATGAAGCTATAGATATTTAAGACAATCCTATTTACTAAAAATAGGCTTATTAGTATCTTTGGCCTTCAGAGGATGTCATTTTTACTTGTTATACAATTATAAATATTTTATATAATCCTTTGCAAGCTATTATAAAATACAAAGTTATTTTTAGAGTACTCACAAGAAATTAAAATCTGTTGAATTAAACAAAACACTTTACCATCTATTAAGGTATGGTAGAATTAAATAGAGGATGTATATTGCGGTTAGAAGAGAGTTTTGGCAAAATTTTGTAGGTAAAATAAAATTATAGTGTGGCAAATTTGTATATTATATCATCTGGAATTCAAGCATGTGCGTTATATCTTGGTAGGTACAGGTTTTTTGTGACTAAAATTTTTTACTCATGTATGAGGGCATATTATCAAAAACGCCTTATTATTAGATCTTTCTGAAATTTGTTGACTGGTCACTTTAAAAGCATATACAATTAGCAGTCATTATAGCATCAGTGAGCTTTCTAGTGGGATTTGATTTCACTAGGACATTGCACTTTGGCAAAAGAAACTATACAAGGATTAGTAAGAATACTCTATTTACTTAAAAATTGAGAATAATTATAATCTTTGTGTGGAAATACCTCAATTCCATATACTGTGCCCTTTGAGCAACATGGGCTTTCCAATCTTTGAGGAGCTTTGTGATTAGTTCCAGAACAATTTGAACCCTTTGTACCAATTGAGGGGGCTTTGGAACAAGAAAGCCATTTTTATATTTGTCATAGGGCCTGTTATTGGATTCATTTGGCAATAATTTTCTTTGGCCAAGGTTTACTCATTTTCATTTTGGATAGAATCTAAACTTAATAGATCATCATCTTTCAGAAATTCTGCCCTAAAGGTATTGCCAAGGGGGTACATAACTTCATAGGAACCTCAAATGAAAATTAACAAGAGTACCCATTTTATCTAAACTGATAGTATAAATGTCCATGGTAAGATCATCTGATAAATTCAGATTATAAAGCTACAAGCTAATAATTTTTTATCCAGGTAATGATAAAAATAATAACTTTCCTAACTAATTTATTAGACATGATAGGCTTCCAATCAATGGACTGTTCTATTTCCATTCTATATTGTAGTTCTAAGGGACTATATCACAATAACTGTAACATAAAATTTTATAGGCAAATCTTTGCATAGCTAAATCATCAGTTTTGGGTTTAGAGAATTTCAGTATGTGCTAGACGCTGTAGGGTAGCCTAAGATAATGACTGTAAAAGGCCTTAAACGTGGACATTCTGATGGCTCTGTGATAGCTTAACCAATATGCCATTAAGGCTCCTGGTAGGTATACATCCTACCAGGATGAATCAATTTGTGCCTATCTAGCAAAATATAGATAAGAGTGACATTTTCTCTCTACTGATTCATAAGCAGAAGTATGGTAGGTGCCAGGATTTTTTTTCAAACCCTTTTGGTTCCAAAAAGTCTACTTCATCAATTCACCCACCATTATTGGAAGGAGAAAGTAATCTATCTAAATTTTTCATGGTTAATAAGAAAGATCAGTCTCATCCTGATCAAGGGATATAAGATTTGATTGCTCAATGATTAATTAGATCAAACAGATTCCAAACCATTACAAAACCCATAAATATTCCATCCTTCCAATAATAAAAATGAGGTCAAAATTTAACCTGCTTTTACTTTAATTATCGCTTTTTTGAGAATCCAAACAAAGTAAGTTTGAGAGAAAACCTGCTCCCTTGATAGTGTAATTAAAACCTTTCAGAGTGGTGCTCACTACAGAGGGCACCTGAGTTATGCACCAGAGAAAATGTCTATCATTACTATGGATTCTTAATTTTCACCTGAAAAAGCTCAAGACCATGAGCAAGGCAGTATTTTATGATAGGTCCATTCAACTAGAAACAAAATCCAAAAAGTACCGTCCATGTTGGAATTCTGAGCCAACCTGTAAATTTATAATCCTAATTTAAGCTTTACAGCGAACTTTCAAATCCCTCCTGATGTTTTACAAAATATTAATGAAATGATTGAGGGATCCTAAATTCATGGAATCCATTTCACTTGATCTCATTTTAATGCTGTACCCTCTATCTTGCAAGAAGTGTTGCAAACCTCCCAAATGCCAGGAATTGGCACTGAGCAATAATTGCATCAGCTTGTATACCCTAAATTATACCATTTATTACCAGTAGTGGGATTGCATCATCAAGGGATGCTCAATTTACTTGAAGGATTCCAGTCCTTGAATAATTATGTTAATGAGTTTTTCAAATCTGCCTCTGAGTTTAGCAGAGATGATTGAGATACCATCTTTTAATAATCAGACTCTTATCAATAAAATACATCAACAGCTTATTCAGCTTGACCACAGGATGTCCAGTTTTGTTGATTTACAGTTCCCAAAAAGAGTCCAGGAAATTCAGCAAGAGTGGAAAGAGGGAATTTCCCAACTCTCTGAGCATAATTAATCAATGGAAGAAATCAAAAATCATTTTTTCCAATTGGAGCAAATGTACTCTGGAATCCAGTTCTGAGTCATTGAAGTAGAGAAAACCTCTAAAGCTATGGGTCCTCCTGGGGTTGAAGGACCTCATAGTCCACCTGAGGGCGTAGGTCCACAAGGACTTCCTGGCGTTGATGTGCCCTGTGGACCCCCAGAATTGAAGGGCCCCACGGACTGCCAGGTGCAGATGGACCTTGGGGCCCCCAGGTGCTGATGGGCATTCAGGATCCCTTCAACAAATTGACTCTCTATTGAGCATGATGGATCGCTTACATGAGCAATTTTACAAAGTGGCCAAGGAATGTATTTTAACACCTGATGGGGTAATGATTGACCCCCTCCTGTCGCTTAAGTCTCTATCTGACAAATTGAGTAATTTTGGGTAAATGGGCGAAGGACACAGACATTCTGTTTTAAGCCTATGAATCAAAAGGTGAGATGCTCCATGCAAAAATTGATTACTGGAACTTAAGTATAATGCACAACAGGAGCAAATTTATGAACTATTTGTCAGTTGGATGAAAAAGTGGGGCATGCTGATTTAAATTGACAGATTAGTGAAATTTGTACTGAGACTATTGGCCCCTATCCTCTGTTTTCTTCTCAAGTTTCTGATTCCAACTCTTAGGTTCTACTCAATCTGAGCCCCCTGGGGTGCATGTTTTGACTTATAATGCTCTGACGAGTTTCAAATTAATAAAGACAAGTACTCTCCTGGGGAAGGCAGCACTATCTCCTTCCTCTATCTATATGAGAAATCTGGCTGATTAAATTATTCGTCTTTAAGCTCAAGCAACGAAATTTAAATAAAACAACTACTCAAAAGGAGACTAAAAGAAGTAATCAGCATAAACCCACCTTACCTGAGTATCAGATTGGGGATTTCATTATTATCATTCTTGGCCTGGTGGACTTACCAAGAGGTTAGGATCCAACTGGTCTGGTCCACATCAGGTTATATTTTTGAAAGGATTAGAATACTCAATTATACACGTGGATACTGGTATAGTGATAAACCAAATTTATCCCAGATTTTTAAGAATTTACCCTCCTCTGTAATCAAATCTTGAGGAGGAAAGTGTCAGAATTTTGCCAATTTCTTTTTTTTAAAAAGTCTACTTTATCAATTCCCTTGGCACTATCATAAGGAGAAAGTAACCTATTTAAATTTATCAAGGTTAATATGAAAGATCAGTCTCATCCTGATCAAGAGATAGAATTTGATAGCTCAACAGTTTTAATTAGATCATACTGATCCTGAACCATTACAAAAGCTATAAATATTCCATCCTTCCAATAATAAAAATAAGGTCCAATTTTACCTGTTTTTACTTCAATTTATCTCTTTTTGGAGAATTTAAACAAAGCAACTTCGAGAGAAAAAATGCCCCATTGGAAGTGTAATTCAAAGCTTCCATAGTATGGCAAGTAAAAGACTGGTAAATTCCAATCAAAGACCTGAGTTTGTTCACCACCCAATATACAAAATTTGTACCTCTATCTAATAATAGGATCTATGGTTTATCATGCTGGATGTAGCCTTATTTTTAGTAGATAGGAAGTGGTAGCTTTGGATACTGCAGATATGACTGATATGGCTTTGGCTCACTATGTAAGAAATGCTGTATTGCAAAGATGATGTAGCAGTGGCCATACATTGCATTCAGTAGAGGTTTGATTACTACAATAATAACTTTAGCAAAAGGAGAAGTTGGCCCCACAACTTGATTGTAAATCAGACTGGATGGACCCTGGTCCATACAGATAAGACAGGAAAAACATTATGTATAGAATCAGACTTGTCTTTGAGATAGCATTAGTCTTTGAGCCCTTGGTAGGTTGTAAACTTTTTGTAGAGCGTTGTACTCTTAGTAATAAGTATTAAATGTATATTACTGGTTATGAGGCTCGCTTTTAGCTCTCCAATTAATTGCACAGGTTTCTTATATGTGCGTTGTATGAGTTGATGATAGTGATGAATTAAATATGGTAGTAATAGTATGAAGACTTTTACTCTAGTTGATTACTCAAAGCAAAGTTAATTTATTAGACTAACGCTAGACTAATTCTTGCCCTTCTAATTCTTGTTTTATTTTTGAATGCTCATGAGCTTCGCCCTTTAACTCTTCCTTCTGATAGAATTTAACCTTGTATTAGGTTCAAAGGTTCTTCTTTTCTCTTTTAACGCATAGTCTGCGGAGATCTTGACATCAATAAAATAGACATATAATATTCTATCCTCCTACTCTGGTCCCAAGAGTAAAATATACATTAAATGTATGACAGTCTAAATTTTATAAGTAATTGAGTTTCTGTGGATCTGGGTATGCTTTATTTAATAAAATGCAACCAAATTTGAAGGAGAATTCAGCGCCCAACTCTTATGTTGGCGCCCCAATTTGAAACGACATCTGTCTACGCTGAATATGCCCTATAAAGTCACTCTCAACAATGCTTTTAATCAGTTTAGTCAGATTCCGCCACAGACTAAAATACAATCTCTCCTTGGTTGAATTGAAGAGAATGTCCCAAGCCTTCACTCAACCCTAGCGTGTCACTCTTATTAGGTTAACAACCTGCTTAGGTAATGGGACTTTTATCCATAAACAGCAGGTTGTGATACCTAAAAGGTTGACTTGCAAGTTGCTTAACCCAATGCGTTGTCAAACGCCTAGCAACTCATAAACCCCTTAGTTGATCAGTGATATAACCTGATTAACTAAAAAAATTAGTTAAAATATAGATCAAAATCAATAACTATTTACTTGTTTATTGTTGGGGATTTTTTTTGACAAAACAATAGAAGATGGAAGATCAAAAAATGTTAGATTAATTAATGTTTGCTAGGAATATTTATCTGGACAATAATTATTGTATACAACGATAACTATTACATCCACTAGTGGGCCTCATCCCCCAGTGGATAAGCATATTTATTATAATCAATTGAGCTGAGTGTTGTGGGCATACTGATATCCCAACACATCCACCACTTGACCAGATTATCCAGTAATGAAGATTTTCTGGAAACAGACTCCGCTTTGTTCCCTGACTGAGTCTGCCAGCATGGTTTAAATTTGATTTCTTCTAGTCCCTCTCATTTTTCCTTGCTCAATGCTTCTCTAGTAATCCTTCTTCTTAATGTGTTCCCTTTCAAAGTCCTTCTTAATGCTGCCTCCTCAGAGTGCAACTTCCCAAGACCCATGTCATACCAGCCTAGTTTTGTTGTTGCTTCTAATAATAGGTCTGTAAAGCCTGTATCCTCAGGTAAGGTTTATATGACTACTTATTATTTGAAGGAACTTCTTAGGTGGCTTCCCCAATCCCTCAGTCCCTGTACCCCTCAGGATGTGCTCTACATTTTAGATCAAAGAGGATCCTCTTTAATTCATCTCCTAGGGCCTCTTTCTAGAGGATCCAGTTTCAATCCTTCCTAATCTAGCCAACATTATTATTCACTAAAGCGCCTTGGGACTACTAATGCCTGATTCAGTTTCAACCCAGGATAATCTTACTGATGAAATAATGGAACATCACCAGATGTTTTGATGGTGACAAAATAAAAATCAATTTCTAGTATATAATTTGAATTTTTATCTTTTTATATAGCTTTTCTCAATGCAAAATTTTTTAACATCATTTTTTATCTTTTCTGTATATTATTTATCTTATGTTTTCTTTGCAATGGGACTTGGCTATCAGTAGGTTCAGAAGTCCATTTTTTCTTTTCCTTTAATCTGGTTGAGAGGTTCATTTTTTGAACTTAGCCAGCTATTTTGGTTCAACAGTCTCTTTTTAAGAATTAGCAAAATACCATGGTTCAGCTGTCACCTCTTGGGACATGACCAATTATCGTAATTTAGCGTTCCCCTCATGGGACTTGACCAAATATCGTAATTTAGCGTTCCCCTCATGGGACTTGACCAACACACCAAACATTATCTTCTTGTTAGTAGGTTCAGCGGCTCCAATGGAACATTTTATCTAAATTCTCCTAGATCCAATACTTTAAGTCTCTAATATGGACACATTTCATAAATCCATTAAAGATGTTCTCAACATATAGACATCTATTACCAACTTGACAATAACTTCAAATGGTCCCATATATTGGGCATTCATTTCCAACTTTTTACTGCTTTTGACAGGTCTTAAGGATTCCTCATTTGAGCGCTGGCACTTGATTCCTCAGATATCATAAAATGTGACTTTATCACCAATCACCAGTTCTGTTGAAATGGTTCAACATTTTTTAAAGTGCTTTTCAGCATTATATAATGTTCTTGAGTTCTGATTAATTCCACTGACAGATTAAAAATGATTCCTTAATCATGCATTTTGGTATGGCAAAGTTAGCTTCATCCAACTTCAACTTGAGATGAATATATTTTTAGCATTCCTTGTCTCTTTCATTAATTAAAAAATATTAGGCTTAAAGACTTCCTCCACTATTTCTGGATCACTCACCTTCATTTTTTTCTTTGACCTTGTGATAGCATTAATCTTTTGAATTAATCTCACATAATTGATCTTCTATTAGGTCCTTCATAAATAAATCTGATGCGTCTACTCTTTATGAGAAAATATCCCGAGAAACAGGTTCCCTTTCAGTGCTAGATTGTTTTATGTCTAGCTGCTAGACCTTTTCCCAAATCTTGAGCAGTTTCTTCCTCCTCTTGAGGCAACACAAAATTCCCACTTCTCTTCAGCTTCTTCCTACAACTTTGGTTGGCAAAATATCCAGTCACATCATTTTTCCAATTGTGATCTTCAATTTATCTGTCCATTTGGAAACATTTAGTTTCTTTCTGTTAGAACTTGATTCTGCTGATTGACAGCTTTTCCAATATTCTATATAACGTCATCTTTTATCCTCTGTAGCCTGATCATCATCAGCTTAAATCTTCTCATAAAATTAATTAGGCACTTTGGACGCCAAGCCTAATATCTTCATGAATTCTATCATCTGCAATGTGGAAGTAAGATTCATCAGAGACGAAATCATGGCTCAGTGCAGATTTTGTAGGGCCAAATCGTTGACTGCATCACTATACATGCATCAAAATCTGTTAATACTTTTTCTCCAACTAGTATCTGCAATTTTTATAAATTAGTCATCAAAAGCTTCTAGAGTCTCATCCTTTTAAACTAAATGCCCATAAACTCTTGTTTATGGTTAGACATCCGCGTAAGACTCCTGAACTATTCCATAATTGTTTCTTTAGCTTCACTATATTTCCAGTTATCCCCATTAAGATGGGGCAACACCGGATTTTGACAAACAGTGGCTAGCCAGTTCATCACAATTACTGCCTTCTACCTATCATCATATATGAACAATGTCATCTCAGAGAAGCAAAAAACGCTGTTGTATTGTACTGGCAAAATGTAGTAATTTTAGCATATTCCAAAATTACTCCATCACTCCTTTGGCAGGAGATTCCTGCCTAGCAACAAGACTGATGTTAGGTGTAACTTTGGGAGTCATATCTAAATATGCAAAAAATGATTCAGGCATATTTCTTGGTGGTTGTAACTTCTTAACTGGATTTTTGGCCATATTATTGTCAGCTTCATTTGTCTCCATTTAAGCACAATCACAATTGTGATTCTCTAGTTCATCTATACACTTCAACATGTGAACCATATCTTCATGAATCCAAAATAAGTGCTCTCTATCTGTGTAAGTCCTGGGGAATGTCCCCTGTGTGTCAATCAGGCTCTCTTCTCATTTTTATGTAAAAAGGTTCTGAAAAGGGTGGCTGTACCCCTCGTTACCCAGGGTGACCTCGCCCACATGGTAGATGAGCGCTGGGTAACAGCTCTTTCTCTTTGGATCCCTCCCGCAGTGCCCTCACTCACCTCAGCTGAACTTGTCCGCCAGATCAGGGAAATCTGCAACAAGATCGCTGAACTGAAGTTGATTAGTCCAAAAATGACTGGAAACAAGCCCATTTATTGGGATCCAAATAGTCATAAAGGGATGAAGATTAATTCATTGGCTAGAATTACTGACAGTTTCAATTCAGCCAACAGTGCAATTGTCAAAATTAATCACTTCTCAAAATCATCAGGGATGACCCCCAACATGCAGGTAGTAGCATCAGACACCATCAATGATAGTTTGAAACTCCCTTACAGCAAAATGGGAGTTGCAGCTGATGCAACGCTTTTGCCAAATGCATGGCCCAGTGACAGGGCATGGGTGGGTTAGGCATCCCAACCCATTCCCAACCAATTTGGACCACCCCTACATGGGGTGGCCCTGGGGATTCCCACTGCTCGTCAGGCCAGATGCTGTCACGCTAATTGTCAAAAATTTGTAGTCAAGCCTCAGTTTGGGCATTTGAGGCTTAAACTGACAGCGACTTGGCTTGCCACCAAATCCTTTGATGTCAGTTCCTATTGAGCTTATCTGCCCCATCCCCAAATAATTCACTGGTTAGGTCAAACTCGAAGGACCCAATCCCTGCTTGTTTTGCATCAATTGACCACTATTTAATCAGCTGCATTGTACTAAGAAAATTGTTGGTCAATTTTCTTCCTTTATTTTCCATTAAAAAATCCTCTCCCAAAATTTAGGTTTTTTATATGTTGAAAAATAAACCGCTTTTTCCACTGACACTCACACACCCCTCATGGTTAACAGCTGTATTTGTCTGGTATTTCATTATGTGCGTGTATGAGATTCTGGCTCATTGGCAGTTATTGGCAAAAATCCTCTCTAGTTTCATATCCTCATACTAGCAGAAGTGCCTTTGGCATTCTGGTTTGCTGTTTGGGTGCTCCAGCACCTAGGCTGGCAGGACATTCTAATTCTAACTTGCTGTTTGCCTGGCAATTCGCTTTTCTCAATCTTCTAGAATAATATTATCTTGATTAACTCAACTTCTTTTTTAAGCTGGTGACCTTCCCATAAAGGCCATTGTTGACTTTTTCAGTTTGCTCAACTTCTTCTTTGGCGTTTGTCACCTCTTTAAACAGCAAATTAGGCCATTGACACAAAGTTTAGTGCATTAATGATTTATATGTTACATCCAAAGTGTTAAGTCTTTAGCTGATGGTGCAAGCTAAAATGACTTAACAAGGAAATTGAGGATATATACTCACGTTATAAATGAAACTTCTGTTTGAAATTGGGATGTAGATTCTCTGACAATCATCATTAAAAGCCAAGTAACTCTATTATTTTCACCGTTCTTAAGTCTACTAACAACAACAAATACAAGCCCTCTTGTCTTCATAATAAAATTAGGAAACCACTCCTTTTAATCTAGGACTACTTCTCCGCCAGGTATAACTGAATTTGTCTCTTACAGGAAGTATAAATCACACAACTATATAATGTAGATGATAGACAGCAGATAAGAACAGCATACAGATGAAAGATGGATAATAACAATTAATAAAATATAGTACAGTACTTATTAATGATCATTGGATAGATGATTTTTTATTAATTGGCCAGGCGCCAGTATTATATACCTCTCAGGCATCTCCTGACCAAACTTATCAAATAGATGAGTTCATTCATAACATGCCAATCCTTTGCTGGTCATAGCAATAATCTTAAAACTTTCAGTCAACTTGGCCCATTAATTGACTAAAATAACAATCATTTCAGAACAATTGTGGCAATTTTACTCTTATAACAAGGACAACTTTGGATGTAAAATTCATTGCAAAACCTCCTTAATTAGAGTTACGTCATAACTTGAAAAATAAAAATAGATGAGAATAATAAGATACATATACCATCTAGTACTAAAAAAATAAGAGAGATATATATACAATAAACATGATGTACTCCTAATAGGGACTTTGGCAGGCTTTTGTAGCAATAAGTACGCCCTATTTTGGCCATCCTTTAGTAAGTGCTTAATAAAATTAATTTCATTAATTAAATCCAAATCCCGCCTTAGTGAATTATTATTATTGTACTAATTTAGGAGGTGAAATTTAGTTAATGTTGTGAGACCACTTTGCACCCAAGTGGTCTTATTTGGGCATAATAAGCTTATATCATAGCTACTATTAGCTACAATAATTGGGATGTTTAAGTGCAATTGAGGTGGTTTTGAGATGAATCTAATTATAAAGAATATGATAATGAAACAGGAAGGATCAAGGGATTCATAAATAGGAGTAATCTATTAGCATTTTATTGTTTTCTCAAAAGATCTATTTTGAATAAACCATCAAAATCCAACATTTCCCAAACTCAACTGGAATATAAGCCTTATGTTTCTTGATTTTTTCTTCAATGTCTGTAAACAGCACCTCCTCCACTTATTACAATTTCATTGATGCTCTCAATTCTATACAACGTCATCATTTTAACCAAATGGAAGGACTATGCATATGCATATGTTACTAAGCTTCATTCAAGAGTATGAATTGGGGCAGCTCATTTCTGCTCTAAATGTTATAATATCTACTCAGCCAGAAACTTATGTGAGTAGAAAGTTGTTACAGCCACAGAGATTTCTCAAGGATCCTTGGGTTATAAACTTCATTTTCACTCATCAACCAACCTTAAAGCAGACACATTTGGTCACACCTGTGACCCTAGAGATTAAAATTCTTTACTGTCACCCTTTTTTTGTATAGAGACATGTTAGCAGAGTTTATTTTAGCCCATAACTATCACAAATGTCTCAGGCATATTTGGCAACACTTGACTCATCAAACTTCCCATGTTGAAGTCAACTTCCTGACCACACAAAAGCCAAATATAAATGACTTTTTGGCCCCATTTGCCACTTTTTGGCTGAAGATGCCTCCATTTGGCCCCATAATCTTGTCCACGCTGATGCCTTTATGGAGGAGGTCTTGGATTCCTAGTTTGTGACTCTTGAAAATAGGCCAATTATGCCTCATCACTTGGGCTAAACACCCATAACATCCATGATGTTTGTTTCTGCTTGGCCATTTGTAAAGCTTTTAAAGCTTTACACCAAAATTTTGTTGATGACTATTTTCCCAGGATGGCCTTTATTGGCACTTAATACATATTTTCCCCAATTGGATGCTTATAGGCTGATTACTGTACGTCCCCCTTGTTAAATGGTCAAAAGCTTAAGTTTATCATGTCTAGCTAGCAACCCTGGAAATTTATCAATACCAATCTGATTTCTTTATTGACTGTCTTCTCTTAGGCGCTTGCTTTCATCCCAATTGCGGGCTCTATCAGATCATTATCAACAGTTTTGTGCCCCATTTCCAATCATTTGCCGGGAATAGGTGACTAATGGCATATGGCGAGTGGTCTATGCTGCTATGGCTCTGTTTCTTTTTGCTCAACAACTATATTGGGCCAAATTGGTGCATGCAGCAGAAGAATTAAGGCCTGGATCAACTCACTCCTTGAAGCTAAGGAATAAAGCTCTAACTTATTTTATATTTTTTAATATTTCATAAACAATCTCAAATATATTTTTAATAACATTGTTTATTATTTATATCTATTCTTTGTTAAGATTTTGATTTGATTGGATGATAAGCATATTTTTGGCAAATTGTATGATAATTGCTGAATGGGGATTTGAACTTGGATAATCAATTTGGTAAATAGAGTGGATTCCACTGGAGCTGAAGGACGAGGTGAAGCCCCAAAAAATCGTAGGGAATAAAGTTTACTAAGCTGATGGTCTAGAAATAACCAAGACAATTGCATATAAACAGTGAACAAGTGAATGTAGAAGAGGGTCTAGAAATGAAGAGTGAGTTATAGAGAAGAGTAACAGAAGTAGCCGTTAAGTTTAACACTAAATAAAGTGGTATTGTCAGGGCAATAGCTCCCTATTAAGTTTTTGTTACTATTAATTATTGAGGGCCAGCAATCCTCATATTGCTCATCCATTGTTCAATGGGTTTTAACCTGAGCAACCCATTTGGCAGAATCAACCAAATCTGCCAAAAGTTAGCAGTGGTGCTCACTACAGGGGCCCATTGATCAACACTTAAAAAAGCTTCATCTTTAAAATGCCATGGCGCTGCTGGCTTGCCTTGATGGGGTACTACCTCAGTTTATTGAATTTTCTCAATATGTAGTCTGAAGCTTACCTTGGATACACTACTTAAAATGTTTTTTGTGAGAAATAAAAGTACAACCAATCAGCTCACCAAGGCCTATCACTAATCCACCTGGTGGATGACCAAACCAATCAACTTGATGACATCTTGCACAACACTACTATTGGCTATACTGTGCAGAGTGTAAAATAAACAAAATTCTTAGGGAAGAGGAGATCTGTAATGACAAGTGTTAGATTTTGATGGTTAACCTAAAAACCAAACCCTTCAAGAAAACCATCAATGAGAAAGATTACTCCCATTGATAGATCCTTTTATTTTTCCTAATTTATCTACATAATCTCTAAATCAGATTCACCTCAAAACCACCTTAATTGCAGATAAAATACCTGATTAGTGTAGCAAATGCTAGATATAATATAATATTATTATGTCTGATTATTGACCCATTTGGGTGAATCAAGTGGGTTTACGGCACAGACTTAATTGTATTTTGAATTTAATGCAAATAAAATTAATGAGTATTCATTTTTATTTATGTCAATCATTGTAATCAGCATGATAGTACTTGCACATGGATAGCCCAAGTAGGGAGTTTCTAGTATTATTGAGAGGGCTGCCAATGTCCCAATTAGGGGTGTGTCATTATTCAAATCCCATATGTTCTTTTCCCCCTTTATTTTATTTTGTCAGCTGTATGACAAAATGTAATTTGGCTGGTTAAAAGTGCGTATACACTGCTGAGGTGCTAATATTGAGACTAAAAATTTATCAAATATGAGAGTAGTAGTGCCTCCAATTGAGCTGAAACAATTGTAATTAACTCAACTCAAAGGACAAATTAACTTGGGGGCTATTTTAATAACCACTGCCATAATCCATAGCATATTGGCATGGCTTTAACAAACTCATTTAATAGATGAGTATGGCTAGGAGATGAACTAGAGGTATAAAATACTGGAACCTCGCTCTAAAATACTAATCATCTTACCATATAATCATATTGCTATCTAATATCATCTTATATTAATTTGATCTTCATATTCAAAATGTAGACAAGCGTTCAGGGGAGCTTGTCATTATTTCCTGAGTCTAAAGAGTTCCCAATAAGAGAGGGAAAAAATACCCAGAAGATACCAGAAAAGTCAAGTATTATTGTTTAGCTTTGTGAGCTTTAGAACGATTAGGAAATACAGTAAGGCACATAGCAGAACAGAGGATATATTTTTCTAAAACTCTTCCCAACTATCTAAGCAATATTATAATAATTAGAAAGTAAATCTTCAAAAACTTACAAGTGCTTCTCACTATAAACCACATTACACTTATAATATAATAATCCATCTGAATATCATGCAGAAGCTGCCAGAAGATCTGACGAAAATGATGTGGAAACCAGTGACTGAGAAATCACTGAGTACTTCAATACTGCTCGCCAAAATACTGAGGATAGTACTTTGTACTCCTTAGAACATATCATGGTGGGAGGAGGGCATGTAGACTCAACAGGCCCTATTGGTTTACCTCGGAAAGTGTGAAGGAGATGATGGAGACCCTCTTTCATGGGTATAGGATTGGTACATCGCAGGTGGACCCATCTTTTGGTCTGTTTTATTACTTGAAAGATCAGGCCTTAAAATGGAGATTTATATGCAATACCAAAAAGCAATAATGGCAACTCTGGCCAGACGCCTCAGTTGTACATAAGCAACTAATGAGTTTTTGGTCAGTTTTGTACAGCACTTCATTAAAAACACCCAAAGGATTTTGGTTTGGCAGAATCTAGAGCTTGCGGAGATATAGAGTTCAAGAGAAATAGTGATCTTCCCAATCTAACCTACTGGATAAGCTGAATTACAGCTTTAACAAAGTTAGAAAGGCCATTGTTAACAATATGGAACAAGTCAACGATGCCCATAGAAGATTAAATACTTTGGAAGAATAACTTAATGAAAAAGTTCCAAAAATTGCAGCTGAGGTATTCTATTTAAATGGTTTGACCAGTGAGTGGGTCCATAATATTAGTAAATGCTGCCATAAATTGGAAAATTACTCCAAATTTCTGTCTTCTCAGACTGAAAGTTTGGCCAAAGATGCCACTTTTGCTCAAAGAAATTACCTAGAATTAAAAACAATGCATGTTTGGCTCAATAAATCTGCCTAAAATGAGTTGGACATATTACAAAAAAGCATTGAAGATCTGGCCGTCATGCCAGTAGGGCTGAATTATGAGGAGGATTTCGCTTAAATTTATGTTGATTTTTTGAAACTTTAGTAAACAGTTTCATCCGTGTAAGCAAGAATGTCAAACTTGTTAAGGAAAAGCAAAATCTCCAAACTCATCTATCAGCAACAAAATAAACGTGTTGCTGATCTGACCAAAGATGTGAAGCATATATTGACTTCTCAAATTACCTTTATAAAAGAACGTGAGAGTTTTAAGAAGGAAGTCAATGCCCCAAAGGAGAAAGGTTGCAACTGTTCAACCAGTCCTTAAGGGGGAACGCAGCAAAACCTCTAAGTATTTGTGCAGAAAACAACTGAGGAAATTACATAAGGCCTAAATTCAGGAGTCCAAATTGAGCAGTTCAGAACAAGCACACAAAGTAGAATCTTCAGGGGTCAAGACTGATGCTGAAACAGACATTTTAGATGTTCATTCTATGCCTAAAATTTTTGCTTCCATTCCAACTCTAGATGACACCTGTTGCAAATATGGACCAATTCTAACATAAGATTCCCCATGACAATTAAACTCTAGATTAAGCGTAACTCCTCTGGTCATTTCTGGGCACAATGACTTTAAGCCCTTGATTTACCAAGAAATGACAAATAAGGAAACATACATTCATCCCTAAAATTGTTTGAAAAAGCTATGCAAGGAGGATCTGATCATGCAAAGTCTACAGCTCTCATCAATTGTCTG
The DNA here is from genome assembly GCA_022478985.1 of Massospora cicadina. NCBI lineage: Eukaryota > Fungi > Entomophthoromycota > Entomophthoromycetes > Entomophthorales > Entomophthoraceae > Massospora > Massospora cicadina. The sequence continues at coordinate 143,265 of JAKSZP010009275.1, forward strand.
GACTCCCATAGTGTTGATCTTGATATGCCCTATATGGGTGACGACTAGTCCTATTTGGATGCAAAAAATGCAGTAATAAGACAATTTGGAGGGCCTTATAAGCTATCAGCTTGAAAGACAGATCTGCTCAATATCAAATTCCAGAGGAATGAGTCCATCAAAGACTTTGCAGTTAGGTTCTACCATGAGGCTCAGGTCCTACTCAGTTCAAATGCTATAAATAAATATAATGCAAAGATTGCCATGCAGCATGCTGTCAAACCATACTGTGACTTGCAGCATGCCATGATTACAGCCCTTATTCGAACCATGGGAGCATTCTAACTCAAGGATTATTTGAGACAGGTCATAATAAGTTTTGATGACCCTAATCAGCCCAAAGATCAATTAAAATTTCAAGTTTGGGACCAAAGAATAAAAATTATAATGATCAGGAAAAAACAATTGGCCCATAGATCAGAAAACCAATCAGTAATCAGGGCCAAGTACTTGTCATAATTTTGGCCAAAAGGGACACTTTACTAGTCAGTGCACAGATGGGCAGATAAACCTCAGGTGAATGTGACCTTAAAGGTTAACAATGAAGAAAAGGTGGGAAAAGAGCATGTGGAGTAGAGGCGGCATGCTCTACCTCCACCAATACCCTAAAACAAATTCCACCTAACCCAGGCAAGCTTTTCTTGGCTGACAAAGTGGCTAAAGATAGTATGCACCACATTGTGGATGATGATGCTTATATTGTTACCACTAAAGCCAAAGCAAATGAATTAAAGCAACTAGAGGTCACTGAAAAGCTTGAGCCAAAGTATTAAAGCTCTATGCCAAACAATTCATTGACTAAGGGCTAAATAACCATCTTAAATGTTTATCCAATCTGCCCATACTACATGATGTGCAAGTGACCATACCCATGAAGACTTTAGCAGAGAATTTTCCAGGGATCTGTTTAAGTCTGAAGCCCCACTTGGAACTGAAAAAATAATTAATATACTTAGTAAATGATTCTGATACTTACTTTGAATGCACATATTTGGATATTACAGTGCTTAAGGTTCAGGTTTGGACCATCATTAATAGTGGGGCACCTATCAACATTGTCAGCACCAAACTGGTCAAGAAGCTGAAGGTTACATCTTATGTTGCACATTGTCAAGAATATGGCACAGCAGGAGCCCACAACACTAAGTCGCTCAGGGCCTATACCACATTACCATTACATTTTATATCCATTTTAGTGATGGCACCGGCCATAGTATTGCCAAATTGTGACGGTTGAGGTCTATCCTCAGCATCACATTGCCCTGATCTTTGGTAAGACAGGGCAGGCTGTGTCTGGATGTATGGAGGAGGAGGGGGCGTTGGTCCTGGCAAGGACGCCTAAGGGGCAGGAGCTTGAAGGAGGCCAAGGAGCAAGATGGACGTCCAAGTCGAGGAAAAATGGGAATTGAGTAACATGTGTAGTTTTGAGATTCAATTTGGATTCGAATTGAGAATGGAATGGAATGGGTGCTTGGAAGTTTCGCGATTCATTTGGGATTCGAAATGGAACTGGCGCGGAACTGTTGAGGATTGGAACTGGCACAGAACCATTGAGTGAGGATTCCGCGATCCTGCTGTAAGGTTTACACCAAGCATCAGTCAGATTAGCACCATAAGCTTGTGTTATATTTTATATTAGCTTGTAGCATGTGTATATAGGGAAGGAACTGGGAGCTGGAGGCTTCTCAGTTCTGTTTTCTATCAACCTGGCCCAATATTAAATAAAAGAAATTAAAATTCATATATTTATACTTTGAGTTTATTTTAAAATATTGCCTAACTGCAGCCATGTTTGGCTTGAATCAACAAGAATTGGACTTTGAGAGTGAGCTTGGGAGAGCTATTGCCTCCCTTTATACCTTGTCTTGGAGTCAAGGCATGTTGCTGGGGTTAAGTATATTTGCAACTGTCTTCCAGGGGTGCTTGTCCAATCTTGTAGCGCGCGCACAAGAAGAGTAGTATCAGGAGCCCTGTCAGCCCAATGGTCTGTAACATGGATTCTGTTGCCTAACTCATTTGTAGCTCATTGGAAGGAGCCAGTGCGTTACACAAATACAAGCTAAAATATCCTTATTGAGACCAATTTCTTGAGAAGATTTGGTGTTGTAACAAATCCCAAAGAAGACACTAACTATCTTGGAGCAAAGCATCCCGTTATATTATAACAAAAGCAGAAAGGCTGAAAAAAACAAACAAATTTATTTTTGACATGGCCTACAAGGATAGAATAGTCCCAATTGAGTACATGGAATCACATTCAAAAAATTAAGGCTCTTCAATGCATATTTTTGAATCAAAGGAAATCCCATTACGCTTGAATCAGAAAATTACTGTGCTTCCTAAAACTCAAGTAGTAATCTCTGCCAGGCTGACTATTAAAATTCAAGAGGGGCTATATGGGCAAATATTCCAACCATGGTCTAGATCCTGATTAGAGACAAATATCGCGCCTGGTATAGTCATTCCAGGGCATGAAGATATTTTAATCTTATGTGCAAACCTACAGAATTGGCCCAACATACAGAGGCATCAAGTTATTGCCTACATGCATTATTTACAACTATGGAAATTCAGACATTTCTCAAATTTGGGACCCTAGAAAAGACAGTAATTCCCAATCAAGGGACCATTGGTATCAATAACGCTATTCCTATGGCCAAATTAGGGAACCTTACTGACCTGGAAAAGGCTCAAGTCCAGGTTTATTTATAAAATACTGAGAGATATTTGTAAATGACGATTTTGACTTAGGTAGTACTAGAGATGTGATACATACTATTGACACTGGTGACCATGATCCCATCCGGTTACACCCAATTAAGCACTTGAAAGCAGCAGAAGAAGTTGTTTCAAAAGAAATAAAAAGATCTCTTAGATCATGGAATGCTGGCCCCATCAAAGAGCCCTTAGGACGCCCCAATTTTAATAGTAAAAAAGAAAGATGGGAGGAATTGGGTTGTCTTTGACTAACAAAATATATATAACATCACAAAGAAGGATATTAATCTCCTTCCATGAATTGACGATGCCTTAGATTGACTTGGAGGCGCAAAGTTCTTCTCCGCAGTGGACCTGATAAGTAGATACTTGCAGATTAATATGCTTAAAGAGGAGCACAAAAAACGTGCTATCATAACCCAGGGGGGTCTATGTCAGCTGACAAAAAACCACAAGGACTATGTAATGCTCCAGATATGTTTCAAAGAGTGATGGTAACAATCTTAGGAGATTTAAAATTTGTCTTGTGTGTTAGTTTACTTGGATGATATAAACATTTTCAGCCGCACCTTCACTGATCACCTGGAACATTTAATACAGTTTTCAAGAAACTAGCAGCCGCTAATTTAAAGATCAAACTCAGCAAATGCCAATTCTTCAAAGACCAATTGGGATATCTTTAGTGTGTTATTAGTAAATAAGGACTCTAACCTCATCTATCCAAACCAGATGTAATATTGAAGATAAAATTGCCCAAATCCAAGTGCAATATACAAGCTTTCCAGGGCATGAATGTTTATTATTACCGATTCATTGCTGATTTTACATGAATTGATTAGCCATTGTTTCATCTACTTGAAGACAGGGTTGTATTCAACTGGAATCAGGACTGTCAAGAGGCTTTAGATCAACTCTAATTGGCCCTAATAATGGCCCTAGTCTTGCGGTACCTAAACTTTGAGTGTTAGTTTATTGCTCAAACTGATGCCTCACTTATGGAAGTTGGAGCCATGTTGTCTCAGATAATGTAAGATGGCGAGGAACATTTAATCGCCTTTGCTAGTTGGACCTTAAACATCCATGAGCAGAACTACACAGTGACAGAATGGGAATGCTTGGCAGTCAAATACGCCTACAAGCAATTTCAGGTTTATCTGCTTGGCACTCACTTTACGGTTGTAACAGATCAATTGTCCCTAAGATGGCTGAACAACTTAAAGGAACCAGAGGGCCATCTAAGTGTGGTGGGCATTAATACTTCAAGCCTATAATTTCATTTTATAACATTGTGCAATAGTAAAGCTCCAAAATGCTGACTGCTTATCTTGTTTACCTATAATTGTCACTGTCAGCTTGGCCGCTGATGAGCTTTTCCAAAAAATGGTCAGTGGTGAATTCCAAGACAAGCCAAAATCTGCCCAAAAATTGCTCACGGATCTATGAAAACACTTTGGTCAAAAATGGAACATTGTACAAAATAAAAGAAAAAGCCCTTTTTCCAAGACCCTTGACATAAATGGATCTAATAATGGCGGTGCATAAGGCCATAGGGCATGGTGGATTTAAGAAAATGAAGGAGCATCTTTAAAGATATTACTACTAGAAATCAATGCACTTAGTTTCTAAGAGATGCTGGAGTGTTGCGCTGAATGTCAAGGTGAAAAACTGTTTCAAAAGAGCACATCTTATCAGATTGTTTGGCCCAAATTTGCTTGGCATACCGTATCCATAGATGTTGTTAGGCCACTTCTCACTAGCAACTCCAAGGCCAAGTACATCATCGTGGCTATTGACCACTTGACTAAGTGGGTTGAAGCCAAGGCTATTTAGGAAGTAGGTGAAGTGACAATGGCCAAGTTTATCCTTGAGACTGTTTCCACAAACATGGCTTTCCAAAGGTTATCCTGACTGATAATGGAAGTAATTTTACTGCCAACGTTATTATGACTCTTAACCAATTGATGGGAGTGAGAGGTGTGCTCTCTGCTCCCTACCATCCAGAGATAAAATGGAATGGTTGAACGCTTAAATGGGATGTTTGTGAACATTGTTTGGAAGCTAATTTCAGGCAAACCATCTTAATTGAGCAAAAACCTAAACTCAGCTGCGTTTGTTTACAATATATCATATCACTCTGCCACTAAGATGTCACATTTCCAGTTTCTATATGTGAGACATCCAGCCCTACCATAGCTGCTATATTTGGTCCTCGACGATCCTGGTGAGAGCAGTTATTCTCAATATGTTGGGAAGCTTACAGATACCCTAATTAAACTGCAAGCTCAAGCCTTTGACAACAGTTTTGCTGTTAAAAAGGCTTGACACAAAAAGGATATTAAAAATCATTATGATTTGACCATATTTAAAGTTGGTAATAAAGTACTATTCTGTAATACGCATGGATTGGGCCAATTACTGAAGTTAAATCACATTTGGGTTGGCCCATTTGTGTTTTCTCGAGAAGATGTCAAGGTTTCTTTACATCATCAAAGAGGTTAAACAGGCCCCCCTTGGGTTGGGACCATCTAGTACTAAAAAAAGAGGTTAAACAGGCCATATTTATAATTGAGTCCATGCAAAAATTAATAAGGAGACTAAAAAAGGGCCAATTAGACAAAAAACCATTTATAGTAAAATAATAAATACAAAATATTATTAAAAAGAAAATAGAGAGATAAATAATAAATAAAATATATAAACTTATAATATATATATATATATATAATAGTAAACTTGAAATATATATCTACTTAATAAAACACATTCACTGACTGACATCTGAAACCTTCGAGTCTGATAGGGTCAATCTATTTGGGTGAGTGGGTGAGAATTGACAAATATTATCTCAATTCACCAAATTGCTCACCTGAAGCTAATCAAGTCAGATAAGTTTAATCTGTTTGGGTGATTGGGTAAAGGTTGGCAAATAAGATCGAATCTGAAACTATCGAGTCTGATAAGTTATATCTATTTGGGCGAGTGGGTGAGAATTGGCGAATATTATCGAAAAATTCACCAAATTGCTTACCCGAAACTAATCGAGCCTGATAAGTTTAATCTGTTTGGGTGAGTGGGTAAGAATTGGCAAATAAGATCGTATCTGAAATTATCGAGTATGATAGGTTTAATCTATTTGGGTGAGTTGGTGAGAATTGGCGAATATTATCTAATAATTCACCAAATTGCTCACCTGAAACTCAACAAAAATAGTAATAGAGTTTAAGTAGATTAAATAGTTAGGATAATCAGCTCACCAGCTACGAGGGCAACAGTGGAGCTGTTAGTTTGAGTGGCTTGAGATTAGTGCTGGCACAGCCTATAGGCTACAATGCGAGCTTATCATCTGATAAACTAAATACCGCAGCGAAGCACGGGTATTTGGATGTTAGGTTTATATATTTTAAAAACCTGCCTAATTTGGTTCACCTAATTAATAAAATACTTTTGGCAACTTAAGTAGAAGTTGATTTAGTAGTCTGGAAGATATGTTACATGCTCAATGATTTTAAGTATAAAAAGAGATGTTTCGGGTAGCAGTTTGGTGTTATTTGATTAATTCAATAGTGTTTTTTGGCCAAGAGGTTGATGGCTTTTGTTCGAATCGATAGGACACAGTTTAGCTTTGAGGGATGATTAGTTATTGGTTGTTTTGATAAGTTCATTTAGGTTTACCTGAGTGGTTTTTAGTTGATTTGATTGAGCAATTAGATTTGGCTGAATGGTTTTGTTTATCTTTAATATAAAATCTAAATTAATAAATTGAAAATCTTTAATTATAGACACTTTAGCGAAGCACGGGTAAATTGGTTAGTAGTTAATAAAAAATAAATTTTATATTACAAAAGCAAATGAATGGGAAAAATAATAAATAATAAAGGGTTTTATTCCTCCATTTTGAGGGGGAAGTAACTTGGGACCAGATTCCTCATTCCTGTGCACCAATTTGGCCCAACTTAGCTGCTAAGTAACAAAAAAGGGCCTAATAGATGTCATGAAAGTTGGCACAAAAATGAGATACTCCAATTCAGACTCCTGAAATAATCCTAGAAAAATAAGTATACTTGATGTTTGGTTCAATTTAATAAAACATGGCATTTTTCAGGACTAAGAGCTCAGAAAAGATTGCAGTAGGCTGAATAGGTGTTGTATACAGATATTGAAGAGAAAATTGGGAAACTCAGGGTTTCTATTCCAGTCAAGTGGGGGAAATTTTAAATTTTGATCATTGATCAAAAACAAACCCTTCAAGAAACCTATCATGCTTATAGATTACTCCCATTGATAGATTCTTTGATTTTTCCTGATTTATATGCATAATCTGTTAAATAATATTCACCTCAAAGCTATATTAATTGCACCTAAATAACCCAATTATCATAGCAAATGATAGCTTTGATATTACTATTATAGCCAATTATATGACCTACTTGGGTGAATCAAGTGGGTTTATGGCATAAAATTAATTGCATTTTGAATTTAATGCAATTAAAATTTATGAATATTTGTTTTCAATGTATGTCAATCATCATAATCAGCACAATAGTATTTGCACATGGTGGCCCAAATAGGGAGTACCTAGTATTATTGAGAGGGCTGCCAATGTCCCAATTAGGGGTGCATCATTATTTGAATCCCATAAATTCTTTCCTTCAATTATTGTATTTTATCAGCTGTATGAAGAAATGAAATCAGGTTGGTTGAAAGGTGAATATACATTGCTGAGGTGCTAATATTAAGCTTAAAAATTCCCAATTATGAGAGTAGTAGTGCCTCTAATTGAGCTAAAACAATTGTAATTAACTTAACTCATGGGCAAATTAACTTGGGGCTACTTTAATAACCACTGCCATAATCTATAGCATATTGTCATGGCTTAAATGAAATCATCTAATAGATGAGTATGGCCAGGAGTTGCTCTAGAGGTATAAAATACTGGCGCCTGGCCCTAAAATAAAATCATCTTACCATATAATCATATTTTTGTATTATATTATATTATATTAATTTGATCTTCATATTAAGAAGTGTAGAAAAATGTTCAGTGGAGCTTGTCATTATTACTTGAGTCTGGAGAGTTCCCAATTAGTAAGGGAAAAATACTCAGAAGAGCCAGAAGAGTCAGTTATTGTTGTATAGCTTTGTGAGCTTCAGAACAGTTAAGAAATACCATAAGACACATAGCACAATCAAGGATAGATTGGCCAAAACTCTTCTCAACTTTCAAAGCAGGATTATATTTTATAAGTAAGTAAATTCTCAAAAACTTACAATAAGCCGCCCATATTTAACCATTATGGAAAAATACATGGGCATTTCAGGGGTTTGAATTTGCCACTGAGGGGTCTTCCAATCAGAGGAAAGCTAAATGTTGTTATCTGCTTTAGATGTTGCAAGTGTCTACCAAGTCAAATGTTACCTTAAGGATAATAAAATGGCATAAAAGAAGTTAAGGAGACCGTGTTTTTCAAGTTTGGGGGTGCGGCAAAAATGGCATAGCGCATGGCAGAGTTTTTGACAATTCAGGTTCAGAAAAATTAGTCATTGTTGGAGTTTGCGGAGTGTTTCATGGCTGAGGCTCATATGTTAGTGGGAGCAAATATCTTAACTAATGAGGAGGTGGATGTAGCAATGATGGCGGCTGTTAAGCCATATCAAGAATTTTATAATGCTATGTGTTATATTCTTCAAGATGACGTGGAGCTATTAAAAATTGTCAGTCATTTATGCCATCTATCTGTCACTTTTAGTACTCCCAATGTGGAATAGAAAGCTCCTGCAACTGCTACTAAATTCCCATTGGTATTGTAACAACAACAACTTGGATATAATTTGTTGGGGTAAAACTAGTCCCCTTAATGCTCTGGAAAGTCCTTTCTGCCCTCACTATTACAACCAGCTTGTACTCAGCTGAATTACAATTCATCAATTAATTTCAGACCTGGATTTATGGGTGTGATGCAGAGACAAGTGCCATTTACAAATGCTTGTTTCTCTTGTGGCCAACGAGGTTATTACGCGGCTAGCTGTCCAGGAAAACTAAATATCCATGTGGTACCAGTTGACTCAAACAAACGGGGAAAAGGTTGGGCAGAGTTGAGACGGGATGCTCTACTTCCACTATACCAAACCTAATTGTCCCTGAGGATCCCTCAAGTCACTTTGTGTTGGTCCTGGTACTCACCCCAATGATTTACTATATCAGTAATCACCTATGATATATTAGCTTTAAGCTGAGGGAGAGACCCCAGTAACGTGGACTGGGAGTTCTGCTGAGATGTGCAAAAACCATACGCCAGGAAAATTGTTGATAGGAATTGTACAGTCAAAGGTGAACTGTCAACGCATGTCACAGCTCTAGAGGGGGTGGAAGTGGCGAGTCCAGTAGAGAAAATTTCTCAGGAGTATCCTCATGTTGGTGCCAGTATTCTCATTTTTCTGGTAACCAAAATCTCTTGGATGTTTATGTATCAAACACCAACGGTTCTTCTTATTCAGAGTGTACATACTGTGACATTTTTGTACAAAATACAAAAATTTGGGAGATTATCAATACTGGCACTTCTGCCAATATAATATCCACCAAGCTCATAGCTAAGCTTCTGTCAAAACCAGATGTGGACCACAGAGTAGATAAAGGACCATGGGGGCACAGAGCACTGTGTCAGAGGGTGCATACTCACGTTGCCTTTGTAGTTCAGGTTGGTTGGTACATCCACTCCAGTGGTGGTGTCACCTAGTAATTTTTATGACATGTTGATCAGCGCTGTATTCATGTGGCGATTTGAGGCTGTGGTCAATATGGCAGATAAAACCATCAGTATCCTAGATAATATATTCCCATCTAGTTTACCTCCAATGGAGTCTCAGAAGACCCAATCCGCTCCAGTCAAAATTAATCTCATATATAGTGATGGGGTGATTCCTGTACAATATCGGTGGATGAAGCGGAGTACCTGACCGCTTCCTAACCAGATTTATAAGTATAACGGTATTCCGCTGTGAGCTGCAAGTGCTTTAAGCATACCTTCTGAGCATCAGGTCAAAAAAGGGATGGAGCTTGAAATAGATATCCTGGAAGGTCTATATAGTGAATTTATTAAGCCCTATCAGCAATTTTGGCTTGAACCTCATGTGGCTCCTAGGCTCCTGTTACCAGGGCAGAGGAAAGTGAAGGTGTTGATAGCGAACCTGCAGAGGGAGTCTATGAAGGTTTAAAAGCATAAGTGGTGGCTTATCTGCATCTGAATCCTATCAATGAGGTCCATTAGATACATGACTGGTTCTTGGGAAGAATTTGGGCTACTGTAAAAACCTCATCCACCATAATGACTGTGGTTCTGCATGAGGCTCTAACTGGCCTGTCGGAGGACCAGAAGGACAGGGTGATGGATCTTTTATAAATATTAAACCATTTTTGCATCCAATGATCATGACTTGGGATGTGCATGCGGGATTGTGCATTGGTTAGACACATGGGATCACCCTCCTATCTGGTCAAGGACTATCCATTGCTCCAAGGCGGTGGAAGAAGTGGTATCCACTTAAAAAGATAAATTGGCTGAACAAGGAATGTTAGAGACATCAAAGAGTCCCTGGGCGTCCCTCAGCACTAATCGTCAAGAAGTAAGATGGCACCAAATAAGTAGTAATTGACTACTGGAAGTTTAATAGCATTACAAAGTAAAGACTCATACCCGCTTCTACAAATTAATGATGCTTTAGATTAGCTGGGCGGTGCTAAATAAATCTTTGCTATGGAATTGATATTAAGGTACTGGAAAATCGAGTTGCCAGTGGTGGAACAAGAGAAGTGCACTATAATCACCTCAAAAGGTTTGTTACAGCCTATACATATGCCACAGGGTTTGTGCAACGCCCCAGCTATATTCCAACGGGCTATGGACACTACTTTGGGTGACTGAAGCTGTCTTGCGTTCTAGTCTACCTTGGCAATATCTATTTGTGCTTGTGAACGTTCACAGAGCATCTGACCATTTATAACAAGTGTTCCACCAACTCAATGAAGCTAACATTTAAATTAAGCCTCAAAAGTGCGAATTTTTTAAGAAGCAGTTGGAATACCTCAGGTTTGTGGTAGACTCCAAAGGGATTAGTCCTCAGCAAACCAAGGTGTAAGCTATATGCGGGATGATAGCCAAATAATAAGTGCAATATTCAGGTGTTTTTAGGGATGATTGGTTACTTCTGGCGGTACATTCCCATTTTCAGCTGTATTGGGACTCCACTCATTTAGCTGCTAAAAGGTGCTACCTTCAACTGTACGGAAAAATGCCAAAACGCTTTTGATGTTCTATGAACTGCGCTGCTAGAAAGCCCGTTTTGCAATAACCTAATTTTGAGAAAGAATTTATTGTACAACTGGATGCTTCTCTTTCCGCCATAGGGGCCGTGCTATCCCAAAAGGATGATAATGGTGAGGAGTAGCCCATGTCATATTGTAGCTGAAGCTTAACAAGTCCTGAACAAAACTAAATCATGACCAAGTGGGAGTGCTTAGAGGTAATTTATTTAATATAAACAGTTCCAGGTCTACCTCCACGGCGTTATATAAAGTGGTTACAGACCATGGATCCTTGCGGTGGCTGCAGAATCTGTGGGATCCTGAAGGGCGGCTCACATGATGGGCCCTGCAGCTCCAAGTGTATAACTTTGAGATTGTACACCAGCCAGGGGCCAAACACCAAATTGCGGACTGTCTCTAATGATTACTAACAGGTGCAATTACAGCAGATTTGGCTGACATAATGTACAGGAAGATGATTGTGGGTAAATATCACAATGAGCCATCACAGGTGATAAAAGTGCTGGATGGGCTGCGATGGGATACCTTTATGCACGTTGGGGAACTATATAAGCATATTGGAGAATTGACGCTGTGTTTCCCAAAACCTTCCGCTAGACCAGCAATTATTATGGATGCTCATAGAGCGGTAGGTCATGGAAAGTTGCAAAAAACGTTGGAGTTCATGCGACCCTGTTACTATTAGGATAGTATGCACTATGATGTGCTTGAGACAGTTGCTTGTTGTCACCAGTGCCAAGTGGAGAAACCATTCCATGAAAAGACCACCTACTAGCTGGTTAAGCCCGTTTTGCATGGTATACTGTGTCTCTGGATGTGGTGGGGTCTCTGCCAACTGGCACAAACTGCTCCAAGTAATCATTAAACCATTAATCATTTGACAAGATATGTGGAAGCAAGAGTGATCAATGATTTAGGGGCTGTCACCATCGCCAAGTTCATCTTGGAGTGTGTCATACAGTGACACAGCTGTACTCAATTTATCCCCATGGACAATGAAACCAATTTCACATCACATACCCTACCCAAGTTGAACATAATAATGGCAATCCGTAAGGCATTGACTACATACTACCACCCTGAATCTAATGGAATGGTGGAAAGGGTCAACAGGAACATTGGTAAATATTTTCCACAAGCTTGTTAAGGATCAGACCTCTGAATGAAGTACCTTATTATCCACCGCTGTTTTTGCATACAATATTAGCTATCATTTGGTCACAGGGAAAAGTCCCTTACAATTACTTCATGGAAAACAGCCAGTCTTGCTGGCATTACTTTATTCATGTATGGAAAAAACCAGCGGAGTAGATTCTCAGCGCTATTTGATCACCTTAACTGAAATGCTGATCAAACTCCAAATGGAAGCATAACCCACTTATTTAGCTAAGAAGATTTGGGACCAGGAGACTAACTAATGTAGATGGAGAAGACTTCCACAGTTTAGGGTAGGAGATCTTGTCCTGTTTCATGACCAACATGGGTTTGGAAGAAGGAACAAGCTCGCCAGCATATGGATCAGACCGTTTGAGGTAATTGAGAAGACTGGTGTTGATGCCTACACTATAAAGGAACCCACAGGTGGTCAGAATATCAACTGATTACATGAGAAGTTCCTTCAGGCATACAAGCAATAGGATCATGTTGGGATTCTGATATGACTGGACAATAAGGCTTGAAGAGCTACGGCGGAATGGTTAGAATCCGCCAATTAGGATGACTGTTTATGAGTATTTGAGCGCCTTGAAAAGAGGCAATATTGGGACCTAACAGTTTAATATTCTCGCCTACAAATAAGGCAATAAGGTGATGTCAGCTTTTGAAAAATATAATTTAGATTGCCTCGAACTAAGGCGATAGAGAAATGAAGAATACCAACCAAAACCAATGAGAATCAGCGGAATAGAATAGTCTAAGCTAAGAGAACGATATCATACAAAGTTGCTGATATATAAGTGAGATGTGTGATTGAAAGAGGGTAGTTGTTTATAGTTGATAGAGCAGAACAGCAAAGTGTCGCTGTATTTTTAAAAATAAATAAAAGTGTTGTTGGGGCTATTGTTCTTGTTTTTTTTTATAATTTCCAGTGTGTTCAAAGGACCAATGATCCCCATATCATCTGTCTGTTGTTCATTGGGTTCAACCTGTGTGACTCTTATGTAAGATCCCAACGGTACTGCCAAAAACTATAACATTGGTCCTCACTACAGGGGCCCATTGTTCAGCCACTAAAAAAATAAAAATATTCAGTTGTCAGCCATGTCTCATCAAGCCTGCTTTGCTGGGGGATCTTTATGCAGCACTGCACCAGCCAAATATGAGGAACTCAAACTTACTCTAGACGCTGTGTTTAAAAAACAGGATGAACTTCTTCAAGAGCAAAACGCCATTATGCACCAACTCAACAGCACAATCAGTCAAATGCAAATGCTGGGACAACAAAACAAGTAACTTGAGGATCGCTTAGACAACACTACTGAATGACTGCACTGCGCAGAGTGGAAATTGAACAGTACCTCACAGCCCCCTCATTGGGAAGGGGAAAAATGACAAAGAGGGGAACAATATGACGAGGAATATGACGCTGCCAGAAATACTACACCCAGGAGGGTAGCTCTGTATATGAGTATGAATTAGAGTGACAATTCCCTCAAGTAATCGTAGTACTGTACACTGCAGATGCCCACGCTACCTCCAAAGCAGTGCAAATACCACCCGCCGCTGGACCAGATCCTCATCAAGAGGCTGCTCTTGGGTCTCGACCCATCTCTCAGTTAGCACCAAAAAGTGTCATTTATGAGCGGGATGAGGAGATCAATATTGAGAAGCTGCATTTGTTCAATTGCAATGGGAACATCCACGGCTTCTTTAAACGTTTTAAGCTCATGGAAGAAGGCGCCTCAGATCAACATAAAGCTAAACTGTTGATATCTGCCTTGGATTTCAGGAGTGCCAATAAGTTCACCTGCTACCTTCCAAGCAGCTCTGTTAACTATCAAGATGCAAAGGATACCATGCTTTGCCTGTTCAGGGGCTTTAAAAAAATGTCGCAGTAAAATGAGGTGTTCTTGACTATTAGGTTCCGCCATAATGAGACCCTCATAGAGTTTGCTGGCCGATTAATGGTGGAAGCTCATGTGCTGATTGGGGAAGGCTATCTAGCAGAAGCCAACGTGTGCATTGCAATGACTTCCACAGTAAAGCCATACCATGAGATTCATAATGTCATTTCTCCAATTTTGGTTGATGACGTTCCCCTGCTCAAACTTATGCAGTTCTTGCACCATACCTTTTCTAACTTCTCTCCACCCAATATGGAGCAGAAACTTCCTGCCGCTGACAGACCCTCTTATTTGGGGGAATATGCTCTTCATGCCCACATTCCGCCCAGCAACTCCCAGCCTTACGTTAATTCTGCACCTCATCCTTGGCCAAATTACTCCCAACTGTTCGACTTCCACCCTGGCCCTGTTTACAAAAATTGTCAGCAGCCCAACTACTGACCTGGACCTGTTACGCCGAGTGACAGCAATAATCCTATTGACCTGGCCCTGGGTACACTGATTTCTAAAAACTGTGTTTTTGACCTGGGACCTCTTATGAGAACCAAGGATGCAATTCTTATGGGGTTAATTGCTATGAATGTGGTCTCCCTAGCCACCTGGCACAGAGTTGCCCTAATTGTCATGTTCATTACATGCAGCAGGATCAATAATACCAGGGAAAAGATGGAGTGGAATAGAGACGGGACTCTCTACCTCTGGTAAACCAGCTCAAACGTCAAACCTAAATCAATAGTAGTATATTCAGTGGACGCCCCCAATATGATGATGGGATTTATACCAGCAACCATTTGGAGGGGTGTAAAAATTTATGGGGATTAATTCTTTTGCCCAATAACCCCTATAAACTTATTACTTGCACAGGTTCATGTTTTCCAATTCATCCACATTGTATAATAGTTGATATAATCATTTTATGTTAGTATGATGACTATTATCCATAGTTGAATGGAAGTCCTATATCTCAGCCCAACGCTCGGCCAGTATTTTTGCTCAAAATACTTGTGATGTCTCAAAATAGGGATTCGTCCCCTTATACTTTCTAACCCAATCTTCTCTGAGATTCCCATTGATGGTTTCTCTGGTTCAAAACAATCAGCACAATCCCCAATTTGATTCCACTTCTTCTCTGGATCTCCGCTCAGATCCTTACTCTTTTCCTTGAAGAGTCTTCCAATTATCGCACACAGTAATAATATCTCTGAGAAAGAATAGAATAAATGAATGCTGATAAATTTTACTAATCTAGTATATATACTTTATACTCTGTTATAAACCTCTGGTAAATACTTTGTTTATTATTATTAATACATTCTAGGGAATTTATAGTGGGGGATTTCGCTAACCCTCCGTTGACACCTCTTTGATGAAATGGCAGCTGTTGCCATTGAATCACCCATCATCAACTTGTCAGCGGTGGTTTTTCTTTCCTGGCTAGGATTCTGTCATTAAACATCTTTGAGACCTAAAACAGAAAGAGTCAGAAAACGTGTCCCCAATGTTTTCCTCTTAATCTAAGAAAACCAACCATATTTGGCAAGCGACCTGCTTAGGTAATGTGACTTGTTACCCATTAAGGCAGGTCACGAACCAACAGATCAATTTGCTAGTTGCAGGCAGCATTACTCACCTTGCAACTTACTCCTTACATTCACAATCAGTCGGTGATGAACCCAACCAATCCCAATTGTTACACCTGATAGTTAATCACTATCAGATGTCCTTATTTTGTCAGTGACTCTGCACAATGAGATCTTAAGCATTCATCCAGATTGATCCCTGGTGGATCTGACCAGGAGAATAACCTAAAATCCTTTGAACATAGTTACCCCAAAAATCAGGGTCAACCAATTTCCAATTCTCCTCACATTAGGGAATTATCCCCTAGTGATTCCTGGTAATCTAGCTGGCTAAGAATATGGGTAAAAATCATAACACAACTCACCTCTTGCCTAGATTTCCAGCGGGAAAAGGACTGGGGCAGGATAACAACACTTTAAACACTCATTTTACTTCAATTGTTCAAGCAGAGTACAATCACCAGTACTCAACACTGCTCAGGATGACTTTTGGCATGCGGCTCTCTTCCTCTTCCTCATCACAACTGCCTACTCAGAGTGCACTCCCCATGATCTACTGTCATGTTGGGATGATCAATTTACTTGTGACAATATTAATCCTGGGATCCAGTTTTCCCTCCGTCAGGGCATATGACCCACTGTCATTTTCAGGATTCTTGGTCCAATGTCCTCGATTTCCTGACTTTCTCTTCATCCTCAACAGGAGACTCTTGCCATCGATGTTCATTTTGTGGCCCAATTAAGTATTTTCACCTATATACACCATTGTTTTTTTCTTCTTATAATCTCTTGGCTCATATTATTCTTAATTATTCTCTGAAAAGTTTATCCTGATAATTTTGAGATTAAATTTTTCCAAAATTGGAGCTTAATTGATTGTAGAGTGCATAATGCCAACTAATATAAATCTGACAACCCCCTCTCATCCAGCTCATATGTCAAATTTTAAGTTGTGGTACCAACAGTGTTTAACAGTTTGTCTGATCAAGATCTTTGGCTCTTTCAGCGGATGAGTCAGTCTAAATAATAGAACCTTTTCTATGGTCCTTCCAGGACTTTACTCCCTGTCAAGTACCAATGGCTATTCCTTACATGGAATTACTGGAAACAGTAACCAACCCCGCTAAAACCAGGCTATAGATTGTCTCAAATGACTCACAGCCAATTTTTCCTCTGTCATCAATTTCAGAGTTAGATTATAAAACTTTCCTGGATTTGGCTCCTTTTCCAGATGTGCCTAACATAATCATTGATGCTCCTGAAATAATGCCCTTCACACTTGATCATTCCTTTAAGGATGGGTCAGACTTGCTTCCTGAGCTCCTCTTCCAACTCAGACAGTATTACAAGCCAGCTGTCTTGGCCACCAAACTCACCATCAACAACAGCATTCATTTTTAACTCCCCTATGCAAAATTAGGGACCAAAGTCACTGAGGCTTTATCCATAGTGCTGAATTCTTCCAGTCTTGAGAACATACTAGATTGGGATATCGCCACTTATGCTCTTTACTTTGCTGGCCAAGTTCTTTGAAGTTGGGCCACAAAGCTTCCAGCCTTTTCTGGCTTCCGTTGCTCCTTTTGCTTCATCTTCTGAGAAGCTTGTAGTCATTGCTTGCAGGATGCCATTTTCTCCTTGCACAACTATCTCATTTCTGGAATATCCCATCAGTATCTTCCTCTGATGGCTTTAATAGGGGGCATGATTTGGCAACCCCCATCCAGTATCCCTTGTTCACTTCTGGCCCATATGTCCTATGTTCTTGATGAAGCCTGTCGGCAAGTGCTTAATTCTAATCTTTCATCTCTGGTACCATATTGGAATTACTCAGGGTTATTCACCAACTGCCTCTTCTTGTACTGTTGCTTCCCTCCCCACTCCGGGGTTTTATGATTGGCTTCTTCTGACATCTCAATTTTCCTTCCTTTAGTTGCTTTCTCGCAGGAATTGGTGTCCTCTCAATGAACTTGGTTTTTTGTAGGTCTAGCCCTCAATAGTGTCCAATCTCACATAGATTTCTATGGATTACACTCCTACTGCGATCCATCCTCCCTCCCCCAAGAGGCAACATAGGCGGAATCATCCTCAAATTGATGATAATCAATAAAATTATAAAGATATATTAGTTTTTCTCTATGCGGGTTTAATAAATTTTTTCCCTAATATCTTTATCAGTCTTTTTTCTTTTATCCATATGACTTGCCCTTGTTAGGTTCAGCAGTCCATCTTTAAATTTTTTCAACCCAAAACTGGATCCTAGGTATTCTTAGACCTAAAAGTTTTCTATGGCTCAGTGGTCCTTTTTTGGACTAGACCATCTAGATTGGTTCAGAGGTCCTTTTTTCATACTTAACCATCTAGATTGGTTCAGATGTCCTTTTTTGGACTTAGACTAATCATCAGGACATAACCAACATAATGGTTCAGCGGTCCTTTGGGAACTCTTTTTTTCATCAATGTATCACTTCTATACTTGGCATGGACTTGATTTACATTTCTTCCATCCAAGAGATTCTTTATGGAGTAGGCATCAGTTGCAATCTTAGTGATAATCTTTAACGGACCTGATCACAACACATACAGCTTGTTTCTTCTCCCAAAACCATGCATATTGCAATAGGCAACTCTTTCGCCTATTCAATATTCTGATAAGGCAGTTGGTTCTTATTGTCTGTCAATTTTGCTCATATCCATTTCTTCAATGTAGTATTAAATGCTTGAAATTGCATTTCAATCAGGATATTTGTCAATTAGTCAAGTACTGTTTGGCACTCATCCCCAATGTTGGTTCCACCACCAAATATAAAATCTGTGGCAACGCGGCCTTCCTCCCATATAGCAATTCAAACGGAGTTTTTCTATTACTGTAAGATGACTGATATTGTAGGTGAATGCCAATAAACTCCTTATGTCTCTCACATGGATGTTCTTCCTGCAACCAGCTTCCTCAGTGTCGTGGACAGCGTTCCATTCACTCATTATACCAGTCCATTTGTCTCTGACTGGTAGGGTACAGACATGACTCCTCTGATCACCATTATCTCATGCAACTGCAGGATCACATGAGACATGAAGTTTGTCCTATTATCGCTAAGAAGGACCTGCGGGCATCCATGTTGATATAAGACTTGATCCAGGATGAACTTCGCGGTGCTGGTAGCATCTACTTTAACCAGGGCTTTTGTCTCAACCCATCTCATCAGATGGTCAATAGCAACTATTATGTACTTGACTCTCCCTGTGCTCATCGTCAGCGGTCCCATCACGTTGATGGACACCATATGCCAGGCAAATCCAGGGCAGACCATTCAGTATCCAATTGTGTCCTTGAACAGCTTGTGCTGCTGGAACTCCACGCAACAAGCTAGATAGTATGTGACGCATAGTTAATTGACTCCCAGTAGTACTGGCAAATATGGCTGGTCATTTTTCTCAGGACTCCATGCCTGACAACCTTATGAGCAGCGTGAATTATTGCTGCTCGTTCTGACAGTCTTAGGCTTAACAATCATTTCCAATCAATCATCTTGAATACTTGTCCATCCATGGTTCAGTGTTTTCCATTGGTTTTTTAAAGCACACCTTGGATTTCTTGGGGCTTGTTCCCGATTTCTCCTTCAACCATTATCTGGAATAAATCATCTGCCTGCGGGTATAACATCTGGACCATTGGTAATCGTGATAAGCCATCTGCATTCTGATGAGAAGCTCCCGCTTGGTGAACTGTCTCATAATTGTAAGCCTGTAGCTTTAGTGCCCATCATGCCAGTTGTCCTTTTGGTTCTCTCAAATTGGGGAGCCAACACAACAAGGATGGTACATCACCATTTTTAAGTGCATTTCATATATATAAATAAAAAACCTTTTACTGGCATAAATGACTGCAATGCATTTATGATCAGTTACTGTGTATTTACTCTCAATGGCTGAGAGTGTCCAGCTCACATATGCCACTGGATGTTTGTCCCCAAGTTCATCTACTTGGCTTAATATGGCGTTGATCACCGTCAACGAAGCATCAGTTTGTACAATTTTTAAATTGGAATGCAGCTAATATATAATCAGAAAATCTATTAGATATTTGCATAACTCATCGAAGGATTCCTGCGCTTCTTCATTCCATAGGTTGGGATTTTCGCCCATATTCCCAGTCTTATAGATTACCAGGAATCGCTAGGGGATAATTCCCTAATACAAGGTAAATTGGAAATCAGTTGACCCTGATTTTGGAGCAACTATGTTCAGGGGATTTTAGGATATTCTCCTGGTCATATCCATCAGAGATCCATCTGGACAAATGCTTAAGATCTTGTCAGGCAAAGTTGCTGACAAAATAGGGGCATCTGATTTTAATTAATTCTCAGGTGTACCAATTGGAATTGGTCAGTTTTCATCATCAACTGATTTGGAATATAAGTTGTAAGTTGTGAGGTGATTGATGCCGCCTGAAACTAGCAAATTGATTAGTTGGTTTGTGACCTGCCTTAATGGGTAACAAGTCTCATTAACTAAGCAGGTCGCTAGCCTAATATGGTTGGTTTTCTTGGATTGAGAAGAAAATTTTAGGGACACGTTTTCTGACTCTTTCTATTTTAGGTCTCAAAGATGTTTAATGACAGAATCCTAGCCAGGAAAGAAAAACCACCGCTGACAAGTTGATGATGGGTGATTCAATGGCAACAGCTGCCATTTCATCAAAGAGGTGTCAACTGAGGGTTAGGCGCCAAATTCCCACTATAAGTTCCTGATAATTCACCAATAAATAAATAAATAAATAGTTTTACCCGTATATAGTAGATATACCAGTGTAGTATACTCCAGAATCCATCTATTCTATTCTTTCTCAGGGATAATATTGCTTTTTGCAATAATTGGGAGACTATTTAAGGAAAAGAGTAAGAATCTGAGTGAGGATCCAGAGAAGAAGCAGAAACAAATTGGGGATTGCTGCTGACTGTGTGACAATTTGGATAAACTGTCACCAAGGAATCTCAGAGAAGATCAGGTTAGATGATATGAAAGGATGAATCCCTATTTGGAGACATCTCAAGTATTTTGAGCGTAAATACTGGCCAAGTGTTGGGCCAAGAACTAAGTTTTTTTATTTTACACAGATAATAGTCATCATACTATTATCAACCTATTATATTAACAACAATACAACGCAGACAAATTGCACAAGAACTTAAACTGTGCAATTTATAAGTTTATAGGGTTTATTGGCCAATAATAATAACCAGACCCATAAATTTTTACAAAGTGGTGCTCACTACAGGGGTTTAGTTGAGTAGAAGAACTTAGAAAATGATATACTATGAAGATGTTTCTAATTCCAAACATGAAGTGGATAACATTCATTGGCATTCACCTAGTTCAGAAGTGGAGCTCCAAGTAAAGCAAATTGAAGATACTCATTACCATGGAAAAGGACTTGCAGTCTAGTATGGAACTATCTAGTGCTGCAAGGAAACCTGTTCCACCTGACATCTACTTGAGATGAAGAGTATCAGCAGGGTTTGGGTTGAAATTGAGTCAACTTGAAATAGTCCCAAGGAACAGAAGGATCAACTCAGTTTAAAATTGGGTCCACTTTAAATAGTCCTGAGGTGTGAATGTCTAAATGAGGCATTGAATGAAATAGGAAGCAATAAATCAGGAAAATTGGATTACTATACCAATGGAGATTTGAAGTCAAAACGGGAAACATTAGAACTTAAGATTGTGGAAAAATCAATTTTGACTCAATAACACTCAACCAATGACCAGAAGTTTCTGGAGATGAATTCATCAATTTAGGAGAAATTGGATGAAGCTAACGAGGCCAGAACGACCTGTGTAATTAAGGATGGTCACAAAGGTCAAAAATCGTTTTCAGGAGAAAAACAATCTGAACAATCAAATGGAACTGTTGGCTAATGAGATACGAGGATCCAAGCATCAGTTGAAAAAATATGAGATAAACTTAGGAAAGTTGGACGAATAACCAGTTGGGATTGAAGACCTAGTATATTCCATCTAGTACTAAAAAAAGACCTAGTATATTCAAGAGTATTGCAAGATTTGGCAAGTTTAGCCTATGCGTGAAGAAACAGCATTGTTGGTCATATAGTGAAGAAGGTCAGTACTAATCAGAAGTATTGAGCCTAAGAGAAAATAGTTGCAATGTTCCCAGCGGTCCTCTGACCCATTAGATGGTTATGTCCTGAGTTTTTGGTCAAGTCCCAGAAGAGGATCACTGAAACAAATGGATGTTTAAATCTTAAGAGGATAAATTTTGACCCATGATAACTGGTAGGTTTAAGTACCTATGACCCAGTATTGATGAAGGAGAAAATAAGGACCTCCAAACCTTTTTGTAGTTTGCAAGTCCCATCGCAAAAGAAAAATATAAAAAATATAAGAGATATAAAATATCTATTTTTATGGTCCATGATTTTTGGACCTAAGAAGCAAAGAAAAATCCTGACGGCTGAACTGAGGAAAGTCTACCCTTGATGAGATGGAATTATCAGCTGGGGTAACTGAGGGTATCACCCTATTGGTTTATCAAGAGCAACTCGCTGATCTGACAGAGGGACAGCAAGAGGAGTGCATAAAATTTTGAAAAGTATCAGAAAGTATTTGCCCAGGATGACCATGATTTGGGATGTGCGAGAGATGTGATCAATAAGGTTCATACTGGGAAAATTTTCCAATCAGGAAGAGACTGATTCGAAAGCAAAAGCAGCCAAAGTGGTAGTGGAAGAAGAAAATAGCAAGCTAGTGAAGCATGGGCTTCTAGTTCTGTCATCAAGTCCCTGGGCGAGTCTGATTCTTTATTGTGAAGAAATAGGATGGCTCCAATCGGGTGGTAATTGATTACCAGAAGCTCAATAAGATTATAAAGAAGGATTCATATCCCCTACCAAGAATTACCAATGCATTAGATCAATTGGGAGAAGCGAAGCAATTCTCTGCAATAGATCTGATATTGGGATATTGGAAAATTCGATTTGCCAATGGAAGACCAAGAGAAATGGATGATCATTACTGTGCAGGGGCTATACTAACTGACGAGGATGCCCCAGGGTCTATGCAATGTGCCTGCAACGTTCCAGAGGGCCATAAACTCTATACTGAGCTACTTGAAGTTGTCATGCGTCTTGATGTACTTGGATGATATCAATGTGTTTAGTAGGACGTTTACTGACCATTTCCACCACTTGGAAGAAGTATTCAAGAGAATGTGAATTGCTAACCTGAAGATTAAGCTGAGGAAGTGTCATTTGTTTAAAAAAGGGTTGGAATATCTGGGATTCGTGATCAACTCTAGTGGATTGCAGCTGCAAGCCTAAAAGATTAGTTACATAGAACAGATAACTGTGCCAAAGAGTGTTTAAGATATCCAATTATATCTTTGAATGGTCAGATACTACAGAAGAAGTGTATTCAAGACTTTTGCCAGAATAGCCAAACCCTTATTCCATCTGTTGAAGGATCTGAGGAAAGGATTCATAGGGTGAAGAAGCGCAGGAATCCTTTGATGAGTTGCCAATATCTAATAGATTCTCCAATTTAGAAATATCTAAATTTTGATTGAGAATTTATTAATCAAACCAATGCTTCATTAACAGCGATTGTCACTATATAGACAAGTAGATGAAAATGGGGACAAACATCCGGTGGTGTATGTGATCTGGACACTCTCAGCCACAGAGGAACTACACCATAACCGAGTGGGAATGCCTTGTGGTCATTAATGCCTGTAAGCATTTTTGGCGTACAACCATGGAATGCACTTCAAATTGGTGATGGACCACTCCTTGTTGCGTTAGCTACACAATTTAAGAGAACCAAAAGGACAACTGGCCTAATGGGCACTAAAGCTACAGGCTTATGATTACAAGACTGTCCAAAGAGCGGGGGTTCTCCATCTGAATGTAGATGGCAATTCATGGTTACCTGTGGTCCAGATTGTATACCAGCAGGCGGATGGGTTATTCCAGAGAATGGTCGACAGAGAAATTAAGAATGAGCCCTGAGAAATCCAAGGTGCACTTATAAAAGTGATGGAAAACACTGAGACCATGGATGGACAAGTTTTTAAGACGATTAAAAGGAAGCAGTTATAATTCTTAAAGATTTTAGAAAGAGCAGCTATTGTTCAAGCCACTTATAAGGTTGTCAGGCATGGAGGCCTGAGAAAAATGACCAACCATATTTGCCAATACTACTGGGAGTCAATTAACTATGCGTCACATACTATCTAGCTTGTTGCGTGGAGTTCCAGCAGCACAAGCTGTTCAAGGACACAATTGGATACTGAATGGTCTGCCCTGGATTTGCCTGGCATATGGTGTCCATCAACGTGATGGGACCGCTGACGATGAGCACAGGGAGAGTCAAGTACATAATAGTTGCTATTGACCATCTGATGAGATGGGTTGAGACAAAAGCCCTGGTTAAAGTAGATGCTACCAGCACCGCGAAGTTCATCATGGATCAAGTCTTATATCAACATGGATGCCCGCAGGTCCTTCTTAGTGATAATAGAACAAACTTCATGTCTCATGTGATACTGCAGTTGCATGAGATAATGGTGATCAAAGGAGTCATGTCTGTACCCTACCAGTCAGAGACAAATGGACTGGTATAATGAGTGACTGGAACGCTGTCCACGACACTGAGGAAGCTGGTTGCAGGAAGAACATCCATGTGAGAGACATAAGGAGTTTATTGGCATTCACCTACAATATCAGTCATCTTACAGTAATGGGAAAAACTCCGTTTGAATTGCTATATGGGAGGAAGGCCGCGTTGCCACTGATTTTATATTTGGTGGTGGAACCAACATTGGGGATGAGTGCCAAACAGTACTTGACTAATTGACAAATATCCTGATTGAAATGCAATTTCAAGCATTTAATACTACATTGAAGAAATGGATATGAGCAAAATTGACAGACAATAAGAACCAACTGCCTTATCAGAATATTGAATAAGCGAAAGAGTTGCCTATTGCAATATGCATGGTTTTGGGAGAAGAAACAAGCTGTATGTGTTGTGGTCAGGTCCGTTAAAGATTATCACTAAGACAGCAACTGATGCTACTTCATCAAGGATCTCTTGGATGGAAGATTTGTAAATTGAGTCCATGCTAAGTATAGAAGTGATACATTAAAGAAAAAAACAAAAAAAGAGTTCTTAAAGGACTAATGAGCCATTATGTTGGTTATGTCCTAATGATTAGTCCAAGTCCAAAAAAGGACATCCGAACCAATCTAGATGGTTAAGTATGAAAAAAGGACTTCTGAACTATAGAAAACTGGTAGGTCTAAGAGTACCTAGGATCCAGTTTGGTGAAAAAAAAAAAAGATGGACCTCTGAACTGAAATAAGGTCAAGTCCCGTGGAAAAAAGAAAAAATAAATTGATAAAAATGTCAGGAAAAAAGAGATTATAAACCGCATAGAAAAAACCAATATATTTTATAATCTTTTTTATGATTATCCTTGATTTGGGGATGATTTCGCCTATGTCGCCTCTTGGGGGAGGGAGGATGGATTGCTTTAGGAATGAATAACCTGTTGAAATCTATGTAAGATTGGACGCTAGCAAGGGCTAAACCTACACAAAACCAAGTTCTTTGAGCAGATGCAGATTCCTGCGAGAAAGCAACTAGAGAAAGGAAAATTGAGATGTCAGAAGAAGCCAATCATAAAACCCCATAGTGGGGAGGGAGGCAAAGTATAATAAGAGGCAGTTGGTGAATAACCCTGAGTAATCCCAATATGGTACCAGAGATGAAAGATTAAAATTGAGCACTTTCCAACAGGCTTCATCAAGAACACAGGACATATGAGCCAGAATGAACAAGGGATACTGGACGAGGTTTGCCAAATCATGCCTCTATTAAAGCCATCAGAGGAAAATACTGATGGGATGTTCCAGAAATGAGATAGTTTTGCAAGGAGCAAATGGCATCCTGCAATCAATGACTACAAGCTTCTCAGAAGCTGAAGCAAAAGGAGCAACGGAAGCCAGGAGAGTCTGGAAGCTTTGTGGCCCAACTTCAAAGAACTTGGCCAGCAAAGTAAAGAGCATAAGTGGCGATATCCCAATCTATTATGTTCTCAAGATTGGAAGAATTCAGTGCTAGGGATAAAGCCTTGGTGACTTGGGCCCTCATTTCTGCGTAGGGAGTTCAAAAGAATGCTTTGCTGATGGTGAGCTTGGTGGCCAAGACAGCTGGTTTGTAGTATTGTCTGAGTCAGAAGAGGAACTCAAAGAAGCAATTATGACATGACAAGAAAAAAGTGATTAAGAGCGAAGAGCATTATTTCAAGAGCATTCACAATGATGTTTGATGCATCTGTGAAAGAAGCCAAATTCAGGAGAGTATCAAATCCAACTCTGGAATTGATGACAGAGGTAGAATCAGACACGAGTCATTAAAAATGATTACTAGCCTGGTTGTATAGGGTTGGTTACTGTTTCCAGTAATTCCACGGAAGGACTAGATGCCAGTGCCAGATTAGGCGTGTGAGTCCTGGAAGGAAAATAGAAGAGGTTCTGTCACGCATTACAACTCATCTGCTGGAAGAGCTGAAGATCTTGATCAGACAAACTGTTGAGTAACTGTTAGTACTGCGACTCAGAATTTGACATATGAACTGGATGAGAGGGGGATGTTGAACTTATATGATAG
This sequence comes from Massospora cicadina, assembly GCA_022478985.1. Lineage (NCBI taxonomy): Eukaryota > Fungi > Entomophthoromycota > Entomophthoromycetes > Entomophthorales > Entomophthoraceae > Massospora > Massospora cicadina. The sequence continues at coordinate 169,673 of JAKSZP010009275.1, forward strand.
CCAACATTATGCACTCTACAATCAATTAAGCTCCAATTTTGGAGAAATTAATCTCAAAATTTATTGGGATAAGATCTCCAGAGAAGTTTTAAAAATGATATGAGCCAAGAGGTTATGAGAAGAAGATAACAAGGGTGAACATAAATAAGCATCCTTAATTGGGCCATAAAATGGATATCGATGGCAAGATTCTCCTGTCAAGGATGAGGAGAAATTAGAAAATTGAGGATGTCAGTATAAGAGTCCTGAATATGACAGTGGGTCATATGCCCTGACAGGGGGAAAACAGGATCCCATGACAAATATTGTTAAGAGTAAATCGATCAGCCCACACAACAGAAGGTTGTGGGGACTGAGCTCTGAGTAGGCAGTAGCGAGAAGGAAGAGGAAGAAGGCCGCATGATGAAGGTCATCCCAAGCAGCAAAGAGTATTGGTGATTGTAATCCGCTTGAGCAAATGAAGTATTTGAATGAGTGTTTGACGTAGTGTTCATCTACCCTAGTCCTTTTCTCACTGGAAATCTAGGCAAAAGGGGGGATGTATTTAAGATTTTTGCCCATATTCCCAGCCTTATAGATTACCAGAAATAACTAGGGAAAAAATCCCTAATGCGAGGTGAATTGGAAATTAGTTGACTCTGATTTGGAGTAACTATGTTTGGGAGATTTTAGGATATTCGCCTGGTCAGATTTATAAGGGATAGATCCAGATGAATGCTTAAGATCTTGTCGTGCAGAGTTGCCAACAAAATAGAGGCATCTGATAGTGATTAACTACCAGGTGTACTTATTGGGATCAGTCTGGTTTCATCCTCAACTGATTGGGAATGTAAGTAATAAGTTGTGAGGTGAGCGATGCCTCCTGTAACTAGAAAATTGAACAGTTTATTTGTGTCCTTCCATAATGTGTAACAAGTCCCATTACCTAAGCAAGTCGCTAGCTAAATATGATTGGTTTTCTTGGATTGAGAGGAAAACTTTAGGGACACATTTTACAACTCTTAACGTTCTAGGTCTCAAGGATGTCCAATGATGGAATCATAGCCAGTATAGGGAAGGCTATCGCTGCTGAGATGAGGATGGGTGATTCAATGGCAATGGCTGCCATTTCATCAAAGAGGTGTCAACTGAGGGTTAGGCGCCAAATCCTTTACTATAAGTTCCCTACAATTCACCAATAAATAAATAGTTTTTATCCGGTATATAGTAGATATACCAGTGTAGTAAACTTCAGCATCCATTTGTTCTTTTCTTTCTCAGGAAAATATTGCTGTGTTCGATAATTAGGATTCTCATTAAGGAAAAATTAAGGATCTGAGCGGAGATCCAGAGAAGAAGTAAAACAAATTGAGGATTACTGCTAACTGTGTGTCAAACTGGAGAAACTTTCACCAGGGAATCTCAGAGAAGATTGGGTTAGACAGTACGAGGGAATAAATACCTATTTGGAGACATCTCAAGTATTTTGAGTGAAAATACTGGCCAAGCGTTGGGTCAAGATCTAAGGTATTCCATTTAACTATGGATAATAGTTGTCATACTATTATCAACTGATTATATTAACAAAAATACAATGCTGACGAATTGCACAAGAACTGAACCTGTGCAAGTAATAAGTTTATAGGGATTATTGGCTGATAATAACAACCAAACCCATAAATTATTACACCTTATGAATCCTTTCTTCAGTTCCTATAACACATGGAATAAGTTTTTGGCGATTTTAAAAAATCCCAAGTAAATCTTCTATAGTATCTGACCATTCCAAGGAACACTTGGATATCTTGGACACTCTTTGGAACAGCCATTCATTCTATGGCTTCAATCTTCTGGACTTGCAGCTGCAATCAACTAGAGTTGATCACAAATCCCAGATATTCCAACTCTTTCTTGAAGAAGTGACACTTCCTCAGCTTAATCTTCATGTTGGCCACAGACAGTCTCTTGAATACTTCTTCCAAGTGGTGTAAATGGTCAGTAAACGTCCTACTGAACACATTGATATCATACAATTACACCAGGACGCATGACAACCTCAAGTCACTCAATAAATTATCCATGGCCCTCTGGAACGTTGCAGGCGCATTGCATAGACCCTGGGGCATCCTCGTCAGTTAATTTACCCCTGCGTGGTAATAATCATGCATTTTTTGGTCTTCTCTTGGCAAATCTATTTGCCAATATCCTGATATCAGATCCATTGCAGAAAAATACTTTAATTCTATCAATTGATCTTTTGCATTGTCAATTCTTGGTAGGAGATACAAATCCTTCTTTGTAATCTTATTGAGCTTCTGGTAATCAATCACCACCCTATTAAAGCCATCCTTTTTCTTCATAATAAGTATCATAAACACACAGGGACTTGACAATGGAACTAGAGGCCCATGCTTCACTAGCTTGCTATTTTCTTCTTCCACTACCGCTTTGGCAGCCTTTGACCATCAAATTGGTCTCATCCTGATTAGCAAATTTCCCCCAATATCGACTTTGTGGATCACATCTCTCGCGCATCCCAAATCATGGTCATCTTGGGCAAATAATTTCTGATACTTTCAAAAAATTTGAGCACCTCCTCTTGCTGTCCTTCTGTCAGATCAGCGAGTTGCTTTTGATCAACCAATAAGTTGATACTCTTGGGTACACGGCCAGTAATCCCATCTCATCAAGGGTCTTAAAATAGTGAAATTTCCTCAGTTCAGCTGTCAGGTTCATACAAACAAATGCTATGATCTAGTTTTTCTTGATCTTCATCTGTTTTTCACTTAAATTCGCCAGGAAAACTCAATTTTCTCCATGGCCCAGCCTTTATTATTCCAGGAGCCTCCAAGGCTCTACTCTGGACTTCTTCCAGGGGTTTCCAACTTCCCCATACAGCAGCTCAAGTATCTTTTATGTCAACCCCATGCCAACTATCATCTGTGATCCCAGCAGTATGGTTTTCTCAATCTTGATAATCAGTGGAATTCCCTGAATTTCTAGGATTTCTGCCGGCCTTTCTCGTCGCTTCTGGCCAACTAATTGGTATCAAATCAGGACAATGCCATCATTGTATATAAAGTTGATGATGCTGCTTCTTCTACTCAGTGGAGCTTCCACATCCTTCTGATAGACCAATGGTAATGTCTGACACAATATAGTCAACTTATTATCCTCAAAGTTACATTTAACTCCCTACTTCTATAGAAATTCCGTCCTGATTAGAATGTCATAGTTTTGTTGGACAAAACTATTGCTGGCGCAGATACCACCAAGGATCTGAATCAAAGTGGCAAAGCGCTATATGCTCCAAATGAGATGATGGTATTCAACCCAGCTGTCCTGTACTCCTTATTGTGTTCCAAGTCAGGCGAGATCTTCATCTTTCTCACAAACTTGGTTGAGAAAATGTTAATGGGCACTCCATTGTCAACAATCGCCCTCACCCATACTCAATTAACTTGTATATCTATATATGTACACTTGAAGTATTATAAGATAGTTTTTAATGAGTGTATAGCAGCGTTATTAGATTTCCTGAGGGTGTGAATGATTTGTGCCAATAAATCAGGAAACGATCACTTTATTGCGCTGAGGGGAATTGTCAGGTTTGCCTCATATAATCGAGCTTTGGTCAATTCATCAAGATTATCTGCAGCTAAAATCTTGTCCGCTAGTAGTTGGGCGTACACCTGGGCAACTTACTTGATTATCTCACGGTCAATTCCCTTCATCCCGGATCTTGTTACTACATTCACGTCCAAATTGACCACTTGATACAGTTTATCATGTAGATCTTCGTCCACAAACAGTTCACTGATGTTAATTTCCTCATGCATAATATTGGGAGGATCAGGCTTCTCTGCAGCTTTATACTGTTCCCCATCTAGGCCGTGGGCCCTTTTCCTGACACCTTTGTGACTGCAGACTCTTTCGCCTGGACCACGTTAATTTGATCCTTAGGTTTCTTGCAATTTACAGCAAAATGTCCCTTCCCTCCACATTGGTAACAGAATTCTCTTTCTTATTAATCCGTCTGAACTCTTCAGGCTTATTTCCCAACATGGTTTGGCTGTTCATCTCTTTAGCACCCTTGTTCCCCTTCGTGGGATTTAAATCTCATACTGGGTTAGATTTGAAACTTTTATTTGTGGCATCAAGGTTGCTCCCAAGATTTTTAAAATAATTACCATCTGAGAGGTAGTAATTTCTGTTGCAAACATGGAAGACATCATTCAGTGCAAATCGCTATAGGGCCAAAGGGCCACTTGTAATGCAATTCTGGCATCAAAGTCATCCAGTACCTTTTCTCCAACCAGGATCTGAGATTCCCGGTAGAAATGATCCACAAAGCTTGCTAAAGATCTGTCTTTACGGAATTGGATGCCCATAAATTCTTGTTTGCACTTTGACATGCATGTCAGGCTCCCAAATTCCTTCATAATGGCCACTTTGGCCTCTGCGTATGACCAGCTGTCCCCCTCCAGGTGGGGCAACACTAGATTTTGGCAATCGGTGTCCAGGCAATTCATCACCATCAATGCCTTTTGATAATCACCGTATCTGTACATAGTCATATCAAACAGTCAGAAAAACGCTGGATTGTTATTCCAATGGAAAGTCCGCAATTTTGGCGTTGCCTTGTATTCCTTCAAGGTTTCTCTAGCCGGCTCTTTTAGGTTTGGATACTCAGCTCACTTGGGGAGTGATTTAGAGCATTATCTCCAAAATAGCAGCAAAAGTGGGCAGAATGTTTCTTGGGGTATTTGACTTCCCAATTATTGTATGAGGTGTTCTTTCTTCAGCATTGGTTGCCACATATAGCTCACAATTGCATTTGTGAGTCTTTAGCTCCTCAACCTGTTTTATCTGATGCTTGATATCAGCACTGAAAGCTCTCAAATGAACACAAACCGTTTTATGCTCCATTTTAAAAATAAGAATTCTTTAATTAAGTCCCCTTCTTTCTTCTTTAAGACGTTACTTTTCCAAGTAACTCATCCCCAAAACTAACGACATTATTGATCCCTTCCTCCATCTTGGCAACTCTTTCTTCCAAGGGTGCGATTTCTTGATGACCTGCTGAGTTCAGGGCGTTATGATTAATGATGGCTAACTACATCCATAGTTTTCTTAACTCATCTTTATATGAAATCCTTCTAAGTTCTTCTTTGAGTTTTGTGAGCACATTAGGGCACCCAGTGCAGGCAACTTTGCGGGATGAAACCCAGGGTATTGCCCCCACTGCACTGGGGCTGTGTGAATCTAAGAACCACCAAAGTGGGTCTGACCGCAGTTTTAAGTCCATCTAATTAACTACACCCCTGTAGTGAGCACCACTTTGTAAAAATTTATAAGAAAAGATTTCTTTCAGCCAATAACCCCCATAAACTTATTACTTGCACAAGTTCAGGTTTTATGCAATTTGTCCACGTTGTATAATAGTTGATGGAATTGGTTGATAATACTATGACAACTATTATACATAGTTGAACGGAAGTCCTAGATCTCAGCCCAACGCTCAGCCAGTATTCCCTCATGAAATACTTGTGATGTCTTGATATAAGGATTCGTTCCCTTATAATATTTAACCTAATCTTTTCTTAGATTCCCGATGATGGTTTCTCTGGTTTGACACACAGTCAGTAGCAATCATTAACTTGATACCACTTCTTCTCTGGATCTCCGCTCAGATCTTAGTCTTTTCCTGAAGTGTCTACCAATTATTGCACACAGCAATAATATCCCATAGAAAGAATAGAACAAATGAATGCTGTAAAATTTACTAAGCTAGTATATCTATTGTATACTATGTTGTAAAACTTTGGTAAATACTGTGTTTTTTTATTAATAGTGAATTCTAGGGAATTTAAAGTGGGAGATTCGGCGCCCAACCCTCAGTTGACACCTCTTCAATGAAATGGCAGATTTTGCCATTAAATCACCCATCCTTGTCTTGGCAGCGATGGTCTTCCCCATCCTGGCTAGGATTCTATCCTTGGACATCTTTGAGACCTAAAATGGAAAGAGTTGGAAAACGTGTCCCTAATGTTTTCCTCTCAATCCAAGCAAACCAACTATATTTGACAAGCGACTTGCTTAGGTAATGTGACTTATTACCCATTATGGCAGCTCACAAACCAACTGATCAATTTGATAGTTTCAGGCAACATCACTCACCTCACAACTTACTCCTTACATTCCCAATATGTTGGTGATGAACCCCAACAAATCCCAACCAGTGCACCTGATACTTAAAGAGCTATCAGATGCCCCTGTTTTGTCAGTGACTCTTCCCGATGAGATATTAAGCATTTGTCCAGATCACTCCCTGACAGATCCGACCAGGTGAATAACCTAAATCCCCCAAACATAGCTACCCTGAAATCAGGGTCAACCGATTTTCAATTCGCCTAGCATTAAAGAACTAACCCCTAGCGATTCCTGGTAATCTATCAGGCTGGGAATATGGGAATAAAGCTCATCAAGGAGTAAATGTACTGACACAAGCGTAAGCAAGGCCACAGTGGATGAAGGACCTCAGGAGCAACAGAAGCCATTAGCCTGCCAAAATTTTCTGATCAAGATTTCTCAGATAAGCTGGATTCCGCCGCAGATGCGCCAACACTGAAAGGAGTAATCGTTGCCCTTCTGGTAGACGCCATTGTTAAAGAATACTCCAAAGTCAGTGAGGGGATTATAAGTATTCTTGGGAAAAGGGATTCCGTAAATGTCCACATATTAAACAGTCAATATTATTCTTATTCTGAGTGTAATTACTGTGATAAGTTTTGTAGCAAAGGATATAATTTGTGCTATAATAGATACAGGCGTTTTAATCACCCTAGTTTCTACTAAGTTTATGGTGAAGTTGATGTTAAAACCTAATGTGGACCATCAAATGGTGTACAGAACCTCTGGAGCGGAAAGCACAGTCTCTGAGGGAGCGTTCAGTGCACTACCCCTGCACGTTGTGTCCATTGTCATTGTAGCTCTGGTGATAATGCTATCAAACAATAATTATGACCTACTAATTGGAACTGTTTCCTGCAACATTTTGGGGCTGTCGTTGATATGACGGAGGAGACCTTCCAATTTTTGGTTCAGTGGATTACAATTTACTTTACATATAGCGGAGTGCCAAAAAATCTGTTGCACATGGGCCATATCAATCTTGCATATAGTGATGGAGTGCTTCCGGTCCGCTATCATTGACTAAAAAGCAAAACTTGGTCCCTTCCCCAGCAGATAGTCAAGTATCAAGGGCTACTTCAAGCTGCTGGGCCTATATCTATTCCTTCCGGACACCAAGTCATACTGAACACCAAACTAGAGGTGTAAGTGCCAGCCGGCTTTATGGGGAGGTCATTAAGCTCTATCAGCAACGCGGCTTGAGCCTCATGTTGCTCCAAGGACTATACTCTCAGGGCATGGAGAAGGAAAAGCTTTTTTTAGTGAATCCAGAGCAAACAAATGCAAATCCTCCAACACCAAATAGGGTCATATTTACACTTGACCCCAATCAGGGGAGGTCCTTCAGGTTCACAGGTTCAGTTTGTTAATGAATCTAGTCTAACTTTCACGTTGAAGCCAAGCATAATGACAGTTTACCATGGGAGACTTTATTAGGGCTATCAGAAGAACAAAAAGACCAAACGATAGCTTTATTTCAGAAGTATAAGGAGATTTTTGCCATTGATGACCACAATTTAGTGTGTGTGCTTGGGGGTGGTCCGCAATTGGACACTGGGATCATCCTCCCATCAGGTCTAGGTCAATCCGCCAATTGAGGGCAGCAGAAGATGTTATCACCAAGGAAATTGATAAGTTGCTGGAGCAAGGGTTTGATGAACTGTCCAAGAGTCTGTGGGCTTCACGCTCTTCTGGATGTAAAAAGAAGTACAGCAACAAACATGTACTAATAGGATAAAGGAAGCTCAACAGTATTACTAAGAAGGATTCATACCCAAAGCTGCGAATCATAGATTCTTTGGATTGGTTAGGGAGAGCTTGTTACTTCTCAGTGATAATCTTGATATCAGGTTACTAGCAAAACGTGTTGTCTGCAGCAGAACAGGAGAAATGAAACATAACCAAATCCAAAGGCCTTTTTCAACTAACACATATGCAACAAGGGCTGTGTAATGCCCCAGCTACGTTCCAACACGCCATGAACAATATCCTTAGTGACTTGAAGCTGTCATGTGTACTTGTATACCTTGATGATATCAATGGTTTCTCTAAGACCTTTTCTGAGAACCTTGATCATCTAGGAGCAGTATTCCGCTGGCTCGCTCAGGAGAACATCAAGATTAAGCCTCATAAATGCAACTTCTTCAAGGACCAGTTGGAATACCTGGGGTTTATGTTAGACTCCAAGGTGCTGAAGCCACATCCAGCCAGGGTGGAGGCCATCCAAAAAATGGCTATACCTAATAGTAAGTGCAACATACAGGTTTTTTTTTGGAAATAGTCAGTATTTCTGCTGCTTCATCCCTAACTTTAGCTGTATTGGGTGCCGCTATTTTGATTTTTTCAAAAAAGGATGCCGTGTTTGAATGAATGGAAAGCCATCAATACGCCTCTTAACTAATTTGGATGTTGCTGTTCAGTACACTGGTGCTAAGCTATCTGAACTTTGATAAGGAGTTTATCATTCAAATGGATGCATCCCTTTCTGCTGTTGGGGCGGTCCTTTCTCAGAAAGATGACGAGGGAGAGGAGCATTCCGTTGCATACTGCAGTCAAATCCTGAACTGCCATGAGCATAATTATACCATGACCAAATGAGTATCTTAGTGGTGATCTATGTGTTTAAACAATTTAGGGTCTACTTGCATGGGTTAAAATTTAAAGTTGTAACAGATCACACGTCATTATGCTGGTTGCAGAATCTCAAAGATCCTGAAGGGCATCAAGCCCAATGGGCTCTTAAGCTGCAGGCTTATATCTTTGAGGCTCTCCACCTCCCAGGAGCAAAGATCAGAACGCTGACTGTCTATCCAGATTGCCAACCAAACCGTGATGGCAGTTCTCAGTGATATGATGTACAATAAGATGTTCAGCAGAAAGTACGATGATGAACTACTCCAAGTAATAAAAGCGTTAAAAGAGATGCAAGCTAATACCTTCCAATGGAATGGTTGGATGGGTTAATGAGACCCTGATGAAAATCCTTAGGAAGCTGGTAACTGATAGACCCTCTAATTGGAGTTCCCTCCTGTCTACCGCCACCTTTGATTACAATATTAGCTATCAATCTGCTACAGGGAAATACCCCTTTCAACTATTATATGGATGACACCCCACTCTTCTGGCATTGCTTTATTCATGCGTATAAGATAATGTCAGAATGAATCCCCGCCGTTACTTGATGAATTTAGATGCATGTTGATCAAGTTACAAATGGAAGCGTGCTTTTGTAGCTTGGCCAAAAAGATCAATAATCATGCGCCAATGAGTTATGGTGTAGTGGGCTAAAAGGTTTTGAGAAGGTGAGTTTGTTTTGTTCTATGACCACCATGATTTGTGCGGAAATACAAGCTGGCCAAAATCTGGGTTGATCCATTCAAAATAATTGAGAAAACTGGAGTTGATACTTACAACATCAAAAACCCAGCAAGTGGTCAAATAATTAATTGCGTGCATGCAAAGTTCCTCTGAGCGTATAAACAAAAGGAGGCTTATCATCCAGTCAAAGGGGGAGTAATATCAATATTCTGATATGACTGGATGATAAGCCCTGAAGAGCTATGGTAGAATGGTGAGAATCCATCTATTAGGATGGTTTTTTAAAAGTATTTAAGTGCTTTCAAATGAGGCGATATTGAGACATAAATTATTATTGGATCGCCTACAAATAAAGCAATAAGGCGATGTCAACACTTGACTAATATAATTTAAATCGCCTCAAACTAAGGCAATAGAGAATTGAAGAATACCAGCCAAAACCAATGAGAATCGGCAGAATAGAATAGTCTAAGCTAAGAAAATGGTATCATCTGAAGTCAGTGGTATATAAGCGAGATGTGCAATTGAAAGAGGGAAGTTGTTAATAGTTAAAGAGAATAACAGAAAAGGGTCGCTGTATTTATTAAAATAAATAAAAGTGTCATCAGGGCAATTGCTCCTATTTTATTTATTTTCCAGTGTGTTCAGAGGACCGATGATCCACATACCATCTGTCTGTTGTTAAGTGGGTTTGACCTGTGTGGCTCTATAGTGGATCCCAATGGTACCGCCCAAACTTATAACAGAGCTTATTGTCCAGTCAAGGGGGTAATGTTGAGATTTTGATAAGGATGGACAATAAGCATTTTTTCAGCCGACTATATAATAATTGCTGAAGGGGATTTGAACTTGTATAGTCACCTTGGTGAATAGAGTGGATTCTGCTAGAGCTGCAAGGATGAGGCGAAGCCCCAAAAATTGTAGGGAATAGAGTGTTACTAAGCTGATGGGCTGGAATTGACCAAGACAATTGCATATAAATAGTGAATGAGATAATGTAGAAGGAGGTCTAGAAACGAAGAAAGAGCAGAAGGAAGAGTAACAGAAGTAGCCGTTAAGTTTAACACTAAATAAAGTGGTATTGTCAGGGCAATAGCCTCTTTTAAGTCTTTATTACTTTTAATTATTGAGGGCCAGCAATCCTCATATTGCTCATCCGTTGTTCAGTGGGTTTTACCCTGTGAAATCCGTTTGGCAGAATCAACTAAATCCGCTGAAAGTTAACACTTGTTTTCAAAAACCTTCTTACTTTCCTTTCTTACCCCATTGGCGATTAAAATTCCTATACCAGAACCATTATGACCCTCTTCTTATCTACCTTTTAGGAAGAATCTTCATAGATTTTAGGAGATATTATGAGTCTTTTTAACTTCCTATTCTACCATTTTAGAGTAACTTTCTAAGGTAAAATGAAATGTTTTGTGGTAATATGTAAAGTATTTTATAGACAATATTAATGAGAAACTGTCTTATCAAAGTCAGAACACCTTTGAATATATCAGTAGTACTTTATAAACTATTTAACTCTTTGGTCATTACTTCAATGGTGAATTTTTTAAAAAATATTGGGTATTAATTAAAAGTTATAATACAATCTTATATAATTTACTTTTTATATAGAAAAACCCTTTTTAGTATATTAAACTTATAATACAAGCTTTTAATTTACTCTTAAAATCTTTGAATGCCTGGCATACTTAATATGTACTTTGTACTCAGTAGATAACTTCAGATACTTATTTCTATTGTGATTATAACTATTAAATTATGTCTTGACTATACATAGTTTTAATTTACTATAAATCATTATGAGCTTTTTATAGTAACGTAATGACCAGAAGATCAATATTTAACTATAATTATATTTATAAGGAAAGATACCTTAAGACCAGGGTAAAGTACTCTTTTATATAATAGTTAAATTTTATACACCTTCTATAGACAACTAAATTTTTGAAGTACACTAATAATAGTTAAATCAGTTCAAAATACTAACCATATATATAAGTTACACTCTATAAGTAAAACCTTATAAATGCACATGCAATTGCTGACAACATTAATTAAAGTTGGATCACAGTTTAGTCATTAGTAAGAAATACTGGTAATAACTTATAATTCATTAAAATCACTAATAATTCTAATTTAGGACTTACAAATATCTTAAGTATTATTAAGATAAAAGATTATTTATAATACAGGATGATTTCAGAGTATATAAATGTTTACAATAAACATGTTATAGAAGTAATACAAAATTTCACTTTCTTTCTGCTTGACATCACTTCTGAGCAATTTTGAAAAAGCAGTTAATTTTCCAAAATTGCCTTGCCGCATCAATTACCAAAGATAACTTCTCAGATCAACCACCTGCTGCCCCAGTGTGGGGCAGCGGAGCTCCTCTCACTAGCATTTACTGCACAGCAGGAAAACACATGCAGACTGTCTCGTCCAGTCTGCCAAAGTCATCATGCTGCTATGTCCTTCCAAGGGACTTAGCACTCCACCTTTCATGAGTCCACCCAACCTGACCCATCCCTTAGCCCTACCTCAATCCACTATCCACTTTTGCCACCACTTGAGTATGGACTTTTCTTCACATATGCTGACAAAGCAATACTTGAGCTTAAAACTGCCACCTTCGCACTAGCAGAATTTATAGGCTTCCACCCTTATAAGGGCTACTTTGACATAGGATTCCACATTGAACAGGATGCAGACGCCGCAGCTGCTACACCCTTAGTATATAAAAACACCACCATTACCACCAGCCAAACATGCCTCCTAAATGATACCACACTTGTGGTGGCCTTTGAAAACCTTCCCTCACACCTTCCCCCTCAAACACTATATGAGCAGCTGATGTCAGGGATGTCCACTTATGGTAAAACCCTATCCTGCAATTCATTGCCCCAAGTGGTGCTGAACTCCTCGTGGCACCTTGGGCAATGGCCACCATTACCCCCCACCTACTGAACATGGCCAGCACATCCCACCGTGTGCCTATATCCCATCTGCACCTGACCATTACTTTTGGTCTTACATTGACAATGGTTGCACAATTTGTCTCCTCTGCCATGAGTTGAACAACACAAAAAGCATGTCAATACAATTTAAACCTGTAAGTCTTGGGGACCAGCCCTTGAAGCTGGATAGGGCTCATCACCCTTTCCATACAAAGAGGGGGCCCAAGGCTCCTGTGGACCCTCTGTCACAACTGGGTGACCTTGCCCACATGATAGATGAGCGCTCTGTGACAGCTTTTCTCCCCAAAGCTGCCCCAATCCCTCCCCTGACCTCCTCTTCAATCCTGGTAGGATTGATAGAGGGGGTCTTCAGGGACGTGGTTCATGTTAGGGGGCTTGGAGGGGGTCTGGAGGCCACCCACTCCCCGGGCCAGCCAGGGAAAAAAACTGGGAAAATTGAAATTCCCAGTGTTGGAGCCCAGCCGGCAAACTCTGGACTGATGGGGTCCAGTTAAGGTTGGCTGGGTCCAGGAGCCAGATTGGAATATGACTCAGATCAAAAACCAGGGTTTGAATGGCTCAGATCATCAGGTCCGACGTTCTGAGGCAGTTCCAGGAGGTTCAGATCAAGTGAGCCAGCCAATTGTGGGATCAGACCAAATTGCAATGAACCTGATCCATGGACCCTAGTTTCCCATGACAAAATTCAAAATGCCCAAGCTTTGAGAATTGACCGAGTTGAGTGATCAGAACCCAGATTGACAGCATCAACTTGGCTTGGTCACAAGAAGTTGGGAAAATTTGCAAAAAAATTTCGAAGCTTCACCCAAATCAGGAGCTGCCTTTCACCCCCCAGTTCAGCCAAACCAAATTCTCTCCCCATTCCCCAAAAAACCAATCCCATGACTTCTCCCTATGCCTATTGAACCATTTATAAGGCAACTGGCCCCACTGAGGCAGTTGTTGGTTCATTCTTTTTAGCCTTGTCAAAACAAAATCCGTGTATCCACTTTGTTTGCCACGGACTCCGCCCATTGTTAACAAAGATTTAAACCATCATTACATTATTTAATCTTAAGAGACGTGCCATTGTCCAAATTCTTTTCCCAATGTTCGCAGACTGGATTATCCAGTCGCTTGATCCCACCATGTGGCAGCAGATCGCCATTGTGATAATCTGGCCCGCCCCAAAGGCAAGCCCACTGTTCCATTTATTCCTTCGCATCTGTTAAATGGAGACCATTCCATTCATTTGGACGTCAAGTCCACCAAGTCTGCTCCCCAGGGAGAGCAATCTCAAGGCGTCCCTGGCCCGCCACACATGGGTTCAGCTCTGTTCGCCGCCCCTGCCACTGCGGGTCCATCTCACCAGCAGGACTCTGAGTGTCCCTGTTTGGGGAAGCTCAGTTCCAGCCCCTCCTATGGGGTTTCCCACAATTCCCCCCACATTTCCAACAGCGTGGCGGTCCCTGTATCGCCTCCCACTGGTGCGCAAGCCTCTCCCTCAGGTTCTGAAGGCCAGCAACCATGCTCTCTGGAGGAGTCGTCATCCTCCCTGCCTCTCCCACCTCTGGGGGTTGCCCCCGCAAGACTTGCAGTTGCCCTCAACCCAACTATCTGGTTTGCCTTGGGGGCCTTCAGTACATTATTTAATGTTTGCTTTCCTCACATGATCTGTAGATCCCCACTTCTCTTAGTCGTTTGGACCGCTATGCCTCTGGCATTCTGGGCCCTCCACTGGGTGCTCGCGAACCCTGATTGGGAGCCCAGTCTAGTTCTCCTTAGCCGCATCCATGTCAAAACCCTGCAAACATGGCCAACTCCACCCATGAAGCCACACCAACAGCGTTCAAGTGGGGATTTTGGCTGCCCCAACCCCCCAGGTTGTGCGCTTAATGAATCAGCAGCAAAACTTGAGCAACTCAAATCCAAGCCGGCCAATTTACACCCATGTCAACCAATTGGAAGCAGGTTTGGACCCATGTTCAGTCCAAAAATCTCCCGCCCCAAAACTTGCCAAACACAGACATCTATCACCAAATCTTCCTGAGTCAACAAAAATACTTGGGACTTATTGGATGAAGTGCCCAAATCTGGTAAAATTGTCCCACCACTGGGTTATCCAATTGATTAAGAATATTATCAAACTTCAGACTTTGATGCCCTAGCCCCAACGAACTGATATGTCCCTAAATCTAATGCTACCCCTTTCCTAAAGATCACCAGATTACTGAAGCTGTGGTGGCAGCAGCCAAAAATTGCCGTCTTTGTGAAACTGTGGCAAAATCTGTCACAAAATTTAAAAAGGGATGCACCCCCTTCTTCCCCCCAATCTTCCTCCTATTGCAAAAGAGGAAATCACACACCTCTATGAAACTGCCACCACCACTATCAAACATGTCACTGAACTGGAATATTTCTCCCCATCCACACATATCACCAGAGCCAGCATTGCAAAATTAGCCCAACTTCCCAACGCCAACATCTAAGCTGAACACCATATTGATGAACTCATAGAGGCTTTGATCTAAGACTAAATTGGTGATCCCAACAACTATCTACTTCACCTCGACCCTCATCCTGCAGATGCCCCACCCTCCTTGCTATCAACATTGATCCAATTCTTCAATGCTGATCCCAATGATGATCCACCTGATCCCCCCTCCCCCTCCACCATGGCGGGATAAGCGGCTCACCATTGTGCCACCCATTTAGTTGTTTCTCATTTCTTTTGTGTTTCCCGCTGCTTGATAAGGGCGGTCAGTTCATGTTTTTTTGGTTGGTTTTTTTGGAGTTTCTGTTTCAGTATTGTCCATCCCTTGATCAGCTTGCCTCAGTTAGTTAAAAAGAAGTAATACAAAGTATAAGGACCAGGGAAGCCAAAGCTAGCTTTGGTGTCACCTCATAGTTTTCATGGGACCACCTGAGGCACCAAGAAACTTAAAGAATTATGGGTTAAATCACTCTATCTGATGAGGGGCAACCAATTTAGTGGGTGTATGTTGGCAACATTGTGCGCTATAATGCATGATATGCTTTTTAATAAAGCAGAGGCCCTTAAACAATGTTAACTACAAAGTTTGTTATTAAGGAATATTATTAAAGGGAACATTATAGTCAGTGCCCATACTTATGATGGTACTGCCTAGATAAGGAGATGGTTTTTAAGTTGGTAACGTTGTTCTTTGGTGCTGCATCTCATTTTTGAACATGTTCTTAGGTTTGCGCTTTAGAGGATAGAGTTGGATCAAGAAATTGTCATGATAACTAGGGTTGAGAAAGATGATGAATCCATGATTAATTGCTCCCTAATTAAGCAATTAAAAATTATATAAATTGTAGCAAATTGAGTTCATTATACCCTCAGCAGCCTAGTGTTTAATTGGAAAAGAAATGAGTGACTATAAAAACATTGAGAAAGTTAAGAGGGAGATTTAGAATTGGTGATGATAAGTTAAGATTTATGGCAGATACTGAGAATTGCACCATAAAAATTAGAAATAAAAGAAGATGGGGTTTAGTTAATGAATAAAATTCTGGATCATTTTAGAGGTATGGAAAGAATTATCTTGAGTAAAATTTGTTATTTTAACTGTGTAGTTGAAGGAATTAACTACTGCATGAGCTTAAGGCTTTCACATACAAACAGCTACGCAATGTTGGGGTTTGAGCAGTCTTGTAGGACAAAGGGTAAAAGCACTGAAAACCTTACACAAAGTAGAAAAATTATAACAGCCTTTTAAGGACAAAGAAATACCGAGTCCTTTATTGAAAACCCAACTAATTTTTAGCATTAAATCACTTTTATATTCTTAAGATTTCTTAGGATCAACTATACTTAATTAGTCACTTTATTAAAGGACAAAAAATAAAGGAAAGTAGGCTTATGTTGATATGTACATAAGTTGCTTTTTGTTTCTTATAATAAATAAGACAATGACGCACTTATGGCATACATATTATATTTTGTTAGGAGATATAGGGAAATACTGGTTAAGTATATGATCTAATTCCATGCCATAAAACCAATTTTAGAAATGTTAGATATCCAGTGTACCAATATTAGTCAAATACTACAATTTGTAAGTCCTTGCTGTTGAGTTTAAAATTCTTTTAGAATTGCCTATTTTTAATCCATATAAAAGGTGAAGTAATGTCAATAGAAAATCTGTTTCTTAGCTACTTTCATTTTGGCTGCTTATATGTGTGGCTGTTAATAAGGAGAATTTTCAATGACTACACCTAAAGAATATTAGATGAACGTTACCACATAAGAAAAAATATACTAGCAAAAGATGATGATGTTGTATTTGGGGTTGACGCAAACACTCCAATTTAAACTGTCTCCTATTACAATTGCAAAGGTTTCCAACACCAAAATAAGGTTTATTACCCCCATAAGCAATAATAAACAAATTAAGTAAATACCACTAGTATGAGAAAAATACATATAACTAATAGGATATAAGCTCCTTACCTTTACCTAAAATTTAACTAAGTTAAGTTCTTTAAACTATGTAAAAGTAGCAAAAAATAATCAAAGTTTGTACTACTGGAAACCAATTAGGTTTTATATATTATTGAATTAAAGGCTGATACCTTTGATCTATTTACATGAAAAATTAATAATCATCCCTTGAACTTACGCTTTAGAAACTATAACACTTTGTAAAACTATGCTTAGATTTGAGAACTAATTGATTAAATAAACGGTATACTTCATTTTACAACATAACTTTCTAAGATCGAATTTCTAAGTCCTTTATATTGTAAAAATTTCTTTTTTGAAACTTTTATTCTTTAGATAAAAATCCACTTGAAAATTAATTTAGGTAGGCTATCTATAAACATTATTTATTTTATTATAAAAGGTTAATCTTTTATATCATTTAGTATCAAAAAAATTGGTTTAAACACTTAGTTTTTGCAAATAATGATCATGACTTATAGACTTGGCTTATATAAATAATGATCAAACTGTATATCAAGCCGTCAACTAGGCTTTATATATATGTATTATTAAAAAGTTTACATAATAGGTGTAGAGCCCACAGATAAACAAAATTTGGCTGAAAATGGACGCACTTTTCACTTTGCTTAATTAACAATATATACCTTCCATGGTGGACATTGAAACATTTGTTACTCCAAAAAGGTAACACAGGGCTTGACTATAGTAGTAGAGACCTTTGTAAGGAAATGTTTTTTATGCAGTATGTATTAGTGTGAGACTACCTTATATGACACTTCTTTAACAATTTAAAGGGATAAATCAACAGCTGAGCTAATTTTAACGCGTTCCTTCAGTCTTCCAGCCACAAATCTATACTATAAAGCATCAATATGAATTTATATAATTTTAACCTAGACACATATTTAATTTTTTGTACTAGAAGGTTTACCAAAAAGAAGTTAATTATTTTTTTATTACATTTGGGATCCTAAGAGCATGAAGAGCAGAGAGGGGAGGGGGGACGTCAGGGGAGGGAGGGGATTTGTACACCCATAGCCTTACTGCAGTAGAGACTGAGCAGAGGAAGGATATTGACATAATGGAGACTTTCAGAGCCATTTCAAAAATCACTTTGTAGTAAAAGGTCAAGGGCTATAGGGTCCTTACTTGCAACTCAAAGGCTGCGCTTAGAAATTTTTTAAGTAGTTCATAGTGCTATGGAATAGACAAGGACTTAGAGGGTCAGTGAAATCTTAGTATGGACTTCTCAAGGAAAAGTTCTTGAACAAGGTTGCCAGGCCACAGAAGCATGGAGGAGTTCGCAAACCTTGATCCAGAATGTGGTTACACCTAGGCAGGTAAAAACGGTGGAGATGGGAGTCAGTAGGCTCTTAATAGTTGGGACAGCTTTGGTTCTGAAAGTTAGGGCCAGTTTGATCCCCTGTCCTTTAAGAACAGTGAAGCAACCACCATAAAGTGTAGACATTTATGCTGACAAAATTTGATGTTACACATCCTTCCAGAGTCTCTGGTGGTCGGTATCACTGAGGGAAGGAGCAGTTTGAGAAGGCTCAGGCAGATATTAGGTCTAACTTGATGGTTGGCTCATGCTGTCACCACCTGTTCATTGAGCCTCATCAAATTTTCAAAGAGGTCTGAGGCTGGGTCCATCTCTTTTGTATGAGATGGCGTGGTAAACCCAACCGCCCACTTGTCTCAGGGAAGGATGCCTGGATAATATTTGTAAGAAGAGTATTTTAGGTGATGGCCTAGGTGGCTGGTGAGCCACTCTCTAAAGATGTCAGCAGTTCTAGAGTGGCCAGAGATGCAGATGAATCTTTAAGGAGGACGGGAACTCATTGGGGTACAGGGGTTGCATCCTAGCATACAACTGGTTGACGGAGCTTCAGGTAGATCGAGGTGGCATGGGATTGGGTATCCAGAAGCCTTAGTCCCCCTTGATTGCGGGGCAAGCAATTGTAAACAGTGACATTAGAGGGTGTTTGGAGACCAAGATCCAACAACTGAGAAGAACGTTGTGCCTTATATAAAATGTTTCAAAAAATGATAGACATGCGCAAGGAACTAGACTTAAATATAGGATAAGCGTGTTGGCCATAAGGGTCCAACCATGAGGTTATGATCTACCTGTTACAGCTGGAGATCTTGGAGTTCAGCTCCTTTAGGTTTAAGTCCTCATCAGTTATGAGCGCGACTCCTTGGGACTTGGTCAGGATCCCAGGTGATGGAAGGTGCTGCGCGTGGGCTCCAGTCCAAATTGAGGGGGAAATAGGTGATCCAACCTGTATTAACATTGTTTTGGAGTTGTTGACCTTAGCGTTAGACACCTTGGTGTACCTCTAATGGGTCACAGTAGTGAGGGTGACGTCCTAAAGGCATCCAAACGTAATAGTAGTGTCATCTCAAAACTTAATAGTTTTGGTGGGGGCCTTACCTTGTACCATAAACCCAGCTAGCTTATCATGCAAGGATGCCAATCTGGGATTAAGGGTGATATTGAAAAGGATTGGACTCAGTGGGTCACTTACTGGAGACCTTATCTGACTAGAACTGCCACTATAAAGCCCATTGGTGGCAGAAATATAGTGTGAAGTTGATCATAGAGCTTCAAATCACTGTATCTTTCTGAAAAGGGCAGGCGGAAGTGGGACAAGGAGAATATGTTTACTTCTAAACACCTGAGCATGGGCCTTCTCCAGATCCATATTAGCCACAAAGCCATTTGACCTGAATAAATTAGAAATTAAAGCTGCATAAAGGTTAGTATATTTGTCCTATAGCAACATCCCTTAATAAATCAAGTTGAGAGGGGTTAGGGCGAGGTGACACCATGCAGTTATGCAGTTGGCCATTGTAACGGTCAGGTTGAACTGATTGTTACATTTTGACTCGATATTGGATTTCCAAATATTGAGTTGAAATGCTATTTTAGAGTTTTGAGGTTCATGTGAGCTTGGCGCTGAGCTGTTCCCCTCCCAAGCTATTCTTTATCCACCTTGGGCGCAAAGAAAAGTGCGGAGGGACTCCCTGGAAGAGTGACCTTGGAAGGTCAGGCCCACACAATTCTAGATTCAGTTCAAAATTAACTCGCTTTTTTGTTTCCCACCCTCGCATGGGTCTCTTTAGTGGCCTTGGGACGCTCTTTCCTTGTCTTACCTGGAATCATGTGGTGATCCTAATTTCGTATCCTTAAAAAAGTTGAGTTTTGGCGGCGAACTGATCTGCCAAATTCTCTGGTTTTTTCATGTGTTGTTCATGGTGCCCTATACTATTGGGATCGAATTTGTCAGAATATTTATTTTTGTTAAAAAAATAAAACAAGATTAATTTTGGGGTCAAATCTTCGCCTACCTGTGTACGTCTTTCTCATTTTCAATTTCCTTAAATCTGAGGTTGAATTGGTGATTGTGATGAGTTAAAATGCTTACCTTGAGAAGAACTTCATATCAGACAATCTTTTTGAAGTCCATCTGTCAATCCAAAGGCAAGATGTCAGTCAAAAACTGGGTTTATATTTTGTCTGTTACAGCCATAAGCTCTTATAAACAGTTTGTGGTCCATGTTGAGCAGGGCTTTGTGGCACCAGTTGGACAGAAATTTTTACAGTCTGATTTTTTTTATTAATGATAGGTGTAATTGACTCTCTAGAGCCTTGAAGGATCTCACTATATTCCAATAGTAAGGTGAAAAGGTTTTGGAGGAAAATGCTATCACCCTTGTTCTAGAGGATATACATTAAAAGGTAAGCCTTCAAGTCCAGGGGCTTTAAGCTGAGAAAACTAAAGGAGAACTTTTATAGCCACCTGACAATTATTTTTATAGAAAAGCTTCATACGCATTTATGTAAATGAGAGTCGCTAACTTTTGCCTCAATAAGTCTGGATATCTGAAGGTTTCACCTGGTCAGCATGGTACAGGTTGGAGTAGAAGCGATGCAGCGCCTGCAATATTGCTTCTCTACCAATAATATTGGTTGTGCCAATCTTCAGTACCGTGTTTTTCTGTGCTGTAGATCTGGCTTTTTGCTTCTGATAAAAGAAGCAGGTAGGGCGTTCCAAATAGGAATAATAACAAGAAGACGTTAAGTTGGCTACTCATTCCTCTCGAAGTGCAAGTTCTGAATGAAGGGCTTCTTGATAGCTTCCCGGTCAGCTTTGAGAGCTGGTGAGGAAGAAGATATGCAGCTCCATTCAAGGTGTTTAATTTTATCTTCAGCTCTTTTGCCTCTGAAAAAGGCTGTGGTCATCTGGATTAGGCACATATATGAGCGACACGGTTGATTAAAGTTTTAGTCACCAACAACTAGCGCTGAGGTTGTTAAGGTAGGGAGATGGTGAGGTAAAAGTATATAATGATTATAAACAAATTCTACTTAGCAAAATGTTGATTAGAAGAGGAAGGGAAACCCTTTGCCAGAGCCTGTGCGACAGTCTGAGCCAGTGGTGAGGACAACAGTGAATGACCTGTAATCACTCAGATGATTGTCACTAGATATTGGAGATTAGACACAGCCAACCAGAAAAAGGATGATCAGTGCCAAGTCAATTCATAATGCTGACTAGAATTTCTCTCCATTATTCTGGGTCCTACTTAACAACTAAGTCCAGACGTAAAGGATAGCAACACATCTTTAAAGCCATATATGCAAAGGAAGTCCAGGATTTATTGGATTCAGGGCATTTGCTTGCCGCATTATGTAAGTGTCACAAACGCATCTTAAGGTAGCGTTGAAATCGTTCATTAGAATTGTGTTCTATAAGAGCCAATTGGAATACCTCCTCTAATAGCTTGTTTTGGTCAGCACCTGTTTGAGGTATGGAGAACTTTTGGTGATAAATAATGAGAAGTCAGTGTTTGTAAGCTTGGCCAATATAAAACAGCCACCTAGATGTTGTAAAAGACGTTGAGCTTTAACATGTAGATTCAGAATAATAAGAGCGACATGTTTGGTCCAGAAGGAGTTGCCTCTGAATTAACTATTTCTTGTGTTGTGCTCATTGGGGTTGAGGTGGGTGTCCTGGGTAGCAGCGACATCAATCTGTGCATACCTGAAGTATGGAGGAGGCGGGCTCTCCAGTTAAAATCCTGCAAATCATTTGTGTTAATTTAAGCAAGGTCAGGGTGCTTCCACGTGGACTCTTAGCTGCTCCCCTCCACATCCTGGGGCGTTGACAGAGCTTAAACCATCATCTTAAAGGAGTCTAGTTTTATGTACTTTAAAGTGACTGTTTTTTCAGTTAGCTGAGAGGAGCAGTGAGGGGTTGGGGGTTGAAGGAGGTGGGGCAGAGGACACAGAGAACCAGTCAAGGTGCTTCCACTTTCTACATTCTGGGTGAAGTTCCTGAGAGTTTTGAACGTGTTGTAATTTGGCGGAATCTTGGAGATACGCCATAAGAGGTTTGCACAGGGTTTTGCCCACTAAGCAATAGGACTGACAATATGATGATTGTGACCCTTGATAATACAGAATAAACGTTAACATAATAACTATGGGGCACTTGCTCCCACTACAATACTTTATTTTAATATAATAAGCTCCTCTGATCCTCTCTATCTTGCTCTATTTTTCCTATTAACCAACAACCCCCTTTTAATCACCCATCCCTCTCATATACAGCAGCTTCAGACAATACCACACTCACTGCTTGGGCTATTTGGTTTCACCAATTTCCCTGTTTCGGCTAGCTATTCTTTAAGTCCCTATCGCCTAAATTATAAGCAATTTAATTCATATTCATCTTATGTCAACATCGCCCAATTGGATTTTTTTGAGGCAATCCAATAGTTAATCTGTTATATCCCAATATCGCCTCATTTTGAGGCACTCAAATAATTGTAAATAATCTCATTTTGGTGGATTCATCTCAAAGTGCCCTAACTGTCCCAGGATTATCGTCCAGTCATATAAGAATCGCGATATTACCCCCTCCTTGACTGGATGATAAGGCTCTTATTGTTTGTATGGTCAGAGGAACTTCACGTGTACCCAGTTAATAATTTAACCCCCCACAGGTTCCTTAATGGTGTAGGCATCAACCCCAGTTTTCTCAATGATTTTGAATAGTCCACTCCATATGCAGGCGAGCTTATTCCTTCTTCCAAACCCATGATGGTCATGAAACAGGACCAATTCACCTACCCCAAACTGCGGAAGACTGCAGCGTCTACATTGGTCAGCTGCATGATCCCAAATCTTCTTGGCAAGACTAGTAGAATATGCCTCAGTTTGGAGCTTGATCAGCATGTTCATTAAGGTAGACAAATAGCGGTGAAGTTCAACTCCGCTGGTATTCTCAACACAGGAGTATAACAATGCAGGAAGCGCTGGATGTCATTCATAGAGCAATTGAATTGGACTCTTACCTGTTGCTGAGTGGTAGCTGATATTGTATGTGAAGACAGCGGTGGATAAAAGGGTGCTCCAGTCTGATGACCGCTCATTTACAAGCTTGCATAAAATATTTTCCAAGGTCCCATTGGCCTGTTCCACCATACCATTAGATTCAGGGTGGTAGGGGGTAGTTAAAACCCCGCGGATTGCCATGAGCTCAAACTTGGCCAATATACATTATGTGAAATTGGTTCCGTTGTCCATTAGGATAAATTGTGGACAACCATGGCGCTGTATGACGCACTCCAGGATGAACTTGGCGGTAGTGAAAACCCCCAAATCCTTGATAGCCCTCACTTCCACCCATCTTGTCAAATGGTTGATGGCTACTATTATATATTTGGAGCAGTTCACGCCAGTTGGCAGTGGCCCCACCACACTTAACGACACTGTATGCCATGCGAACTGAGGCTTAACTAGCTGATAGGTGGTCTTCCAGTGGTATGGTTTCTCCATTTGGCATTGATGGCAACAACCAACCATCTCGAGCACATTGTAGTGCATACTTTCCCAGTAGTAGCGGGGTCACAAGAACTCCAGCATCTTTTTCAACCCTCCATGACCTACCGCTTTATGGGCATCCATAATAATCGCAGGACAGGCAGAGGGTTTTGGAAACTCAGCATTGATTCACCAATCCGCTTATATACTTCCCCATTGCGCAAGAAGGTATCCTGCATAAGCCCATCTAAAAACTTTGATCACGGGCAGCGGCTCATCTTGATATTTGCCCACAATCATCTTTTTGTACATTATGTCACCACATACGCTGTAATGGCGACGATGGGTGATTGGGAAAGATAGTCCACATTCTGATTCTTCACCTCGGGTCAATTCATGATCTCAAAATTATATGCTTGGAGCTTCAAAGACCATTGTGTGAGCCACCCTTCAGGTTCCCACAGATTCTGTAGCCAGCGCAAGGAGGCATGATCTGTTACCACTTTGAATTTCACCCTGTGAAGGTAGACCCAGAATTGCTTATATGCATAAATTACTGCTAAACACTCCTGCTCAGTCACTGTGTAATTCCATTCAGGCCCAGTTAAACTGTGGCTACAATATGCAAAGGGGTGCTCCACACCATCATCGTTCTTTTGAGATAACACATCTCCTACAGCAGAAAGCGAAGTGTCTGTTTGCACAATATACTCTTTTTTGAAATTGGGGTATTGAAAAACAGGTGCTCTAGCCAACGCGGTTCATAATACATTAAAAGCGGTTTGACATCTATATGTACAGTTGAAGACAGTGTATTCTTAAGTAGCTCAAAGAGTGGAGCCCTGATACAGCTGAAGTTGGGAATGAATTACTGGTAGTAACTGACCATCCCCAAGAACACCTGGATATCCCGCTTATTACTTGGCTGAGTCATCTGGTGGATGGCTTCCACCTTGGCCAGCTGTGGACTAAGCCCTCTGGAGTCTACCACAAAGCCGAGGTATTCCAACTGTTCCTTGAAAAAGTGACACTTTTGGGGCTTAATATTGATATTAGCTTCAGTTAGGCGGCAGCTTACTTGCTCCAGGTGTCCAAGATGCTCCGTGAATGTCCGCAAAAATATGTTGATATTGTCAAGGTAGACAAGAACGCAAGACAGCTTTAGGTCACCTAATGTAGTATCCATAGCCCACTGGAACATAGCAGGAGCATTGCACAAACCCTGTGGCATACGTGTAGGCTGGAACAATCCTATTGAGGTGGTTATAGCGCACTTTTATTGCTCCACCGCTGGCAACTTGATCTGCCAGTACCCCAATATCAAATCCATAGCAGAGAAATACTTGGCCCCACCTAACCAATCTAATGCATCGTCGATTTTTGGAAGTAGGTATAAATCTTTTTTTCATAATACTATTAAGCTTCTGATAATCAATTACTACTCAATTGGAGCCATCTTTCTTTTTGACAATTAGTACTGGGGATGCCCAAGGACCTTTTGACGGCTCCAACATTACCTGTTCCACCATAGTATCTATTTATGCAGAAAGAACTTCTTCCGCTGCCTTTGAGCGATGGATAGGCCATGACCTGATAGGGGGTGGTCTCCCATGTCCACCCGATGAACAACCCCATGAGCGCAACCCAAGTTGTGATCATCAGTTGCAAAGATGCTGTGATACTTTTCGAACAGATCCATCACCTTGTCCTTCTGATCCTCCAATAGACCAGTGAGCGCCTCCTGAGGAGCCACAGTCATTACACTGAAGGTGGTTTTTAAAGGCAAGCCGAGATCTTATCATGAACCAAAGTCATGTATTTGGTGGACTTCATCAATTGGGATCAAATGCAGGTAAGCTACCACTTGGTGCCGCTGAACCTTAATCACCTCCTTCTGAAGATTTGCTACCAACACTTTCACTTCCCCCTGCTTGGGTAACAGTAATCCAGGAGCCACATGAGGTTTGAGTCATGATTGTTGATAGGGCCCCACAAACTCTCCATACAGACCGCCCGGTATATCAATTTCAAGCTCTGTCCCAATTATGACCTGATGAAAGAATATATAGTAAAAGCGTTTGCAGCTCATAGCGGAATCCCTTTGTGCTTGTAATTATGGGTTAAGAGCATTCAGGTCTTCTTCTTCATCCGCCAATTTTTTACAGGTATCACACCATCACTATAGGCGAGATCAATTTGACTAGAGCGGATTGGGTCATCTGACATTCCCTTGGAAGTCAAATAGATGGGAATCCATTGTCCCAGTATGGCTAGGATCTCTTCCATCATGTCAATGACAGCCCCATAGTGTCACATAAATGCAGTTCCAATCAGCAGATCATAGTTGCTATTTGGTCACACTACTTCTGGTGCCATAATAACAACAGATCCAAACTGCAAAAGAAGTGCGCTATAAGCTCACTTGGAGACTGTGGTTTCTGTTCCTGCGGTCCCATACACCATCCGGTGTTCTATGTCAGGGTTTAAAGCCAACTTTGCCGCCAACTTGGTGGAGACAAGGTTAACAGGAGTGCCCATATCAATTTTAGCTCGTACTTGGGTTTTAGCTACCACCACATCACAGTAAGTGCACTCCAAGTAAGATGAATGCCAGTTATTTACTACATGTACATTCAGCAGTTCACGTTTTCCCAGGAAACCTATAATACCCGCACCAATTTTAGGGTATCCTGCTATAATAGCATCCACTGGAAAGGAGACCTCTACTTCTCTTAGAGACAAAGCATCCACAAATGGTTCTAGCTGGTCTGACAGATTTTGGTCAAACATTTGGCAAGTGTAAGGCTTTAGCTGCTCCAGAAACCCTGTGTTGGCCATATTTTTGAACTGGGCTTGGGTAAGCACATTTACTCCCCAAACTGGCTGTTGGCAGAGGAATGTATCATCATACTGGGAGGCTTCTACTACCTTTAATATAACAGATTCAGGGGGGACGTATGACTTCAAGAAAACGGAAGTAAAGAGTCCCGTCTCTACTCTGCTCTGACTTTTCCCTGATACCCTTGATCCTGTTGTATGCAAGGGATCTGTTGATAGAGCACCATCATCCCATGTGCCCGGTGCAACTGCAATTAAAGTAACTTACTCCATAGTGCCTACATCTGCATGTAACATAAGTTGGTCCACTTGGAAAGTTATTCTGAATTTGATCAGCGTAACCAGTCCCACATTGGTAGAATGCTGCTGTCGATTAGTGTATCTAGGGCCAAAGTGATAGTTGGGCAGTTGTTGCTCAGCAGTTATGGGACAGATGCTGAGCTGCGGGAAGTATCCTGGCATAATCTGCATCAACTGGTTGCTTTCCTCCCCATGGTTAGGTAGGACCTGATGACAGTGGGAATCTTCTTGATATTGGGTGGAGGGAAAGTTACAGCTAACCGATGTACAAACTGAACAAGTTTAAGAAGAGGTACATTATCCTATAACAATGAGGCCATAACATTGTAAAGCTTGGGATATGGCTTCACCACAGAGGCCATTGCAATGCATACATCAGCTTCAGCTAGAATCCTAGCCCCAATCAACACATGTGCTTCTGCCATAAACCACTCAGCAAATGCGGTGAGAGTCTCATTTTGTTGAAACCTGATGATCAGGAACTTGGCTTTCCACTGTGACATTTTTGCTTTTCCACTGAACAACTGTATCACCATATCCTTGACTTCTTGGTAAGTAACGGAACTGTCTGAAAGGTAACAAACAACTTGATCAGCACTTCCGACATCCAAGGTGGAGATCAACAGTTTCGCCCTGCGCCAGTCTGAGGCATCTTCAGTTGCAAACTCAAATCATCAAAAGAACCCATGTATTTCCTTTGCAATCAAAGGGCGGCATCTGAGCACAGCAGACTTCCTGGAGCAGCTCATCTTGTATTTTGAACACAGTGTCCAATGCGAGTTTCAACTCCTCTTAGGAAATGGTCCTATTGTGTCATGCATATTTCTTTCCAAAACAACCTAGGTGAGACATAGCGGGCGACTGAGTTTTTATTATTTTATTACTGATCAATGGGCCCCCTGTACTGAGCACCACTGTTGTAATTCAACGGAATCCTGGAGATACGCCATAAGAGGTTTGCACAGGGTTTTGCCCACTGAGCAATAGGACCAACGATATGACAATTGTGGCCCTTGGTAACAACAGAATAAACGTTAATATGTTAACTATGGGGCATTTGCTCCCACTATAATACTTTATTTTAATATAATAAGCTCCTCTAATCCTCTCTATCTTGCTCTCTTTTTCTTATTAACCAACAACCCCTCTTTTAATCACCCATCCCGCTCATATACAGCAGCTTCATACAATACCACACTCACTGCTTGGGCTATTTGGTTCCACCGATTCTCCTTGTTTTGGCTAGTTATTCTTTAAGTCCCTATCGCCTAAATTATAAGCGATTTAATTCATATTCATCTTATGTCAACATCGCCCAATCGCCTTATTTTGAGGCAATCCAATATTTAATCCATTATATCCCAATATCACCTCATCTCAAGGCACTTGAATAATTGTAACTAATCTCATTTCAGCGGAATATATCTCAAATTTGCCCTAACTGTCCCAGGATTATTGTCCAGTCATATCAGAATCGTGACACAACGGAAACCTCCTCCTATTTCCATTGGATGATTCTGATCTTATAATTTTCATTCACCAACACTGCAAAGGTGCTTTGAGAGATGTGTGTGTATGGGGAGAAGGTCTTTTTGAGCTGATAGATTTGTTGTGGGCTACGGGTTTCCACTCAACACTGGTAGGCTGAGCTTTGTTGGGAGCTCATGTTTGTTGCAGAAGAGCGGTGGTGGAAACTAGGGGGGTGCAATGGAGCGCTGGTAGGGGTGTGGCTGATGATGGGCGCCTTGTGGGGGATGCCTACTCCTTGCAGGAGAGGTTGTTAACTCCAGAAGAATTGAGGGTCTACATATTGGAAAGGGTTCTTGAGTTTGAAGGTTGCCAGTGTTAATGGTGAAGTGAGCAGTCTCAACTTCATAATGTAAGGCTTCTGTAACAGATCTTGAACTCGAACCTCCTGTGTGGGCTGCAGAATTACTGCTTCTGCCACAAAAGGATTATTTCTGGCCTGGCTTTGGCTCCTGGGAAGTGGCTGAGAGTATCTTATTGTGAGATGCAAAGCCAATAAAGGTGCCAAGAGCATTACATTAG
Organism: Massospora cicadina; assembly: GCA_022478985.1. Taxonomy (NCBI): domain Eukaryota; kingdom Fungi; phylum Entomophthoromycota; class Entomophthoromycetes; order Entomophthorales; family Entomophthoraceae; genus Massospora; species Massospora cicadina. Next base: position 198,621 of record JAKSZP010009275.1, read on the forward strand.
GAGCAATGGGGGCGCCTGATCAGGGTCAACAAAAAAGCTTTAGGGCATGTCCCAACAACTGCTACACAAGGGATGACCCCATTATTGTGAGCCATAGAGGAGGAGGGTTAAAAGATGCCCTAGTGATGCGCGTCCTCTGTGTGGAGGCGTAGTATGATGGGACGCTGAAGCCCATTGAAAGTATAGATCTAAATTAATCAAGCTGCAATGGAGCATTTGTTTAAATTATTTCTGATTTATATTGTTGGTAGGTTGAAAATGTTTTCAATGAATTTTTTTCTAGGTGTGAGCATGTGTAGGATACTTAAAGAGTTTCATGAAAGATTACAATTTGGAGGTTGGCAACATAATCTGTTTGTGCTGGTTCAAAGAATTTTACTTCATTACAGTGTCTCCCACCAATTCATGGAAAGTGGTATCAACTGTGTTAAAGGTAGATTTGATTCACACAAATTATGAGAAATAATCATCCGTATAGTATTAAAAATGATATGCCCACAGTAGAGGTGGATTGCATTTGTGAGGATCAAGTGTGGCAGAACTTTGAGCTCTGTTTTAGCCTATTTCTTAACATCAGCTATAGAATCCGCTTCAAGTGGGTCTGCTTTTGTCAAAATAGGAGCTAAATGTTTCCGTCATGAGCCAGTAGCACCTTTAGCACGCTTATTATTGTTTTGGTAAGCCATTGTAGGTGTTGCATTAGATGATGTCTTGGCTTAGTTTGTAAGGTTCCACCTTTGTTGGAGTAAATCGTTAGTTTCTGGAGCTGGCTGGCGTTGGGAATATTTTTGGACCAATTAAGAATGAGGAGGCCCATTCAGGATGGTGTTAGATTTAGACAATTGATAGAAGGGTTTAAGTTTATCATCAACCTAATCCATGGGTGAAAACTCAGATTGAGTATTGATTAGAATTTCATGGGCAAAACTTGTGGCTGACTGATGCATCAGCCAATCTCACCATTTGGTGAGGAAACGCCAGCTTGTGAAGTTCCGTTTGTGGCACATAATTTGACATGCGATAATGTGATTTAAAACAATGTTTGGACCAGTATAACTCCCATAGGAGGGGTATATTGATCATATTTGGTGCTTAGTAACTCGTATTAGACAACTGGTACAACCTAGTGGCCTAGTGTTTGGGTCCTAGTGGCTGGGCGTCGCCCCACAGAAGAGAAGCTGGACGCTCCAAATCTGCACCAGTAGGGAATGCAGATAAAGGCAAATCAATAACAGAGTTGTATGACTGGAAATCTGTGCTGTATACTTCTAGGATTGTGTGATCAAAAATGTTTACATGATTGCCTTGGTAGGAGGGGGCCCTGAGGGTTAGTGGGCTGCAGCACACACTGAACTGGCGGGTGAGCAGATGCAGAAGTGAAACCTGATGAGCTAGCATTTATTGTAGAGGATGCAGGGTTTGGGTGATGCCTAATTTTGCAGCTGCCACGTGAGAGCGAGTTACCCTGGATGGCACAGATGTGAGATCTTGAGGGCTGGGTTCCTAGGCCTACTGGTTTGCATGAGAGTAAGCATGTTCCTGTGTGGGGTTTTCCACCTTTTTACTATAAGTTTACTAGACTATTAGTGGATCTAAGCATCAAAGTTGAATTAATGTTCAAAATAGTAATGCTTAGAAAATAAAAGATTTAGACACATGCTTATACTGGGAATTTAAGTTTATGTTTCAACCTGATAATGATAACTATCCTTGATATCTTTCATAAGTCATTATAATGCTTGTAGGAATCCAGCTTTTTAGGTGCTCGCTGGTGCTAACGCCGCTGGATCCCACAAAAGTTTAACCAATTTTTAAAAATTCACTATTAAAAAACTTGGGTTTTTATGATTTTTTATTAGTAAAACGGGGTAAAGTTGAAAAGTGGTCCCCTTGATATCCATCTGATCCATATTTAAACTAATTTGAGGGTTGGGGGGAATTCAAGATGGTTTTAGAATAGCTGCGATGCATTGCAAATTAGGAAACATGCCAAACTCTCCTATCAGATCGTTGGAAATGTGAGTTGTTTTTTGGGAAAATAATAATTGGAATTTGGGGCAGAATGTACCCAGGCTGTAAGCTTTTGATGTACTTCAACCAATCACCACTAGAGAAAATACTTTCACCTTGGGGGACCTCCGCCAGATCTATAAAAGGGGGGGTCCTGCATAGGTACTGTGAAGGACTTGGTGATGGTTGGGGAGTACCTTCCACTGTTACCATGAGTCTGTCGTGTGATCAGAGTAATCTGACCATTTGATTTAATGTTTATCACCCATGTGGGTTTAAAAATGGTGTACCCCAATTAACAGGGTTCCACCAAGAAATTGCAAAGGTCTTTTGGCTGATTTCCATGTTATCATTATTAACATTAATTAAATTACTTTTTAGCTCATCAAAATCTCATAAATGGCTGACATTTCCCCATCTAGGCAGATTTTGACCCACAACATTCTTCTTCTGAGGCCTGGGAGGCAAATATTTGACAATGCTTTTTAGAAAACATATTTTTTCTTTTTTATAGTTGGCTGAGTATATAGTAGTACCCTAAATATTATCTTTACAACAATAATATATCGAAACAGTTAATGTTGAAACAGGTAATGTAACTTATAAAGCATAATTTAATAAGCAAGAACACTTGATGCTTTCAATAAGTAGAGATATAGCTTTTACTCAAAACTGCATGATTTACTCATCCATTAGCTACCATAGCTTCAAATAACATTACTAGATTTTTAAGTTTAAAATTGAACAATCATATCATTATTTCTTTTTTAAGCTCCTAAATTATTGACTTATAACTATAATATCAATATACTAGCTTGTTTGATACCTAAAAATGTACTAGGACATTTAAGTAGGACTTACAAATTTTCTATAATATAAACTTATAAGATCTATATTTATTTCTATATTTTCTGACATAGTCCCAGACCACTACTAGGTTTTTTATGGAGGCTTATCCTAACCTTATAACATCTAAGATTGATAGCAACTAATATATCTATTTTAGTACTTTATCATGTTGCATAATATAAATTACTCAGTCCAAAGTAGACTTAAAATCTATTTATAATATTAACTTCATCCAAAGTTATAATTATTAAAGAATTAAAAGTATATTGTATAGATATGGATGATCACTAGTACTTCTTTATTATTTAGCAACCTCCATAGAGTCTATGTTATAAATTTTTATCTATATAACTTATTAATAACTTGAATATTAAACTCTGAGCATTTACTTTGACAAAGAGTCTTTGATACAATAATCAAGTTACTATATATTCAGGCACTAGATTATATTATAAATAATTTAGACTAATTTTTGAAGGCATAATCCTGTATCTAAAGTCTTATATTATACAGGTAGTATAAATTGAAAAGTCATCATATATGTATTTCTAATTAAAAGGATATTAAATAAGTTAAAATGTCAAGAATAACTTTATAGGGTTTTCTTCTCAAACTCATATATATAGGTATAAATTTATATTTTTACATAAACTCAAATTATATACCTTGTTCTTATGGTTTTTATAAAAAATCTTCATACTATCACTCATTGTATTTAATTAAAAAAGACCTTATCTGGTTTATTTTATTTTATGATATATATAAGACTGGTTGTCAGGGAGTGGTGGAGAATGTCCAATGTTAGTCTAGAAGTATACAGATTTTTGCTATGCTTCACTACCATATAAAACTTAATCTTGATATTGTATATATTTTATAAACTAACCTTTTTTGTAACGCTTTATTAACATTAATCAATTAAGATGATTTTTTATAATGTGAACTTTCTAACAAACTTATAGAGCTTGATCTCATATGATATGATATTAATTGATTATTTAAAAGTAATTTTTATAAGGTAGCCATCAATCAATATCTTTATATATACATCATTTAGTTGTTTATCATGAAAAGTACTTTAGTTAGTATTAGCTTACATTAGTACTAAATTTTTGAGCTACTACAACCATAAGATTATTACTTTTATTATCTGAATAACACTTTAATTAGATTCAATTATTGCAGTTTATTACATTTTCTGTTAAAGTTACATTTATTTTAGAGATAATTATATAAGCTTTATCAACATATCTGTCAAAATCCAAGGATTTATCGCTTGGAAATTGTTATCCTGTATGTCTATTCAGGCCAAAGTTCCGATGGTTGATCCTCAATAGTGCCTGTAGTTTACAGTATTTGGACCATCTAAAAACTCACTAGACCTATTAAATTCACCTAAACTTTTCCAGTCTATTTTGAGCGTAATTATTCCTTTGTATTTAAGAACTTCTTCCAAGGCAGGATTTAATACAAACTAGGATTTTGGTCCTTCCAGTCTTTTGACACTCCTCCTAGGTTAGGATTCAGGATAAAAACCAGGAAAAGGATAAAATAAATACAACTTTTATATAAGCTATTTATTAATTAATGTTCATTAGGCCAGGAGCCAGTATTTATACCTCTAGGGCATCTCCTGGCCACATTCCAGCACAAAATTTCAACAGCTATTTTACCTCTCAGTTTGGCCTGTTACTGAAACCTTATCTTAGGTTCATTGGTGGAAGAATACTCTCATAATTGGGAGGATTTCAGGTACAAAAAGTGCGTTAAAAGCATGCAAAATTGTCCTAAGATCTCCTGGATCTCAGTTTTGTCATAATGCTGACGAAACACACCTTCTGTGAAATTTTTGCCATAATTGAAGTAAATGATGCACACCTATTTGGGATGTTTGCAGGCCTCTTCCTTGATAGCACTAGGTGACCCCTTTTGGGTGGTCCACGCAAGTGCTATTGTGCTGATTACACAGATTGACATACAAATTTTCGCCCTAATGTGGGAATTGATTACGTTTTTCATTTGTCTGGAGTCCATGGAATTTTTAGACACCAACTTCAGGTCATCCCCGAGTTATTTTGTATAAAATTAAGTTGATTGTGTTTCAAGTAATTGGGACCAATTGTTGAGATACAATGCCTAGAAAATTGGCTATAACATGCAAGTGTATTCAGGCTGAGCGCTCTGCTAAAATACTTGATCAAATTATCATTGAGATGTTTGGCCCAAATTATATGATTGCAATAGGCTTTGAGATGAGAATATAGGTGTTAGCTTAAGCGTTGAAAGGATAATTGGCCCAATTTGATGGTTGTCTAAGGCCTATTTTCAAGTCAACTACCAGAATCTGACATTCCCCCCTCTTGACTCGAACATAAGTCCTATGATTCCTGATTAGCCTATGTTGGTCTTTTCTCATCAGCCCAAATGCCCAATGAGAATGGGGTTGTTTTTTCTATGTGGTAACTTTGGCCGGAATGCCCAATGAGTCTGAAGTATGATGGCCCAAATGCCCATCAAGTTTGAAGTTGGATCCTCTCCCCAACCTCAAGTGCAAACTAAAGTATTAATTAGAATAAAACTATCATATAAGTATATTTTTTTTGGTTTTTTTTGATTTTGATTTTGATTTTGTTTTTGTGTTTTTATTTTTATTTTATTTTTTCCCTTTTTCTTTTCTTAATCAGCCCACTTATTAAACCTTCTTAGGAATTTTGAATGAACTTGGTTTATATATGGCCAGTCCTAATATCCTTGAATGTCTATATGGACTTAGACGTTTTCTCAATTACTTCAAATGGCCCAACCCTGATGAAATCCAACTTTTGCATTCAGCCCAATCCTGGGTGTTGCAAAAAGAACTTCATTGTTAACTTTGAATTTGACCAGTGTATAGCGATTCTCTAAGTCCTTTTGATGTCAGGCCTTTTTCTCAGCAAAACTGTTGTTGAAGGCTTAGGCTTGTAGTTTAATTAAGGCATCCACAAGCTTCTCAGCATACTGAGGGTAAGTGTTTTTTCTGGGATCCTCTAGGGCCAAATATAGCAGCGTTGGTAGTGCCAGGTGTCTACCATATAATACTTGAAATGGAGACATCCTGGTTGATGAATGGTAGGAGATATTGTAGGCAAAAACTGCTGAACTTAGATATGTACTCCATTCAGATAGTTTGGCTGAGCTTAATTTCTGAATAATGTTCATCAATATCCTGTTTGAACGCTCAACAGTTCCATTAGTTTTGGGGTGATAGGGAGCATAAAGCACACCTTGAACTCCCATTAGTTGGTTGAGCTTGTAAAGGACATTGGCGGTAAAGTTTGTTTTATTATCGGTCAGAATAACCTGAGGGCATCCATATTTGTGGATAATGTTTTCAAGTATGAACTTGGCGATGGTTGCCGCTCCAGCTCCCTGAATGGCCTTGGCCTTGACCCATTTGGTCAAGTGGTTGTTGGCTACAATTATGTACTTAGCCTTCATATTGCTTGTTGGAAGGGGGCCAACAACGTCAATAGATACAGAGTGCCAGGCAAAGTTGGGTCAAACAAATTGTTTGATGTGCTTTTCTGAAAATGTTTTTCACCTCGGCACTCTGCACAGCATTCTAGCATTTCTTAGATGTCAAAATACATTAACTCCCAGTAGTAGAATTGTTTCAGATGTTCTTTTGTCTATTTAAATCCTCCATGCCCTATGGCCTTATGCGCTGCCATTATTAAGTCTGTTTGGGCTGATAGCCTTGGAAAAATAAATTTTTTATCTTCAACAATCTTGTAAAGCATCCCGTTTTCAATTATTGTATTTTTTCATATATCCAATAGTATTTTTGGATGGATTTGGGCTCATCCTGATACTCTCCGGTGATTATTTTCATAAACAACTCATCAGCAGCCTGACTAAGTGTTGCGATGGTGGGTAGTCAGGATAGACAGTTGGCGTTTTTATGTTTTGCACCTGCTTGATGCTCGATGGTGTAGTCATAGGCTTAAAGCTTTAATGTCCAGTGGGCTAATCAGCCCTCAGGTTCTCTTAAATTATTCAACCATCTTAGGGAAGCATGATTGGTAAAAACTTTGAAATGAGTACCATGAAGGTAGACCCAGAATTGTTGCAAGCATATATGACAGCTAAGCATTCTTGTTCCATCGCTAGGTAGTTCCTTTCATGAATGTTTAAGGTCCAACTAGCAAAGGCACTGGATGTTCTTCACCGCCTTCTCCAACTTGAGATAACACGGCCACACTGCTGTTTGGGATGCATCAGTTTGGACAATAAATTTACGATCAAAGTCTAAGTACTGAAGAACAGGCGCGCTTAATAGGGCCAATTGGAGTTGGTCAAATGAATCCTGGCAAGCTGGAGTCCAATTGAATGGGACCTTATCTTTAAACAGATAGAAGAGCGGCTCTCCAAGTTGTGCAAAGTTGGTGATAAATCAGAGATAGTACATGATAATGCCTAGGAATACTTGAATATCACGCTTGGATTTGTGCAATTTCATTTTGGAGATGGCATCCAACTTAAAGGGTTGGGGTCAAAGACCCACTTTATCAATCAACAAATCTGAGGTATTCCAGTTGGTCTTTAAAAATTGACATTTTCTGGGCTTGATTCTTTAGTTTGCAGCAGCTAGCCTTTTGAAAACCTCCTCTAAGTGTTCCAGGTGGTCATCAAAAGTGCAGCTGAAAAAGTTGATATCGTCAAGGTACACTAATACACATGACAATTTTAAGCCTCCAAGGATTGTGTCCATTGCCCGTTGGAATGTGGCCGGTGCATTGCAGAGCCCTTGAGGCATTCTCGTCAGCTGGAATATGCCCTCTTGGGTTATAATTGCACATTTCTTGCACTCCTCTTTGGGAATATCTATTTGCCAATATCTGCTGATAAGATTCATTGCTGAGAAGAACTTCATGCCCCCTAGCCTATCCAAGGCATTGTCGTTTTATGGCAGTGGGTATGAGTCCTTCTTTGTGATGTTTTTAACTTCAGATATTCAATGACTACTCAGTTGCTTCCATCCTTCTTCTTCCTTATAAAAATTGGTGCGACCCATAACTTTTTGAAAAGACTAGCATGCCACGATCAAAGAGTTCCTTAATTTCCTTAGATACTGCTTCTTCTGATGATTTTGAGTGTCCAATTGGTCGTAATCAAATAGGTTTATGATCCCCAGTTTTGATTAAGTGGGTTACACCCTTAGCACATCCCTAGTCAAAATCACCTTGTGCAAATATTTACCAATATTTAGAGAATAACTCATGAGCTTGGCCTTTCTCAAAGTTGGTCAGGTTTCTTAAATTGGCCATAGGGACAACATTTTTTACACTGAGTAGGTCCTTATTGGGGAGCTCTAATTTGACAAAAGTTCTGAACTCATGGATTGAATGAATTTCTGTGGTAGGGAACAGATGCAGAAAAGCAATTGTTTAATTTTACTTAATGGAGATGGGTCAATTTTGCAGGTTCGCACATAAGATATGTATTTCTCTGTGGCCCAGAATGCTAAAACCAGGGGCGATGTTTGGTTCAAATCGAGATACAGACCATGGTTGATATATTTAACCATAAAGTCCTTCTGGGATATTAATTGTTAGTCCTGTCAGGACGATTACTTGTTCTCCATATGGTATAGTGATGGTCTGATTTGATTGAAGTGGAATGCCATCTGACTCATCAATCTGAGTGGGAAGTGGTTTTATCTTTGACCAAGATTTGGAATACTCAATTGGGATGACCCCATCTTTGTAGGACAGATTATGAATAGGCTGGGTTTCTTTTTTCTCAACTGCCTTATCACAGTTATAGTAAAGTGGAATAGCCTGGACCAGAATGGTGAGAGTATCAACCTTATGATTGGTAACAACTCCATATCTTCTTAGGAAATCAGTCCTGAAAAGGATATCATAGTTTGTATTTGGCAACATTATGGCAGGTGCTATTACTACAATGGAACCAAATATGAGTAGTAGGGTACTGTAGGTGCCCAGCGATTTGGTTGTATGCGTTTCAGAAGTTCCATATTCCTTCCAGTGGGCAACATTGAGCGCAATTTTCAGTTTTTTAACCAATTTTGTGCTGACTATATTGATAGGAGCACCACTATCAACAATGGACTGAACTCACACCTTGTTTACCGCTATGTCCACATAAGTACATTTAAAGTATTTTTCAGAGGTATCTAATGTGTGAATGCTGTGATTGCTTCCCGATTCCAGGTGTGATTTCAGGCTTGAGCAGATATCTGGGAAGTTATTTGCCAAGGTCTTCATGGGAATGGCTACTTGAAAGTTGTTAAGTTTAGGAAGGTCGGTCAAACATCTGGGTTGGAGGTCTAAACTCTGGTCAATAATATGTTTTGCGTAGGGTTTTGATACTTCAGTTTGGGCTTCCTTGGTAATTTTTAAAGGTTTAGTTGCTTTTTCTGTGGCTTGGGTAGTGAACATCATGACATCATTAGACACAATATGGTGTAGTAATCTTTAGAAACATCTTCAGGCCTAAAGAGCTCATCAGGGTCATGTGGAACAGTTTAAAAATCGGTGGAGTTAGAGCATTCTACCTTTACTCCACCTTCTCTTTTCCCATCTCATTGTAACTGTTGATTTTAAAGCAAAGTTGACCCCATGATTTTTGGTGGACCGTCTGAAGCATTGTCTAGTAAAATGCCCTTGTTGACCGCAAATGTGGCAAGTATTCAGCCCTGTTTGCTGTTTTTGCTCGAATCTTTGGTTCGTATTTTAGGAATTTTTACCCTGGCCAGACATCATGTTGTTTTTTGGGCCCAAAAATCGAGATTTTTGCTGATATTTGGCCTGATTAGGAGTATTGAAATTATGGGAACAGCTTCTCAAGTAGTTAGTAAGCTCTTGGATTTCCAAGCTTCCATTGAAGGCAGGCAGCATAACATTGTGCAGTTTATGGAAGGGCATAATCGCGTGCTCCATTGCAATCTTGGCGTCAAACTTATCTATTGCATTGCACCCATATGAAACTTGTGCCTCATAGCAGAAGCTACCCACAAAGTCCATAATAGTCTCCTTCTGTTTGAATTCAATATTAAGAAACTCTCTTATTTGGGTTTCTAGTTTCTCAGGCCCTCCAAACAGTTTTGTTATTGCAATTTTGGCATCCATGTAGGACCATTCATCGCCCAAATAGGGCATAATGAGGTCACAGCTATGGGCATCAAATGAGTTAATCAGTGCCAATCCTTTTGCATGGTCTGATGCTCCTCTCATTGCTTTTTCAAATAATTTGAGGAAATAGTGAACGTTTCCATTCTTATCAAACTTTGGTAAATTCAGTGGTCTGAAGTCATATCGCCCTATTTTGGGCATAGGGGTTGTACTTCTTCTTTGCATCTTGGTGTATCATCACCCATAATCGGCCCTCTTTCCCGTTGGGAAGTATCTGGAGTCAGGATTGATGCTAGGACTCTAGGCATAGAACAGATGTTCGAAATATCAGTTTCTGCATTGGTGTCAACTTCTGATGATTCGATTTCATGATATTGCTCCAAACTACTAGATTCTGATACCTGAATTTGGCCCTTAGTTACTTTCCCAGGCTGTTTTTTGGCCGGATAAGTAAAGCTTTTTCCTAATTCTTTTTTGTAAAAGTTGGGCAAGCATTAGCAGCCTTGCTGTTTAAGAGATTCGAATTCTTTTTTAAAGTTGACATATGCCCTTTGAATAAAGCTTGATTGGTTGTTAAGCTTTTTATACTTTGTCCATACTGTCTCCTCGGGAATTTGCAGTTGATAGCTGCATTCTGAGTTCCCATTTTTTTGAGTAATTTCATTATTTCTGGCCTGCAATCTCGACACCACAGTCCAAAGTTTAGAAAATTCCTCTTTGATATAGGCATCTTCTTTGTCACTATTTGGTACAGCTGGCTTTGCTGCAAGGTCCTCAAAATTTTTGTTAATAGTATCCAGCTCATCCTGAACATACTCTTCATAGTCATCAACTTTTACATTTAACTTCAGGTGATTTCTTTGGCCTGAAATGGCATGTATGGTAAGTCATTCTGATTGAGACAATAGGTAATCTGAATGGCTTTCCAGTTTTTTACAGCGATTATTCATAGTTTGTTCCCATTCTTGTAATAACACATGGTGTGCCAGAACTTCTGCGGCTATTTTTGGGACTCCTTCATTCAGAAGCTCCTTGAGGGTGTTTAATCTCCCATGAGCTTCATTGGCAAGTCCCATATAAATCAACAATTGCCTTTTGGGTTTCAGAAAAACTGGAATTTAGCTTGTCCAGTAGGGCAATTTGGGGAGATTGTTCCTCCCCTTGCACAGGGTAGATTTCCATGATTTCCAGCTTTTGTGTAGCAATTATTAATGGGTATGCTTAATTGAGGGTTGAACAAAGTTAACCAGGAATTCATTGGTTGCTTGACTGTCTGTGAGACGTTTGGCAAGAAATGCCATGGTAGCATTGTGGTACTTCATATATATCTCCATCTTGAGTGCCTGATCCTTAAGGTAATAAAACAGGCTGAAGAAGGGATTGATTTGTGAAACACCAATCTTAAAACCCTGATATAGAGTTTCCAGCATAGCTTTTACGCTTGAAGGTGTAAGATCAATCAGGTTGGTTGCATCTTCATGAGCTCCCACCACCTTGATAAGATCCAGAGAGTAGGAGGTACCCGCTTCAGAGCCTTGGCGGCTGGTCTTAAAATAATCTGATATTTCCTAAATCCTTTTCATCTAATATCACTTTCTCATCTGGCTGATTCTGCCAGGAATTGGTCATGGGAACTATTTTAAGAATGTAACCAGTTTTGAGTGAGCACCAGTTGTCAAAATCTGAGGATCGCTTGCTTGGAAATTGTTATTCTGCACATCTATTTGAGCCAAAGTTCCGATGGTTGATCCTCGTTAGTGCCTGTAGTTTACAGGATTTGGACCTTCTAAAAACTCACTAGGCCTAATAAAGTCACCTCAACTCTTCCAGCTGATTTTGGGCGTAATTTTTCATTTGTATTTGGGAACTTCTTCCAAGGCAGGATTTAATACAAACTGGGATTTTGGTCCTTCCAGTTTGTTGACACTTCTCCAAGGTTAGGATTCAGGATAAAAACCAGGAAAAGGATAAAATAAATACAACTTTTATATAAGCTATTTATTGTATAATGTTCATTAGGCCAGGCGCCAGTATTTATACCTCTAGGACATCTCCTGGCCACATTCCAGCACAAAAGTTCAACAGCTATTTTACCTCTCAGTTTGGCCTATGACTGAAACCTTTTCTTAGGTTCATTGGTGGAAAAATACTCTCATAATTGGGAGGATTTCAGGTACAAAAAGTGCGATAAAAGCATGCAAAATTGTCCTAAGATCTCCTGAATTTCAGTTTTGTCATAATGCTGACGAAACACACCTTCTGTGAAATTTTTGCCTTAATTGAAGTAAATTATGCACACCTATTTGGGATGTTTGCAGGCCTCTTCCTTGATAGCACTAGCTGACCCCTTTTGGGTGGTCCACGTAAGTGCTATTGTGCTGATTACGCAGATTGACATACAAATTTCGCCCTAAGGTGGGAACATTACATTTTTCATTTGTCTGAAGTCCATGGAATTTTCAGACATTAACTTTGGGTCATCCCCAAGTTATTTTATATACGATTAAGTTGATTGTGTTTTCAAGTAATTGAGACCAATTGTTGAGATACAATGCCTAGAAAATTGGCCATAACATGCAAGTGTATTTGTGCAACGCGCTCTGCTAAAATACTTGATCAAATTATCATTGAGATGTTTGGCCCAAAAAGATAAGATTGCAATAGGCTTTGAGGTGAGAATATAGGTGTTAGCTCAAGCTTTGAAAGGATAATTGGCCCAATTTGATGGTTGTCAAAGGCTTATTTTCGAGTCAACCACCAGAATCTGACGATATCAATCAAAAAAACTATTAGCATATATAAGCCCTATTTTTTGTGTTTAACATTATTTAGGATTTTTTGTCATATAAAAGTAATATATCATAATACTTTATAGTTTACTCTGCCTATGAAACATTATTTATATACATATTAGTTATTTAAGAAGTGTTTTCCTAATAATCCCTGCATAGAAATATTTATATATATATATCCATTAAATTTATACTGATGGTACTATATCAATCTATATATATGTATGCTACTAATGTTTATACATTTGCAAAGATATAATCTAAAATATTATTTTTTTCTCATTTTTTAAATTAGATATATTGTATTTCTCTTTAGTTTTAACAAAGATATAGAACTTTTGTCATAAGTATAATTGTATTATCTTTATAAATCATAGAGTTCTAATCTGTAGCTTACTAATATACAGTAAAAGATTAGCTATATCCTATAGCTTATATCTAGTAACTATTATTACAAAATACAAAATTTTTTATAAAACCTAATTTTGACCTTTAGATTGAATCTTAAACATGATATATGACTATAGAGCAAGGATTGTTTTATAATATTATAATTAGATATGAGAAAGAATGTTGAGAAGTTTTATTTTAATTGATCATTTATACACGTGTAATTGATTTTTGACTATAATTACACCACGCCATACTTTGTCATGTTTTTCTATTGATGTCATAATATACAAGACCTGCCTCTCCCATGAATAGTAGAGGTGAGTTACCTTCTGCAGTGTCTTGTCCTGGTTATAGTATGGTCAAGCGCATACTGTGTCCTCTAACCCAAGTTTTTATTGAATTTCCGCCTTGATACTTAGCCCTTAAATTTAGGTAAAATCATCTTATACCTTGATGCTTATGGCTCTAATTTGTAACTACATGATATTTAATATGGGTTTGTAATTTTTTTTGCTTCTATTATGTAGATGCTTATTATTGAATTGGTCTTGGTATCCTTAAAAACTATCAACTTTATTGACATCCACCCTTACATATGCTACTTTGAGATCCACTTTTTTGTGAAACTGGCGCTGTCATTAATCCTGTTGCATCATATGTACAGGAAAACCTTAGTTTGCTGCGTTATTACGTATCCATCAACTGATCTTAAATTCAAATCGTCTTTTTATTTTTAATCACTTCTTTCCTGTGGTGCTTATTATAATGAAAGAGATGAAATCCAACTGTCCCTTAGTTGAGGCGAGATCCTCAAAGCTCCCACTGAGTTGGTCACACCATATGGCATATAAACTTACATTAGAAACTAGTGGTAGGAGAAAAGATATCTATTTAATAAAACCTTGAAATTGCTATAGTACTACAGGGCTAAAAGTGAGAGGGAAAGGATTTAAGAAATGCATGTGGTAAATTTCTAAGTGATAGATGCCTAGCTCAAAAAAAATTTTGGCATCAAAATCCAATTATTAATAGTAATTATTTTTATATTTTTGATAATACAAAGGGGGTGGAATACCTCAGCTCATAGTTTCTGGTAATTCTCAAACTCAAAATACTATCAGGGATCATTCCCTATAGTTTAAACTAGTAATTATAAGCATTAGAAACATAGATTCTCACCAATACATTGAAAACCTCATAATAATTGCCAGAACAACCTAAAATGACCATATGATTGGTCACAGCGTCAAGCTGGGATTATGAAGAGATCTCAATTTTAATAATAATTATATAATGATTTTGACATCCTCAGCATAAGTCACCGCTGTTGATTCTTCCTATTGGTTACTATTAACTAATAAAATACAATTCCATTGGGGTTGATCCCTGAATCTTCAAGGTAGAGCAACTTAAGTCATTGTGGAACCTAATTTAGCATTCGCCACTAGTTAAATATTAGCAAGTCGTGACCCCTAGAAGAGAACTTCAATCAATAAAGGGTGAATGCCCAACAGTGCTAATCAGGAGAGGATGGATAAGTTTAGCATATATGCCTTTATTTTATCCTCTAACTTTTTACGTTGTTGGGGTTAAGCACCTCTTTAACACCAAGTTTAAGCTACAAAAATTCCCACAATGCCTTGACTTCCACCTCATAGCCTCTCTTTATGAAGATATGCTTTATGCCACAACCGCCCATTCTAGGATTATGTTGAATTTGTTTGTAACAGCTTGTTACTTGGTTTTAAGTCGAATCTAATGTGAAAAGTGCCAAAGTTTGCTGTTATGATGAGCTCAAAGACCTTCACTAATACCATCCTAAAAGTTAGAAAACTAGATTTCTGGTTTGTTACATCTATCTTTTATTTCTTTCTTATTAACATAACTCTTAATACTCACAGCCAAACACTCCTTAGTACAATCAGAACATATAAATCCCTTCATTTCAAGCAAAGTCAAATTGGAACATTATAATGAATGAGTAGTATACCTAATATTTGCTTGGTATCAACAAATTACAGTTTATAAAAGCCCAAAATATTGACAGTTATAACTAGTGATATTTATAAATTTTGGTAAATATAATACTTCTTTTTCTTAACTAAGAATAGTTACTAAGATATATGCATTATCTTAAAGTTCTTAACCCTAATATTTGCTTATATCATTTTGAGGTTGGTGGCACGCTTAACTAAAGTACTGGCGGATAGTTGGACATGGGTAAGATATTAAATTGCTTTAGGAAAGCAATATGAGGATTGCTGTACCTCATAAAAACACACAAAGACAAAAATAGCAATATAAAATGGGGCGATTTTTAATACATTGCAAACCACTCTATAATACTTTTAACAAGATTCAATCCTTAACTCTCAAGACAAACAGTTTTCTAATTAAAACGCACAGTATTATCCTTATTCAAATATTTTATCCACTAGTACTCTAGCAGCTTTTATAGCTTATAAGCTAATGCATTATCAGGCCAACTAACAAATCACCTCATTGTCATAAGATTTTTAGAGCTTGGTATTTGCTTAGTTCCTCGCCAGGATTACCAATCTTTTGTGAAACTGGAAGTAATTATCTTATCAATTATCATAAAAACGTTCAGGTAATTTGCCCCAAGTACTTTAAAATCATAATTTAACTCATCAAAATATTTATCACGTTAAATGATAACCTTTGGTGCACAAACTCTTTTTTGTAAAATATTTTAAATATAAACTCTCTAGCAGAATGATCCAAATGGATCAACTTTAATTAGGCTTTATTGCTTCTGTCAATGCCAAAGTTCTGTCATTTCCTCGCCATTGACTGAGAAATATATTCCTCTTGGCAACACTCCTCTTTTTTCAGAAGTGTCAAAAGCGTTAAGAAAGCTATTTCAAAACTTTCAACGTGATGGAGACATAAATGAATATATCTTGTTTTGTATTTAGCTTCTCCAATGAAAATTAAAACCTGATACGCTAACAGGAGTAGCCTGCACCATAATTCAGGAGCATCTCCTTCTAGAGTTCATTATCTAGTAAGATCCATGCTGGATACTCAAGCAATATCACAGCCTAATTGCGTCTTTGTTTCAACCAATGTATTGCTGCTTTTATCCCTCACCAAAAATCCTTAACACACATAATATTCATTTGTTTATTAATCTTCTTGAAGACCTCTCTCCCCCAAGCCAAAGATATTTGCTTCATCAAAGTCTGCCTTTCCATCTGCAGAGATCAACTCTGAATCAAAAATTAAAGGAAACAGAAATGTGACAGTCAGAAATAAACACCAAAGACAAGTTTAATGTGGACATAGAAATGCCAAAAATAGACAAAAAATTGCTTCTTTTTATCACTTAATAAATTTATGCTACTTATTGCTTATACTAAAATTATTATTATTCTTATTCCTATGTTATTTTTTCTTCTATTATTTCTTTGTTCTTTCTTTTACTGCAATTTTATGGAAAAATAAACTTGGAATGGACCTTATTTATGATCCGCCTATATAAAAGTTCTTTATTCTATAAGCATCACTATGTGTTTTCTCTATTATTACAATTGGTTAAGTCCATATGATTGTCATTTTTTCTTTAATACAAAGCCATAGTTATCATGATACATCACATACTTCCTATACATATTGCAGAGCTTAGATCATAACCTTAGATCACCATTGAGATCTCTAACCTTATTTGCCAGATTGTTGAGTAGGCTTCATTATGAAGGTTTATCTACTTAAAAGTTAGGTTTGACAAGTAGTACTATAGATCCACTCCAGTGGTATCTTCCACACATGAATGCAATAGCAGTGGCAGGGCCGGATGCCCTTCATACAATATGAAAAATCAGATCTTCCCATTTGAAAAGTTGTAAATGATAAATATAAAATTAAAGTAGAGTGTAAAAAATGACCTCCATCTTAAGGCCAGTCTGTCGCAATCTTCTAAAGGATGTGTACCAAGATACCATTCACTTTTTAACAGTTAATAAAATTGGGGTTGATCCAGTGTTAATAATACTATAAATAACAATTTAAAAGCATTTACTTAGGTATAACATAGTAAGTAAAGTTGCTCTTGTTATCAGTGAGGATGAAATGAGGACAACCATGTGGTTGGTTAGTACAATCCATGGTAAATTTATCAGCGATTACTGCACATGAGTCTCAAACAGCTCTTCCTTTCACCCACTTAGTCAAGTGGTCTACGGGCACTATAATGTGCTTAGCATTTCTGGTGCCAGATGACAAAGAGCCTACCACATTCATATACACAGTGTGCCACAAAAATTGGGGTTTTATTAAGCAATAAGTTGCGTTCTTGTAAATTTGGATTTCCACCTGGCGCTGATGATGACATGAAAACTATTTCCAGACGTTAAAGTTCATGCTTTCCAAGTAGCACCAAGGTTTCAGAAAATCTACTGTTTGCGCAACCCTCCCTGTCTACTACTTATAAGCTTTAATATTGGCGTTTAGCTAATTTAATGTATAGGGAAATTCATTTTATCTCTGCTATCTTTCTTAGTTATGTTCGTCTCTGGCGTTAACTATGTTAGTCAAACTGACAAATGTAATGACGAAAATTGTCATTCTTCTTAAGCGTATTGGCGCACATCTCATCCAGCGCTTGTATCACTTTTGGAGATTTGTTGAATTACTTACAAATGATCATCTTCTAATAAATCATGTTTGTGAGATTTAACGTTAATTCTACAGTCAGTAATTGCAATAAACAAGACACATTTTATTGTTTAGATCCAGCGCGGTGGACTATGTAAAAGTTGTATGGTTAGAGTTTAAATTCATGGCCATTAGCCACTATTCTTGTTCTCTAAGGTTTTGTAATTAGAGTAGTGACGTTTGGTCAGTCACAATCTTAAACATAACTCCATGTAAGTACACCTAATCCTTTTGTAAGTGAAGTTAACAATTAAGCACTCTCATTTGGTGGTATAATAACCACGTTCATGCGAGTTCAGACTTTAGCTACAGTAATCAACCAGATGCTTGTTAGCATCGTCATCCCTTTGTAAAGCACCGCCCAAGAGTTATAAAAGAATGCATAATTTTTTTATTTTTGATCTTTCTCAAAATTAAGATAATGTGAATACAGGACGCTGACTAACGCCATTTGGAAGAGAAAATACATTCTGATATTGTTTAAGTCCAGATAAGCGTTGAATCCATCTTCAGAAGTTTAAAAAGCAGTTCATTGGTAAAGCTAAAATTGGAGATGAACCGCCAGTAATAGCTGACTATTTTTAGAAAACTTGTACAATGTGTATTCTAAAGGGTGTAGTCAACTGGTTGATAAATTTATAATTGGCAGGCTGAGGCACAGACCTTTCTCTTATATTACAAAGCCAAGGGTAATTTAAGTCGATGCTTAATGAAGTTGCATTTCTGGGGATTTATCTTCAGGTTAGCAATGGAAAGATGGCGGACCACTTTTTCTAAATGGTCTAAGTGTTCTGTAAAATTGTGAGAACAAATATATGTCGTCCAGGTATACAAGTACGCAAAAAATTGTGATTTCTGTAGATGGTGTCAATTAATTATTGAAACATTACCAAGCATTACACAATCTTGGGGCATTCTATTAGGTTTGAAAAACCCTAGATGGTGTATTATGCACTTCTTCAATTTTTCTTCAGGAAACTCTATATGCTTATCCTGTGATAGGATACAATTCCAAAATAAATTTGGCGCCACCCAAACGGTCTAGCACCATAATAAAAACGTGGCAGAAGTATGATTCTTTTTTTATTATAATACTATTTTTTAGGTAATCTAACCTGATTGGTCTACAATTCTTCTTTACTATAAACACTGGTGAATCCATGGGCTCTTGAGCTATTTAATTATTACTTAATATAACAGCTTCCCAATTTCTTCAATTACTATATATTCTGCACCTTGTTAGCGATGTACTGTTTCAAGGGGTTGAGAGCGTAATATCTTATGTATTTATGGGTTTACCATTAAATGTAAATCTCAAATTGTCATCATCCACAGTAGATTTCTCTGGTATTTTTAAACAGTGATGAAGCACAATATTTTTAATCTTCTGTTAATCCTGTTAAGCTCGCTCACATGGCCACTGTCAGTATATTGGTTGCACCATCACTATGTAGTCCACACTCCTCTAAAGATTTAAACTCATGAACGCATTTAATCTCATTGATGTTAATCAGGTGTAAATAGGTTACCACTAAATGACTCATCAATTTTATAAGCTCTTTTTATATGTAGAAGAACATGAATTGTATCTCACCAAGCTCTTGTAATTAAATCATGAGCTTCATAGGGCTCCAACTGAGAATGTTGGTGTGGAATAATTTCTTCACTTTAAATCTACTTTTTTTTATTATAGCGTCCAAAAAAGTACCTAAAAATCACCAATGTCCATAGGGTACCAACGCTTTGACTGAAGTGTAAAAGTAACTCTTAGTACTCATAGATTTGATTAAAAAAGCTTTTTTCTTTTTCAAAATGATGGTAGAAAATGGATATCACTCCATTTTTATGCCAGGAATACTTGAGTTACATGTATGTTTCTTAAGTATGGCATTTCTGAAAAAATAAACAGAAATCTTATGGCCCAAGATTTTAACTTTTTCACCCGCCATTTTAGTAATGGCGCCAAATTGCTTAGTAAACACCTCATCTATCAATATATTATAATTTATTAGTTAACATAACTATGTGTGTCACTACAGCGATTGCTCCAAAATAAAGAGGCAGTAAGCTCTACTTTCTTAAATACAGTTCATTCTGGCCTAGAAGTTCTGTATATTTCACAATGATTATCAACCATATTTTTTGACAACTTTTTCATCATACTGATGAACAAAATGTTTACCAGTGCTTCAATGTCTTGATAGCTCAAATTCTGATTTTTATAATAAAAGCTATAGTAAGTACACTAAGAATAAAAATAATAGTAGTTGTAAACAAGTACATCCAAAGAAATTCTCTTGTCAAAGAAGTGCTTGTATCAGTTTTTGATTCATGTATTCTTAACTATTATACCTAAGGGGTGGCCACATTCACCCCTTCACAAGAATAATTATTGGATGAAAGGTTTGGTACATTATAAGAATTTTGTTCTACTACTTGATACGCGTAAGGTTTAGATTTCTCTGAGAGCATCCATTGGCTGCAATTTCCCTTAAATTAAATTATAGTTACTATATGAGCATTATTGTCAGTTTGTTGATTTTACAGATCATTGGTGGATTTACTAGGTTCATAGTAGAAGATTCCTTTGCTCTTGGTTAGAGATATCTTAGTTGTTTTAGCGGAGTTAATGATACCCTCCTCTACTCTGTACAAACTTTTCATATTATTGTGTGAGGGTAGCCGCACCACATGTACTAATTTTTTTAACAGGGTAATTAATTGTGTAGTGACCCTTCTGTTTACACTTAAGCAGTTATCTGATATACATTACGTCTTGTAAGTCAATTGTAGCCCAACCTTAGGTTTTTTTAGGAGTTGTACTGAGCTTACTGGTAGTTTTCAGCGCTAATGGCATAGTAGGGACAAATGGCAGCTTCTTTTATTCAATTTAAGATCCAAAAGTAGTATACAAATGGCGTAATAATTGTTTATCTTGGGTAGGGGTGTGTCCACTTGAAAAACCATTACCTTTGTTTCAGAGCACATGATGAGGTTTTACTACTTATGCCATGGCTATATCGCGTTCATGTCATAAAGTATCTATGCGCCAACTTATATGTTTCTTGAGTTAACTGGTCAGCAAGCTCACTAAGGGTCTTGTGCATGTAAACTCAGGGATAGGGAAATCAGCCTATGGCCATACTCTCTTTTCAACTCCTCCAAACAGTCTCAAAATGGTTTCTTAGCATATAGGCTAATCTCAGAGCTGTTTTCCAGTAATATGTAACTTAATTATGCCTTCAAGATCTGAGGTTGAAATCAATAGTTGGCTTTTTTGCCAGTCTGAGGCACATTCCATGTCAAAATAAACGCGTTTAAAGGAACCATACAACATCTCTTCACTGCTGAAGGGGTGCAGCTTGTTGACGGGGAAGCTTTGATATTTCACCAGAGTATATGGTTTTAAAAGTTAAGGCTGCCCTTCTAAAGTCCTGAAAGTATTATTGGGCTAAGGGGAGTAAACTAAGCGGAAGTTATAAATTGTTTCCCTGATTATACTAAGCTTTTTACTGGTGGCTTCCAAGGGCAAGGTAGCGACAGCAAGTGAAAATTTCCTGTAGTAATAATCTCAATATCAGAATGGTTGCTACCAGCGTATTCAGTTTTTTCACCTTCTTGGTTAACATATAGTTTTTCTGTGAATGCCTTCTCATTTCCTCTAATTACAATTAAATTTAACATAAATTATATCTCTTTGTGCTTATCCATTTTGCGCCATGATTCTTGAAATAAAAATTACTTTGTATCTAATACTAGCTTTACACTGTAAGTTTTTAGATGCATTATTTAGGAGTCCATTAAGAAATTATTCTGAAGAGCACTTTTATGTAGTTGATCAGTTTGCTTTATCCAATCATTCTAGATAATAAAAAGTTGTGTCTTATTTATTGTTAGCACATCACAATGAACTAATGTGCTTTCTACTTACAGCATAATATACAGTCTAGGTATATGGCAGAGTCATGGTCTTGCTTGAATTGAGTTCCATGAGGAATCTAGTTAAGGCAAACAATCTATAATCTGTCAATATTCATGAATTAAGGTGAAGATTGATAAGCGGTCACCCTTACTATGCCACGCATCTCTTGGTGGACTTTGACAAGTTTAGCCGCTGCTCCTTTTTTAGATTTTATAGAGGTGATATTCAATATTAGGAGCTTATTCATGTAGATGCTCTACATCAGAATCTATTCTGGTTACCTAACCAGTTATTTCCCGCATGAACTTTTTTAGAGTTAAGTGTATTGACAACATGGATCCATTTGACATTCAGATCTCTAAAAAAGGTATGATTTCATTTACAACTTGTAGAAGTTCACTATTAACTGTGGTACTAGTTGATCTTGACGCCCATGTGCTTCTGATATGCGCCCTAGCATGAAAATAAATATTATGGATTTTATAGGAAAGTGCCATCAAGACATTTCATAAGAATATGGTTGATGTTCTTTTAAGCTTGGGAAAAATCCATTACATCGCTAATTTGACATTGTAATAAGCCAGTGCTTGTAAAAGAAGGCAGATAAACAGCTGAATGTAAGCATTAAGATACTTTAGCGTACATTAATGCAAATTAAGCTTATTTGAGACAGCTATGGTTGAGACTTGGTAAGAAATATAAAGATCATATCATTGATCTTGATCATGCTTGGAAAAACATGCCCTTAAATTTTTCTCCAGGTTTGCTAGAATTCTAAAATTTTTAAAGAGACATTACATAGTGTTTCTAAGTTTACTAGGTTTGGCATTATTTTATCATTTAGTGAGTTGATTCTAATTATGACATTCCTCCATGTATATTTCCATTGACATTTCTTACTGGTTATAAGTGTTTGTACTGCAGATAGAGGCATTTCCTCATTTGACGTTTGTATGGACCCACGTGCATACTTTTTCTCAAAGCCTATAAACCTTAATAAATAAAAAAATTATAAAATGTTTTGCTGTTGGAGCTGGTGGACCTAACATGCTTTTAGTTTGTACATAAAAGGATTCGTCAAGTTTGATTAGTGGGCCCTATGGTTAGCACCCCTATTAAAATCCGCTTGTGAATTGCTTAATTAAGGTACTGGCGGATAGTTACACAGGGAAACTTACACAAATACAACGGGAAAGCAAATGTGGATTCATGTACCTTATAACAAACATACGGACCAGAAAGTAGCAATAATAAAGGGGAAATGTCTATCACACACATGTTACTCACCTGTTCTTTTAACAATACTTACTAAAAATCTTTCTTAAGACACACAGTCTTCCAACTAAAACATAAAGTTCTACTTTAATGAATTATATTTATCTATTAGTAATCTAGAAGATTTTATAATCAATTAGCTAATGCAAGCCCTGTCTACAAACTAATCACCCAATTGGCATAGGGTGATTGAGACAAGCATTGGCTTATTTTATCTTTAGGATTACAATCTTTTGTCAGACCAGCATAATTATCTTATTTATTGTCTGTATTTAGCCATGGAACTTGCGCCAGTTTCCTAAATTCAAAACTATTTTATTAGTGAATTGATTGCTTTAAACATGATCTCTTAGTGCTCTAACTCTTTTGTAAATTATTATAAAAGATATTCTCTATGGAGTATTGATCCACGCAGAACTACTTAGTAAGCCTTTATTGATTCAATTAAAGCTAAAATTCTGAGAGCTTGTAAGCGCAAATCTTTTTCTTTCTTTATCATATTGTTACTGGAACTTACTTTGTTCCTTTCAAGACTCGCCTCCACGTGAGCTAGATAAGATAATCTGGGGCCTCCTCAAGGCACAACTGGGGAAGGCTCATGAAAACATGGGTGAGTAGCTGACACTCAAACCTAGAGAGGTACATTGATTGGGTCCATTAGTGGCCTGAAAGAAGTGCGGAATGGTAATGATGATTATGCCAACCTGTTCTCATGGGTGCCTAACACTCCCTTTGGGGAGAATATGGGCAGAAAAGGGAAGTACAAGCTGGGAATGAAGCCTGTCAAATAGCTTCCCCACAAAACGGGGTTGCATAGGTGTGGACCCCAGGACAAGGGAGGGGAAATCCTGATTGACTGCGCTTTGGTGCACCAGTCTACAATAAATGTCACAGTTTGCCAAGTTGTCCTGAAGCTCAGCTAGCTGCCAGTTTGGTCAGCATGAGCTGGCTGGTGGCGAAAGTGATCATGCAAGAAAATTACACTTGATCTGAAAGGACTCCAAGGTTTCCTGGAAAAAAAGGGGCTTAAGAGCTTAACTCCTCTAAAAAAGAAGGTGAAATAGGGAGGATTCAGTTTCTACCCACTCAAGGGCCTTAAATCTGGGCTCATCAGGTCTTATCTCCCACAAGGGGGATGTGAGGCATAGATCCTGTCCTGTCTGGGCAGACTGTCTTCCTTTATCTAAACAGGGGTGCATATGTCTGTTTTTGGGTAGTGTAAGATACACCAAAAAACACAGGCGGCCCCACATTTGGTGGTGCTTAGATTCAAGCCCTAGTGTGGTGGAAGCAGTAACCAAAGCCTTCATCCCGCAAAGTTGCCTGCACTAGGAGTCCTTCAGGGCTTTTGGAACTCATAGACTGACCTCCATCATGCTTTCTGAAATTACCTGAATTTTTTGTGAGGACATATAATTTTTATAATTTCCATATTATTAATAAACGCAGGTATGAGATAATAAACTGACCTTTTTTAATAAAGCGCAAATCAAAGTTCTATTATTTCCATCAATTACAACCCTGCTTCCAAACTTAATTGACATATTA